>OZ010673.1:66375689-66710689 GCA_963932185.1 Troglohyphantes excavatus | reverse complement strand
TAATGCACTCAATTTTTAAATTAAAAAATATTTTAATTTACAATGTATTTTTAAGTTTAAAGATTTGAAGAATAACGTACAAGCTCTCTATTTACAGGTCATTATTTATTTTTTTAGATAATATAAGAGAGTATAAATAATAAAAATTAAACATCGAAGCCGTGAATATTACTTTACTATTGCAAAAATCGATGGAACGTTAATTTTAAGTTAAATTTTAACAAGACTTCTTTTAAGCTAGGATTAGCATTTCCGTCTTATTAAGAAAAGAATTCAGGATGAAAACATTTAAATATTAATTTAATGAGGAGGTGAATTTACGTGACCGGTCAAGCCGGGGATTACTTGCTCTCTGATTAGAGTGAAAAGGTTTACAAAGATTTACATTTCGCGGATTAATACATTTGGTAATGTTCTAATAAAATGAAAGGGGTGGAAGACAGTTCCATTTGGGACCATTTGGGAAGAGTTCCTGTATGGGGAAATATATCTGTTACAAAATGGATTTATATTAATTTTTGTTTTAAAAAAGGTCCAAGTGCAACTAAAATTAAAATTATAATTAACTTATTTATATAAATTAAATTTTAATTCTTAGAATTAATTTAAGTTCTGATTAAATTTAAATTATAAAGTTTAAAACTTGCAATTAAAATTTAATTTATCTTTTATCCTACATTAAGAACAAAAGTAGGAAACAATTTCACCTTACATATAAAATTAAGGACTATTTCTATTAACAATTCCTTCTTAAGAATTCAAAGAAGGGAAAATAAAAGATTGTTCATAAAATTTACAAATTGCAATTAAAATTTAATTTATCTTTTAACCTACATAAAGAACAAAAGTTTGAAATATTTTCACATTTACATGCAAAATTAAGAACTATTATTAATAACAATTCCTTCTTTAGAATTCAAAGAAAAGAAAAGTTTGTTTGTAAAATTTTAAAATTGCAATTAAAATTTAATTTATCTTTTAACCTACACTAAAAATAAAAGTGGAAACAATTTCACATTACATATAAAATTAAGGATTATTTTTAATAACAATTCCTTCTTTAGAATTCGAAGAAGCGAAAGGAAAAGTTTGTGTGTAAAATTTAAAATTTCAATTAAAATTAAATTTATAGTTTATCCTATATTAAAAACAAAAGTAGGAAACAATTCCACATTACATATAAAATTAAGAACTATTATTACTAACAATTCTTTCTTTAGAATTCAATGAAAAGAAAAGTGTGTTTGTAAAATTTAAAAATTGCAATTAAAATTTAATTTATCTTTTATCCTACATTAAAAATAAAAGTAGGTAATAATTTTACATTACATATAAAATTAAGGACTATTTTTAATTCCTTCTTTAGAATTCAATGAAGAGAAAAGAAAAGTTTGTGTGTAAATTTTAAAAATTGCAATTAAAGTTTAATTTATCTTTTAACCTACATTAAGAACTAAAATTTGAAATAATTTCACATTACATGTAAAATCAAGAACTATTTTTACTAACAATTCCTTCTTTAGAACTCAAAGAAAAGAAAAGAAAAGTTTGTAAAATTTAAAAAATGCAATTAAAATTTAATTTAGTATTTATCCTACATTACAAATAAAAGTAGGTAACAATTCACATTACATATAAAAATTAAGGACTATTTTTACTCAAAAAAATATCTTTAGAATTCAAAGAAGACAATGGAAAAGTGTTTTTGTAAAATTTAAAAAAATTTATAAAAAATTTAAATTTTTCTTTTGACCTACAATAAGAACAAAAGTAAGAAACAATTACACATTACATGTAAAATTAAGAATTATTATTACTAACAATTCCTTCTTTAGAATTAAAAGAAGAGAAAAGAAAAGTTTATTTGTAAAATTTAAAAATTGCAATTAAAATTTAATTTATATTTTAGCCTACATTAAGAAAAAAAGTAGGAAACAATTTCACATCACACATAAAATTAAGAACTATTTTTACTAATAATTCCTTCTTTAGAATTGAAAGAAGATAACAGAAAAGTTTGTTTGTAAAATTTAAATATTGCAATTAATATTTAATTTACTTGTTATCCTACGTTAAGAACTAAAGTAAGAAACAATTACATATTACATGTAAAATTAAGAACTATTATTACTAACAATTTCTTCTTTAGAATTCAAATAAAAGTTTGTTCGCAAATTTAAAAATTGCAATTAAAATTTAATTTATATTTTAGCCTACATTAAGAAAAAAAGTAGGAAACAATTTCACATTACACATAAAATTAAGAACTATTTTTACTAATAATTCCTTCTTTAGAATTCAAAGAAGATAACAGAAAAGTTTGTTTGTAAAATTTAAATATTGCAATTAATATTTAATTTACTTGTTATCCTACGTTAAGAACTAAAGTAAGAAACAATTACATATTACATGTAAAATTAAGAACTATTATTACTAACAATTTCTTCTTTAGAATTCAAATAAAAGTTTGTTTGCGAATTTAAAAATTGCAATTTAAATTTAATTTACCTTTTATCCTGCATTGAGAACAAAAGTAGAAAACAATTACGCATCACATATAAAATTAAGGACTATTGTTTCACAAAACTTCTACTTTGGGAAACAAAGGAGACAAAAGAAAAGTTTGTTAAAAGGAAGTCCTTAAGAGCAATGTAACGTTAAAGGGAAACAAGCAGGGGAATGTTTCTGATTTTTTCGAACAAAAGAAAAGGAATAAAAAACACCAAATGGTTAAATGTATTTGGCTTGCTTTATATGTTGTTTCAAACAAACATGAATATGCTTCTGCATCACAATTGTACTTCTCTGGCTTTTAAAACGAGTTTTCCCTTTTGGTACTATCACAAAGAAACTTTCCAAGGCATTCAAACATTGTGTGTGAAACAAAAACAAATATTGGCCTCTACCCAAAAAAAATACAAAAGCTCTGTTACGCCATAAAACAAACAGGTTGTAACATGTTTTTCCCTATTTTTAAACATGTTTTTCCCCATTTTTATGCGAGGCTGTAAGCGATTTGGATATATTATCATGTCAAAGGAAACAAATAAAAAGTGTTTCTCTCTATTTTGATTCCAGAACCATCCAGTTTTTACTGTGCACGACTTCAACTACTTCTGTTCCACTTGTGAATTATGCAAAAACTGTTTCATTGATTTTGATTCGATTTTAAATAGCGATTTAGATGCTGACTTTCATGGTAATATGGAAAATTTAGATGATCTCGTGTTTAATAAACATCGATTTTTTTTATAAACTAATTCTGCTGCAGGTCCAAAACAGAATACTATTTGTGACGTTGTCCCTGATTTGCGCGCCAGGTGATTGCGCGCGACGTGATTTGCGCACCTGGCGGCGGTGCCGCGGTGCAGGTTAGATATAAAACGCTTGAGTGTTTTTGAAAGGGTGGCCATTATTTATGCAGGCGGTCACGTATTCAGTAGTAAAATAATGTACGAAGAGTTTCACCCTACCAGTCTTGTCATAATATTTGAGGTAGAGCGTATCAATTGTGCATGGTTAGTGGTTGTATATTGAGAATAGAAAGAATACGGCGTTTCTTATGGAGTTGTGGTATCCCGAATGTTGAAGATCTTTCGGCGCCGTCATTTGTCCGGGTGCGCCTCCGTCTGTCCACAGTCCTCTGCTGTTCCCAGCAGTCTTCACGTAAGTGATTGTAATTATCGAACCTCTGCAACCAGCTCGAACTCTAGTTGGACATTGCTTCCGTGTTGGATTGATTTGTGTGTACCATTATTGTTCCGAAAGCTTATCTGGCGTATTTATGTTAATAAATAATAAAAGTTATGCTATTGTTATTATTTGACTGTGTAATTTATCATTTTGGGGCCATCCAACTCACACGCTAACGTAACGCCTTTTAACTTGTACCCCCAACGTACGATCTTGTGCCAAGTGGTATCTACCACAAGCAATATGACATGGTGCCGTTAATTTGACCAGGTCGTTGTTAGAGGTGGCTGTTGGGTGGCTTGTAGTGTGATTTAATGTGCTTATTCAAGTATTTTGTTATAGTATAATACAAAATATTTTATTTTTTGGGGTTGAAAATTGCATTGCTTGTTCTGTATATTTGAGTGTTTAACCAAGTGTATATATTTATCTGGTTAATGCCACCTGTTACTAGGAGTATGGCTAAAGTTGAGGTACCGGATGGGTCAGCCGGGGAAAGTGATAGGTCATTAACTATTAGTATATGTCCTTTTTCTGGTGATCCGGATAAGGTGGCGTGGTTTTTAAATCAAGTTACTGAACTAAGCTTGATTAATTCTTGGTCAAATGACGCTTCCTTACTTTATTTAAAAAGTAAACTTAGTGGATCAGCTCAGGAATGGTTTTCTACCTCTCCTTCGTGTCAAAAGGTGACGTTTGAGCAAGCATGTGCAAAAATTCGAGAATTTTTTTCGGAGCAAGCTACTCCTTCGTCTAGCATGCTAGCTTTCCAGACTATTAAACTTTTACCTGGGGAAACTGTTAAAAATTTAGCACATAGAATTGAAACTATGGCTTCTAGAACGTATACAACCTTAACGGATGAGAATGCGTTAAATCAGATTCAGGCTCTTCAGTTTTTAAATGCCCTTCCTGAAGGTGTTCGTGAAAAGTTAATGTTTGAGGACGAAACAGATTTTAAAAAATTAGTGAAGTTAGCGCAGAAGCTAACACTGGCCCAACAAAACATACAATATATGCAGGTTAATGCGTTACCCACTTGTGCTGCACGCGAGATTCAAAGTGAACAGCCTAATGAGTTAAAGAAATTGCGCTCACAGATAGAGTTATTAAGTTTAAAGGTAGATAAAACCAGGTGCCCGTACTGTTCAGCGGACCACCTAATGTCAAATTGCGAGGCATTTGGACAAGCTCTAAAACCACTGGGTATGTGCTCAGAAGTTGTTAGACAGCCTGGGGTGCAAGAGAATATACATGCGAACACATCCGTGAGTACATTCGAACCAGTTGTACCGTTTTGTGTGTTTTGTCAAAAGGGAGGACATTCTATGGCCCAGTGCAGGCTTTACCTTGGGTCAAATTCGGGTGCGCGAGATTGTGCATCTACTCGGCCTGGTAGATTTGCAGTAAATGTAGCACAACCCTGGGATAATGTCCAGTATGTATATAATCCAAATGTTAGTCGGCCAGAGGCTACATACCCTAATAGTAGGTATGACAACGGGTATAATGTTGGTTATGTAACACCTCGTGTTGACCTTCCTCACTATGCGGAACCTTCCTATAACAGTGATAACAATTATAGTCCTCGTCGTCCTTATGGTTATAGGGGTCGGAGTGCTCGCGCTTTAAACTTCCGAAGGGGCTGTTAGTGGGTGACGTTTCTGCCTCTTCTAGTGTATCTCAGTCACTGAAAACTTGTGCGAGTACTGTGGAGAGGTTGTCCTCTGCTGAGCTACATGAACAGAATATGGTAGTTGGAGGACGGCCTTTTGGAACTATTCAGCAATTTTTGCAGGGTTTTTCGCGGAACAAGAAATTAATCGATGAGGTGGTTCGTGTCAATAATGTGTTTTCTGATGCCGCATTGCCCATCGTTTCTGTTGATTTCGGACCGAATCCCCATGTTATGCTAATGGATTCTGGTAGTTCTGTTTCATTATTGTCCAAACAGGCGTACGAAAAGATTCGTCAGGGTACTAAAGTCAGGCCCTTATCCACTAGAGTAAAAATTAAAACGGTTAATTCAAATCTAAGTTTCATTGCTTGTGTTGAAGTGTCGTTTAAAATTTTAAAACAGTTTTTTAAGCATCCTTTTTACATTGCAGAATTCTCGCAGCCGGAATTTCAAGGAATTTTGGGGTTTGATTTCATGTCTAAATATGATGTTTTGTTGTGTCCGAAGAAGTCTGTGGTTAGGTTTTGCAATTTCGAGGTACCTTTTTTGCGGGAGGTTGGATACTTAAACTGCATTCAGGATGTCGAGTTAAATGCCGTTCTTGTACAGAAGGTCACGATACAACCTAAGGAGTCGGCTCAAATTCAGTTGAGAGTTAATTATCAGGGGGTGAATAATGTGTTATTCGAACCTTCAATACGAGTTAATGGTCTGGAGATACACTCTTCTTTGAATTCAGTTGAAAAGGGGACATTTTTAACCGTGATTAGGAATAATGGACTGGAAGAAGTTCGGTTAAATAAGGGGCAAGTATGTGGAAGTTGCACGTCTAATATAGAATTCGAACAGGTAGAGAATGATTCGTTGGGAAGCCCTTATGGCCTTTTTGCTGTCGAAACAGGCGGGGAAGACTTTTGTGGTTATGTTCAGGCCAGCCCAGAGGTTTTAAGGCTTCGCAAAGAGGAGTTGTCGGCTAATGATTTTAATTTTGACCATCTCGCGCCGGATCAGAAAGATAGGATACTTAGAATTTTGTTGGAAAACTATCATGCCTTCTCTAAATCCTTGGGAACTCTGGGATGTACTAACAGGGTTGTACCTAAAATTTGTTTTCGATCGACTAATCCGATTAAGACTCTACCGTTTGAAATTCCTCATGCTATTCAACAAAGTGTGCAACAGGAGTTGTTGGAGCTTCAGGAAGCAGGCCTGATTCACAGGAACATTGCTGAGTGGGCCTGCCCTATGCTTCTTGTTAAAAAAGAAACCTGATGTAAATAAGCCAGATGCTCCTCCCAAGTATAGAATGGCGTTAGACCTTCGTTTGCTTAACTCAATTATTGAGCACTCAACATACCCCTTGCCAAAAATTTCTGTATTAATAAATGAAGTATCATCATACCGATTTTATTCTTTACTAGACTTAAAGAATGCTTATTGGCAGGTCTTGTTGCCAGAAGAGTTACAGGATGTATTGACATTTACAACCCCATTTGGAACATTTGCTAATCGTCGAATGGTGTTTGGCCTAAAGACTGCGGCGTCTACATTTCAAGCGTTAGTGGACTTGTTGATTGATGAACTTAGGGAGCAAGGCACGGTGGGGATACATGCCTATCAGGATGATATATTGATTGGGTCAGAAAACTTTGAGGAAATGTTGGATAGGGTCACAGCAGTTCTTAAAATCATGACGAAATACAATATAACCCTTTCTCCATCTAAATGTGTGTTTTTTAAGGATTCGATAGATTATTTGGGATTTAATATATCACATAAGTTTATTAAACCTATTTCTACCAATATAGCTAAAGTAACGAAATTTCAGCCACCCAAGACTGTTCGGCAGGTCAAAAGGTTTTTGGGTTTATGTGGATTTTACCGGAATTTAATTCCGGAATATTCTAGGTTAACAAGTTGCTTGGTACAGTTGACGGCCAGAGGAACCAAATTCAAATGGGCAACTGAACACCAGGAGGCTTTCGAAGAATTACAAAAGGTTTTCTTTTCTGGTCCTTTCGTTACCCTTCCTCATTGGGACAAAGAGTTTGTTCTTAACACAGATGCTAGTGGTTCAGCCATTTCGGGAGTATTAATGCAGGAGGTTGATGGTGCATTCCATCCAGTATCCTATTATAGTAGGGCCTTGTCTCCCTCGGAACGTAATTATCCGGCCATAAAATTAGAACTATATGCAATATATAAAGCAGTGACATCGTTTAAAACGTATTTGTACAATCGCAGGTTTACCATATTGACGGATAGTAAGCCGCTTTTACATTACAAAAGGACTACGTCACCTGCGGATATTGTAACGCGTTGGTTGCTAGAGCTCTCCGAATACACTTTTGAGTGTAAGCATATACCTGGAAAGTTAAATATTTTGGCAGATTACTTATCGCGTATGCAGCAGTCTGGCAATAGAGAAACCGTTCCGTTGCTCCAATCTGATGAGACTCGATGTAAGACGTTATTACCTTTCGTAGATACTGAAGAGTCTGTTGTCCAGGTAAATGTAGTTACAATGGAGGATCCCCGGAGTGAAATATCTATATCAACCTTTGTCATGGAACAGGCTAAGGATCCACATGTCACGGAGATTATTCAAGCTATAACGTCTCCCTCCCTGGTAGACGCTGGTAAAATTCAGGATTTTTTTATAAGTAATGATAATGGGTTGTTGATGTTTAAGAGGAGTAACAATGTTGAAGTTATAGTGGTTCCTCTTACTCTGCAGGCTAAGGTGCTGGATATTTGTCATACATCTCACTTTGGCCTCCAGAAAACGTACGAAATCTTATTTCAGAGATACTTTTGGAAAGGTGCTTACAGGGACACAAAGAATTTTGTTTTATCGTGTGATAGTTGTATCAGGAATAAACCTTTTTCCCCAGTGCAGGCCCCATTTGTGTCTATGAGAATTCCTAGGGTACCGGGAGATTTCATTTCGATGGATATTTTGGGCCCGATTAGGAATTGTGGTTATGTACTGACTATCCTGGATCATTTTTCAAGGTTTCTTTCCCTGTACCCTTTAAGTAATATAAAGGCAGAGACTGTCACGGGCCACCTCATTAGTTACATTTCCGTGCATGGCAGGCCTTCCGTGATATTGTCGGACCTAGGAACTCAGTTTACATCAGAGGTGTTTGATTTAGTTAATAGAGCTTTGGGTATTAAGTTGGTTCACTCCACGTCTAACCATCCTCAGACTAATGGCAAAAGTGAAAGGATTAATAGTTCGATAAAATCGTCGCTACTGATTCTCAATGAAAAGGGTGTTTCGTTTAAGAATTCTTTGCTGGTCCATCAGAATTTATATAATGGAATGGTGCACTCTTCAACGGGTTTTACACCCAATTTATTGCATTTTGGTAGAAATTTGTCTCTGTTTTTCGATACTTATGATTCTAATGTACGGCCAATGCAACTAGACACGTCACACTTTGTTAAGGATCTTTTAAGGGAGTTG
Organism: Troglohyphantes excavatus; assembly: GCA_963932185.1. Classification (NCBI taxonomy): domain Eukaryota; kingdom Metazoa; phylum Arthropoda; class Arachnida; order Araneae; family Linyphiidae; genus Troglohyphantes; species Troglohyphantes excavatus. The sequence continues at coordinate 66,701,846 of OZ010673.1, read as the reverse complement.
AAAGAAACGTATGATACTGCGTTCAATGCCCTCGAGCGTAAACAGGTGCAGCAAAATAGTCGCCAGACAAAGAGGGCTAAACTAAGAACGTTCAAGGTTGGGGACATTGTTTATCTTCAGTCGAAAAATACCTTTAAACCCAGATTTTCCGGACCTTACTCTGTGGTCTCAAAAGATAGTGAAGTGAATTATACGATAGCTATTCTTGATGATCAGTACTCCAAACCAATTAGGGTTCACGTTAATAGGCTTAAGCTTACTCCAGCTAGGTTTTCGCGCCTTACTCAGGTAGAGGGTGCGAAAAGTCAGCCTGGCCATTCCTACAATTTTCGGAATAGATTGGGAAGGTAACAGGGTTCGAGAGGAGTGTTATCGGGATGTGTCAACACGGGGTGACTCTGTTGTGCAACGAGTGTGAACCGAGTTTATTTAAGGTACTGTTTAAATTGTTGTATGTGTATACTGATTGCGTTTGTGTATATTGTTTATATGTAATTACAATAATACTTTTATACTAATGTTTAGATATGATTATATGTGCAATAGTATGGCACCTTTTTGTATGTTATGCTGATGTGTATCTTTTATAAAAATAAAAAAAATAAAAAAAATTGTAAGTGTTGGGAAACTCTGGACTGTGGACGTAGTTTGATGAGTGTTTACAGTGAGATATTTATTAAGAATTTAAAAATATGCATATATTTTTTTTGTGCCTGGGGGGAGTATGTGACGTTGTCCCTGATTTGCGCGCCAGGTGATTGCGCGCGACGTGATTTGCGCACCTGGCGGCGGTGCCGCGGTGCAGGTTAGATATAAAACGCTTGAGTGTTTTTGAAAGGGTGGCCATTATTTATGCAGGCGGTCACGTATTCAGTAGTAAAATAATGTACGAAGAGTTTCACCCTACCAGTCTTGTCATAATATTTGAGGTAGAGCGTATCAATTGTGCATGGTTAGTGGTTGTATATTGAGAATAGAAAGAATACGGCGTTTCTTATGGAGTTGTGGTATCCCGAATGTTGAAGATCTTTCGGCGCCGTCATTTGTCCGGGTGCGCCTCCGTCTGTCCACAGTCCTCTGCTGTTCCCAGCAGTCTTCACGTAAGTGATTGTAATTATCGAACCTCTGCAACCAGCTCGAACTCTAGTTGGACATTGCTTCCGTGTTGGATTGATTTGTGTGTACCATTATTGTTCCGAAAGCTTATCTGGCGTATTTATGTTAATAAATAATAAAAGTTATGCTATTGTTATTATTTGACTGTGTAATTTATCATTTTGGGGCCATCCAACTCACACGCTAACGTAACGCCTTTTAACTTGTACCCCCAACGTACGATCTTGTGCCAAGTGGTATCTACCACAAGCAATATGACACTATTTTTTTTCTCTACACTGTTAAAAATAGGTACTCAAAAATAAGTAAAACTTACTCATTTTTGATTACATTCGATGCTTATCATAGATCTGAATACAGAAGTTTCATTTTTGAAAAAGACATATACTCAAAACTGAGTACAATGGGTAAAAATGAATGAAAAGATCATTAGCTTACCTACATTGGCTACTTTCGTAAATCACTTTCAATAAATACCCACAATTACAACTCAGATTTACCGGGAATCGAACTAATATCATCAGGACCCGCAGTCCAGTACCTTATCCGTTCTACTACAAAGGCGACGTGAAGAAGTTATAAACAGAAGAAATATTAAAGTGTGCCAAAAGAATGGGAAGCAAGATAATTGAGTTGTAATAACTCAGTTTCCATTTAAGCAATCGACATCAAATAATGTAGAAACCTATCTTTTGAAAAACCATTTTAAGTGTGTCAGGTCGCTTTGTGAAGTGGGCTTGAACAGAAGCTGAAATTAGCAATATTAAGTCCAACTGCTCATTTTTTTTAGAAAATATGGTTGCTTAAATTTGAGTATGTCATCTCTCATTTCCAATGCAATTGCACTCAAAGAAAAACGAGTAAGCTCATGTACTCATTTTTAAAAACCTTTTTATTTTCAGTGCAGTGGGTTAAGCTTCCTTATGTAATTCACAATCCATTCTATAGTTACAAACAACCAACAAACAGATAAATACTCAAATTAAAACAAACTCAATAATAATGTTAGTTAACAAACTTTTTACAAGCAGGCCATATGGATAGATATAAACGGATCCAAACTATTTCATTTCTTTTTTTAGTGTAAAGAACATTTAAAATCAATTTGGCCCTAATGAAGTCGGGACATAGTTAAATTGCACGTTGAATGATTGAAAAGGTATTTAGAAAAGCTAATCGTAAAAAAGTTTTTAAAAAAATTGATGTCCTTTAAACTGTACATTTAATAGCCATTTTACGTGATGCTTAATCATATTAAGTCTGGGACTGGGAATCAATGTAATAGAAAACATATGTTGTTTTATGAAGATGAAAAAACTGTGTCTCTCTGCCAAGTTTGAAAAATAATTTTTTTTTTAGTGTTTAAAGAAGTAATTCGTTCAGAAGCCATTAATTCGAAGAACTCATATAGAAATGTCATAAAATGTGGAAGCATTCACTTTAAACCTAATAAATTTCTCATTATTTTCTATCTTAGAAACATAATAATAGCAAACTAAATTTTATAATACGTTTAATCGAATATTTGTAGTCTAAATAATGTTTTTGAACTGTATATTTGCTTCGGAAAAGCAAGGAAAGTAACTCGCAGTAAAAATAAAAAAAACTATTTTATTTTATTTAATAATTGATTTATTGAGAATTTGAGTTATTGATACAATTTAATTTTTTTGATAATAACAACAACTCAGATAATACAACTCAGATTTACCGGGAATCGAACTAATATCATCAGGACCCGCAGTCCAGTACCTTATCCGTTGTACTATCAGGGCGACGTGAAGAAGTTATAAACAGAAGAAATATTAAAGTGTGCCAAAAGAATGGGAAGCAAGATAATTGGGTTGTAATAACTCAGTTTCCATTTAAGCAATCGACATCAAATAATGTAGAAACCTATCTTTTGAAAAACTATTTTAAGTGTGTCAGGTCGCTTTGTTAAGATGGCTTGAACAGAAGCTGAAATCAGCAATATTAAATCACAATACTCAATTTCTAGAAAGTACGGTTGATTAAATTTGAGTACGTCATCGTTCATTTACAATGCAATTGTACTCAAAGGGAAGCGATTAGGTTCATGTACTTATTTTTAAGTACTTTTTTACAGTGTATGAGCATAAAAAATTCCGTAGGGAAAAAAAAGAGGAATAACTGTTCCGTATAAAGAACGCTAAACGCTTAAGTGTTCTTGGAGTCTAAAGTGTTTTAACAGTGACAGGAGCTCTTCCTATCATATAGGATAAAAGGAAAAAGATTATAATAATTTAGTTCCTGAATATTCAATCCACGTTGTTCTGTGTATTTTGAACAGGTCTCACTCTGGACGTGCAGAGCGGGGCGGCGCACATGGCCTTCACTGCATTCAGCATTACGAGGGAGCGATCCATGATCCTCGACTTCTCCGTCCCGTTTCTCCACTCGGGCGTCTCCTGCCTCACCTTCCACAAGGAGACAGTCGTTCCACTCTCCGCGTTTCTCGTGCCCTTCAGGTACTACCCCTTCCCTTCGCAGCAACACCTCTCACGATCACACACGCCAATGCCTCTCACAATCACGTTCGGCAACACCACACCATTACACACGTCAACACCGCTCACGATCACACACGTCAATACTTATCACGATCACACGTCAACATCTCTCACGATTACGCACTCCAACACTTCTCACGATTACGCACGCCAACATTTCTCACGATCACGCATGTCATTACCTCTCACGATCAAGTACACCAACACCTCACTATTACACACGACAACACCGCTCACGATTACACACGTCAATACTTCTCACGATCACACACGTCAATACTTTTCACGATCACACACATCAATACTTCTCACGATTACACACGTCTATACCTCTCACGATTACGCACTACAACACTTCTAACGATTACGCACGCCAACATTTCTCACGATCACGCATGTCATTACCTCTCACGATCAAGTACACCAACACCTCACTATTACACACGACAACACCGCTCACGATCACACACGTCAATACTTCTCACGATCACACACTTCAGCATCTCTCACGATTACGCACTCCAACACTTCTCACGATTACGCACGCCAACATTTCTCACGATCACGCATGTCATTACCTCTCACGATCAAGTACACCAACACCTCACTATTACACACGACAACACCGCTCACGATTACACACGTCAATACTTCTCACGATCACACACGCCAATACCACTCACGATCACACGCGTCAATACTTCTCACGATTACACACGTCTATATCTCTCACGGTCACACACATCAATACTTCTCCCGATCACACACGACAACATCTCTCACGATCAAACACGTCAACATCTCTCACGATTACGCACTCCAACACTTCTCACGATTAAACACGTCAACACTACTCGCGATCACACACGACAATACATCAGGGTCATCGCTAGGGCTTATGATTGGAGGCGAGGGAAACCTCATAATTTCCAAGTCAAATATGAGTTTGTACCAACTTTGGAAATTTACATGTTTTTTCCCGCTTGGATGTAAAAAATCGTTTCAGATGGGAAGTTACCAATTCAACCAGAAAATTTATTAAAATTTTGCATTTTTTTTACAATGATTTCCTCAACATTTTTGTAATTTTAAATTCCTGTATATTTGGCAATATCACAAACCTAGTTGTCACACTTGAGAATTAAGAAACATTTGGGCGTTTTTTTAAACTGAAACTTCTTAGTTTCATTATTAAAAAAAATATTTCACAAGTTTACCAACTAGATTGGAAATTACCAAATTGAAGTCATACTGTAAGCAGCCATACTCGACTCATTTTTAAGGTGATTTTGTGGGGATTTTTTTTCTCGCCGTTATAGAAATGTTAAATATGTAGAAATAGATATTTCATTTTCTACATATGGAATCTATTTGTATATCGCCAAAAATATAGATTTTATTTTTGCTGCTTATCCATTTATTAAAATGTAAAAATTATGAAAATGGATCTATCTAGTTTTGAATCTAGAGAGCTCAAATATAATTTCCAACGAAATTCTTCTTCTTAGCACAATTTTTATCTGCGTCGCATGATATGCAATGGCGACCATACAGGTCAGACAATTTTGAACGTATGGTATGTAACGGCGACCACAAAGAGTTAAAACAATCACGTAACTTTGATAATTTGTCCTCAGCGTGCAACTGTGGTTGGCCATCTTCCTCGGTCTCAACTTGACCGCCGTGTTTGCCGCCATCTACGAATGGCTTTCGCCATTTGGCCTCAACCCATGGGGCAGGATGCGAACCCGGAACTTCTCGCTGGCCTCAGCCCTCTGGGTGATGTGGTCGCTGCTCTTTTCTCATCTGGTGGCCTTCAAGGTAAGCATTGTCTGTAAAATATTTTGTTTATCTGTCACTCAGGATAACCGTTAATATACGGGTGGTTTCAAATTTTGAGCGATAGCCATTGTTTGGCTGCTGAACTATATATAAAATAAACTACACTGTAAAAAAATGTGCTGAAAAATGAGAACATGGCCGTACTCGTTTTTCTTTGAATACAATTGCTTCGTTAATGAGGGGCCTCCGTGGCCCAGTGGATAAAAGCGTCAGCCAGGCCCATTGAGGTTGGGAGGGAATCCGACCCCCAAATAATCTGGAAAGCCTGACAGTTGAGAATTTCAACTACTAAAAGTCTCCGAGTAGGGAAAATTTATGCTTGAAGAAAATTAATATTATTAGCAAATGAAAGAAATGGAAGATCAGAAATTGCCCAACTTGTAAGATTATATTTAAATTAGACCTCAGAACGGATACTGCATTGGAATATGGGTGCAACAAATCAATGCTTGTGAGAGAACTGTTTAATATTACCTAAAATAATATACATAAAAAAAGACGAAAAATGTCGATAAGTTCGAACTGGGAGTTTTCAGCACTTGAGTTAGGAATTTCGAATCATTAAGTTGCCAAATTTCTTGTTTCAACCCCATCAAAAAAAAAATTGTGTAACGGCACTGGCGTCAGCTGAGAATCAGAGGATTCCTGGTTCGATCCTGTACGACGGACTTGACAAGGAAAAGTAAAACGGTAGTGATTTTATGATCGGAGGGTTGCCAGCTTTGCTACAAAATACTAGAAAAGTCGTCCAGAACATCCACAAAAATTATTGGCGTGTATACGAGACTGGTGCACGATAAATCTGATTGGGGCCCAAGTCTCGACGTCTATTGAAGGGGTTGGGTGCCAGGTCAGGTGTTGTCCTCGTCATCTGAACATGGTTTAAAAATACGAGGCATTGTTCCCGGATCTTTCCCTCGAGATAGGCAAGGAACCTTCACCAATAGCCCACTATTGAGCTCTAGTGCGACGTTAATTAAACAAACCAATCTAAGCAAGCATCGTAAATGAGCGAAGACGTACTCAAATTTAAGTAACCCGAAAAAATGCGCAGTATGGTTTAATATTGCTAATATTAGCTTCAGTTCAAGTCATCTTAACAAAGCGACCTGGGAAACTTAAAATAGTTGTTCAGAAGATGGTTTTTTACATTATTTGAGGCGGATTGCTTAAATAGAAATTGATGTGTCTTCGATAAAAATATGTCTTTTTCAAAAATATGTCATCGAAAATAAATTAAATATTCATTGATAATGGCTATTATATAACAGTTCATTAAGTTTTTTATGCCTAAATACAGCTCTCGTCCAATTGGAGCAGTGCTTCAGGATCAGGCATAATAACTCGAACCGCGTCGAATGTTGAAACGTTAACTATTTTAATAAACAACTATTCAAATAATAATAAAGACGCGATGCTAATGAATGTTTCCATTGGATTTGCCACACGACTACATTTATTAATCCTTCTCCAAAGAACGTTGTTAATTTCTAGAACTATAGTTTATTTCCGAAAGTACATTTAAGCCTAACAGACTAATGTAGCATTCATTTCTAACATTCATCTTAAGAATATCAAATACTTTCATTTACAATATCAACCGAATTTCATCTTCGAAAATAACAATAATATAGTATGTTATATTAACAGATATTTTCAACAGTGGGTGATAAATCTTTATAAAACGCCCTTTTCTAAAAAATATTTTCGTTCATGATTTTCTCATCTTCAACGGCGAGGCTAACGGGGAATCCCGTTTATGTCCACACGGAAAACATCTAATCGAAAAAAAAGAAACTTCCAAAGTCTTAACGACACTATTTCGTGGCCCTTAACTGCTAAAAGTCAAGGGAAAGTCCCTTGATCGATTTTTCAACGCTTCAGCAGCAAAAAAAAAACTCTTAATGAAATTACTCGCGGTCTTATTAATCTTGAGCGCTGCAGCTGCACATGGCCGCATGCAGGGGATTCCACGAAAAAGACATCATGGAATTTGCCTTTCCTCACTCGCACACTGTGTGAAAAATTGCACTGGTCAACAGTGAAATTGCTTCTTAGATTAAAGAACACAATCCTGAATGATTTCAACGTGATGAACACAAATATTACCTTAAAAAAGGTGATTGGCTCTCGTTGTAGAGGCATGGACATTGCTGCACAGAAACAGACTATCAATGCAATTGTTAAGAAAGCATATCATTTGTATTTTGGTCGCAAGATAGGCGACAAGGACAAAGACTGGGCCCCACACGTATGCTGCTTCACTTGTGCAGTAAATATTTCGCAATGGCTTAATGGCAATGACTTATAACTTCAGGATAGGGGCTCCAGTTGGAGCAAGCACTGCGACCTGAGGTCTATTGTACTATCCCCTAGAAGTAAAATAAATCCTTGATCACTTAAGAAAAGAGATCCATAGCTGAAGCAAAATTCAGAAATGACCTGACAGGAATGTCCTGGAGCTCCCCCAAGGCTCAAGTGACGTCCCAAGTGCTCGAACCTATGGGCGGAGAAGAAGTCACACTCACAGAGAATATGTACAACAGTTTCATCATTATTCCTACATCCCCTACACAAAGGGTCATCCTTAACCCTATAATAGTTAGATGCCTTCTGAGAGTACAATGTCCAGTTAGTAATCCAATAGCCCTACGAATACCAGAGCAATGGAACTTTAACAGCTCCTTATGACGAGAGCTATAACATCCACTATTTAGTTCTGTAGCTTGTCTCTGGTGCGCCAGTCACTGTACTGTTGATTCCTAAAAATAGGGAAGACAGTACCTCTGGTTTAATGGCAAAATAAAGACAATGTCATTTGCTGGGCTCATGATTTGGATGAAGCCGGCATCACGTTGATGACTGCTATTTCTGCATGGTACCACCAAAAGTTTCTGGATGTATCACCAAGAAACTGAAGTGGACAGTTCAATCCCCTCATACCATGTGCTCTGCATCCTGTCTCGCAAGGCATATATACATTTTTTCTCAATAATACGTACACATTACAAAAAAAACATAGCCAATTCAGCATATCTTTGCCATATTCGCATTCAGAAGATTGAATTAATTAGAAAATGACTATTTTCATCTTGGAGAAGCAGAATTTTTTTGAAATTTTGTTGCCCATTATTATTAAGCTAGCCACGCACGGGCAACAATTTTATATCTACTGAGCAACTCAAAAATCGCCCACCAAAGATTATTTAAAGGCGTCCAATTCAGGGCTACCAGATCTCAGATTTCGCAAAGAGGAGAGGAAAAATCGCCAAACTCGGATTACCACAATCTATACAAAATCGCCAAATTGTCAATTATTTACAAAAGCTGTTAGACAGGTAACGAGCGAAAGGATATTTTGCGGAAATAAAACTTGCTCAGTGAGAGGAAGTTTTCCAGTTGCCTGCAACTAAATAGTTTAGTTGTATTCATGATAGTTGGCAGTGTGTGGCTAGTTTTAGTGTAACTGGAGGTTATTGAACATTGGGCTGTTGGTGACGGTTCGGGGTATATCGCAAAAAAAAAATTCGGAACAATTCCTTGTATTTTTTTAACTATGGTGGCAGATGGCGTAGACAATACCTCAGCTGGCAATCAATACAATCTCAATAGGAGTCAGGACATTGGACCCCGATCAGGTTTAACGTGCACCAGTCCCGTATAAACGTTGTAGAAATTCGAGGAAAGTTCGGACGACATATTGTAACTTTGCAGCGAATCTGACAACACCCCTCCGATCGCAAGTTCATTACAATTAACATATTTATCACGTCTCTTTAATATTATTTTAAACAATATTTGCATTCCAATAGTTTTTTTCCAAGATTAATTTAGCTTCTTCATTATTTCAAAATTGAGTTCATAATTGTGATTTAATGCTCTCCAATTAAATAATAAAAGCTGGAAATTTAAATATATGTAAGAAATTTATATATATGTATAAATTAAATTATGTGTGAAGAAAATTAAAAATTTATTAGTCAGTTTATTTGGATTTGAAATCTCTATATTCATTTATCTCAGTTTAGGTTTTCTGAATACGGCACTGTAATTAAAATACTGCTGCTTCTTTAAATATTATTCCTATGATTTAATTATTTTAGAAATTCCTGTATAACCAATATATTCCTGTATACTTAAAATAATTTAGGATGTTTTTTGCAAAATATTGAAAAGGAAAAAATAAAAATGTAGACTATATCAAATATTTTTTCCATTTTTTTTTTTTTTTATATATTTCGCATAGGCATCTAAATTTTAATTTTTCCTGAAGAACTAATTCATTAATTGCTAATTTTATTCATGAAGATAGCTTAATATAGGGAATGTAGCGTAGTATAGGGAATCCTCTCTGCATTTAAATCTCTATTCTACTTCTACCCGTACTTGATTTATATTCAGAAAAAAACACATCTCTCTATCTCTGTTTCCATTTCGGGCCGTCTTAAATTACAGAAAACAATAAGAAAAAATGGCACCCCGAAAGATGTAGAATTTATGACATGCAGTGTGCCATTGTCACACACGCCCATGCGAAAAAAACACAACGGACAGGAAACTGGAGCGAAAAATAAATATATTAAAAAATGGTGGAAAGGGACGGTGATATTTCCTTTTGGGAAAACGATTTACTGAGAGATTCAAAACAGCTCAGTGGATAAATATGGCATACTTCCTTCGACTTGGAAGTTTCGAAGGATTTATTCGAAGGCAGATCACGAATGGAAGTGAGAGATTCTATATCTCTGTCTTCCTTATATTTAATATTTTGAAGAAAAAATCTATATAAGGATAAGTTGTAGCAGTGAAATAAGTTTGAGGAAATATAGTCACAACAGAAAATGCAGTAAATTTGTTTTTCAATTATCAGTAAATAAATAATAGTATAATTATGACAATCTTTGTTCTACTACTGTGTCGCCCTCTACTGGTTGGTGAGATGAAGTCGTTAGTAACAGAAAAAAATCTATGTAAAGATAAGTTGTAGCAGTGAAATAAGTTTGAGGGAATTGTCGTAAAGTTGGGTTAGTACATTTTATTTTGCGTTGTGTTATTTTTTGTTTAGTTTCATTATGAATAATTTTGGTGTGGAAGAAATACATAACATACACATAAATCTTAAGCGGTGCTTTATTAACAAATTAAGTTCATTATGGCAGTAGAAACTCAGGGTTGGGGGGTTACGCGTAATATTAGGCTAAACTGACTCTTACGTGAACTGTCGAGGAGAGTTACCGTCTGCGGTGATTCATTGGTCTTCAGTGGCTCGTAGGAAGCTGGCTTTCAGGGGCGTTGTCATTCGTTGTTCTTGGAACCATGGATTTTCCGTCTTATCATGGCATCGGGACTTTTCCGTCGTAGATCATGGAGTCGGGACTTTTCCGTCGTAGATCATGGCATCGGAACTTTTCCGTCGTAGCTCATGAAGTTGCCCAGATTGGTGACGAGGAGTCGATGGAGTAAAATTCACTCGTCTTACATGGTCAAAAGCAAAGTCGTAAGAGAGGTGGCAAAACTTAAATTTCCCACGGTGGTCTCTTGGGATGGGGGCTGAAATTCTGCATGAATTACCATACCCACCAATTGAGATTAGCTCCGTCCTTCTGGATAACCCATCTTAACCAATCCTGGTGTGGTCATAAAATAGCTCAGTGACGTAACTCTCCCCACATTGTAACACAGTAATAAAACCGACGACAGTCAGTCTAGCCAACTGACCAAATTGCACAAAGTACAGTATAGGTCAGATCCCTATATAAAAATTGCAACGTGTGACAGCACACTGTCACAGGAATATAGTCACAACGGAAAATGCAGAAAATATATTTTTATTAATTATCAGTAAACAAATAACATTATAATTGTGGCGCTCTTGTTCTACGACTGTGTCGCCCTCTACCGGTCAGTGAGATGAAGTCGTTAGTAACAACCACACTTTCACCATTGCACAGTCGCACGGTTACTTTTATCTCCTTATTTTTTTTTAATCATTTATGTGTTTTACCAAGTGTGTAACTTTAAAGAGTAATTAAAACTTTTGCATTCACTGAGATAGAATATAATATAACTATAAGCACTGGAGCGAGAACTCCTATTGAGTGACAATGTACTTTACTATGCCGCGGGGATGCATACAATTCGGAAGAAAGGTTGAGAAAACATTCGTCCTTGGCTATGCGGGAGATCACGTGGCGTCACAGAAATGTTTAAAACCTGTTTTTTCGGTGCCTTTTGCCTTCTTTTTCTTGTTTGTAAGAAAGCAAACATGAAGATATATTAAAAGTGTTACATTTAATGCATTTTTGAAAGCCAGAAATGCTTTTTAACCGACTGAACAGCGCGCCAACCAAAACTCCAAAATAATATTGTCCTAGTTTGAAAATTCTTTTTTTGTTGGATGGAAAAAAAATCCACTTACGAAAAATTTTCAAAAAAAATAATCTGTCATCCGTTTGTTATATATCCGGAAATGCCGATTAACCGCAGCTTTTTTAAACAGTTTGTCCGTTTGAAAATAGTCTCATATTTCAACAGAAGATGTACAACAATGACATTTCGTATAACCAACATTTATTGGCATTGATTGGGATTGTTTTACAATATACATTGATGAGACAAAGCTGAGCACAGGTTGCTATTTGAATTTCTTGGTGAACAAGGATAGGGGGCGAAGCCCCCTGCTAAATTAAAAACTAAAAAGGAAAAAATAAAATCTTTTTTTTTTAAACCGACTTTAAGGAAAATGTGCTAAAAAGTAAAAAAATAATTTTTAATTTTACGAACGCATTGAGAAAACTTTAATTACTTAATGTCAATTTTATACTTATTACAACTTTTTGAAGTTGATGCCAATTTACGAAAATTATACCTAAATTTTGGCCCCGATTTCAAAAAGTTATAATAAGTATAAAATTTGACATTAAATAATTCAAGTTTTTTCAATGCGTTCGTAAAATTAAAAAATATTTTTTACTTTTTAGCGCATTTTCCTTAAAGTTGGTTTTCCTTTTTTCAGAAAGATTATTTTTTCGATATAAAATTACTAAGCACTATCCGAAAAGAGAAGTAAATTTGTTTGTTTTATGCTTTAGAAATGTCATGCAAATGGGTCACTTGGTGACATCGGAGTGTTATGTCACAAAATTTTTAATTTCCATCAAAATATGCAGTCGTAATTTTTATACATTGTTTTTGTTTTCGTTGTACAATGTCTATCGCATGTATGCAAGTAACTCACGAACCAATGAACCGATCCCTCTCTTTATTGCAGGCTCCCAAATCGTGGCCCAACAAAGTGCTGATCAACCTGTGGGGTTGCTTCAGCGTGATTTTTGTGTCTTCCTACACGGCCAACATCGCCGCACACTTCGCGGGTCTCTTCTTCCATCTGAGAGTGGACGACTTCCACGACATCAGCGTGAGCACATTTCTCACACCCATTCTGCAACCGAACTACCCACGCGCCTTACTTTGGTATCATTGTGTAGAGAAATGAAGCCATTGGTCGATCACGCGTATGGCGGTCAAAGATAGTGAAGACTATATATATATATATATAAGGTGTGCTCGTTTTTCGCTTTTTGAAAGGGGCAAGGAAAGTATATTTTTGAAGTGATGCATTGACATGATGGTTCCGACCCCCATTTTACTCTTTCAAAATTCGTGGACATGCTCTCGTGGCAGCTAATATTTTTTAATACGCTTAATTTATTAAGCAACTCTTTTGCAATTTTTACATACTAAATACAATCCTTAAAATATAATTTAAACTCTTAAAATTTAGCAAATTCTAAATAAAATTAGCGAATATCGCTTTTAAATAGTTCACAAAAAAACGAATAGATGGCAGCACGTCCCCAACAATTGGTTCAAATTAATTCGAAATATTTTAATAACTAAACCACTCTGCAAATCGATTCAAATTGTTTTTTGAAGCAAATTTTAACTGTTTTCTTTTAAATAAATTCATGAATAGTTAAAAACAAGAATTCTTTTTTAATTAAATTTGCTTTGTAGACTTCTAAAACGACTGTACAAACGAGAGCATTAGACACGCCCACAGAAGGCGGAGGCGTCACTATGACGTCAAAAATATACTTTTCCCCACCCTCCGTCAGAAAGCGCGAGAACGAGCACACCTTTTGAATATAGTCTCTACTATCCTTGTATGTCGCTGTTGTTGCGCCACGAATTACACAATTAGAGATAAATGTAGCGTTTACACCGACGTAGCTTTGCTGCACCGTACACTGTTAGAAATATATATTCAAAAATAAGTCAAATTTACTCCTTTTTGAGTATATTCGATGCTTATCATAGCTCTGAATGCGTAAGTTTCAATTTTGAAAAAGACTTATACTCAAAAATAAGTACAATGGGTAAAAATGAATAAAAAGAGCTGATGCTAGCCGACATAAGCTGCCTTCATAAATCTTTTTCAATAAATATCGACAATTACAACCAGGACTTACCGGAAATCGAACCCAGGTCCTCAGGGATCGTAGCCCAATAACTTATCCATTATACTACCAGAGCAACGTGAAGAAGTCATAAACAGAAGAAATGTTAAAAAGGTGTGTCAAAAGAATGGGAAGTTATATAATTAAGTTGTAATAACTCAGTTTCCATTTAAACAATCGACATCAAATAATGTGTAAAACCATTTTCCAAACAACTATTTTAATTTTGGCAAGTCGCTTTGTTAAGATAGCTTAAACAGAAGCTGAGACTAGCAATATTAAAACACACTGCTCATTTTTGAGAAAGTACAGTTACTTAAATTTGAGTACGTCACCACTCATATACGATGCAATTGTACTAAGAAAATTTAGGTACTCATTTTTAAGTACATTTTTTTTACATTTAACGTTTGTCGATCCTAGCAGGAGCGGTCGCGTTTGAGAGAGCTCACTCTGTCATAGTAGATATAATCCATTGAACTCCATTTGATGGTGGACAACTTTTACGACGTCACCGTGGGCACATTTCCCAAACCCGTTTCCCTTATTTTTTTTTCTGCTTTAAGTTATCGGTACCTATGAATACACCTTGACGAGCTATATCACAATACAAATAGATCTTATGGCTATCAAATCCAAAAGAAAAATACACATTAAAATACAAATATACCAATATATCGATGACCAATTTGTATTCTCAGCTCTTCATATCTTTATTGTATTCAGTGTCTATTCTAATGGTCAGTTTTATCTTAAATGGGCAGTCATAAATTTAAAAATGGGCATTTGTAAATTTGTAATGGGCAGTCGTTAAATTTAAGAGTACATGGGATATAGGCGCGTTATCAACTAAATCGCTCCCTTTTCCATCAGTCAAACAAAACTTTTCCTGTCATTTACACTAACATAACATCTTTATTGCTCAAATGAAACTGCAGTTTAATAGTTCCCTTCGGATGCTACTAGATGGTGCAAGAATATAATTTTTGCTAAAAGCTTGACATTGGGCCTTTATCCCCTGTACCTTTCAAATGAAGAAACACAGTTTATTGCTGCTTAATCTAAGCGACTTGTTTCGAGTAGAAGAGAAATAGTTGTGCAAAAATAATGCTTTATTATACCAATGCAGCCAAACAATGACCTTTGCCCTAAAAATTTTTGACTGCCCTTTATATTAGAAAAGTTTAAATATTCTTAAAAACCAAATTTGTCTCATGATTTCTTTTATAATTATTAACTTTAAATTGGTAATCGCACCTGCAATTTTTTATCCTAAACTTCCTAAGCAATCAAACAGTGGTAAATTTTGCTTAGAATAGGTCTCTTCTATTTTTAGAAAATTAATCAAATTAATCGAAAAGTGTTTTCTATTTGCTTTTCTTTCCAACTTTGTCCATGCTAATTGCAATTCTATTAAGTGTTCTAATTTTTTTTCTTTTATACTGTTTATTTTTTTCTTTTCTTTTTTATTATTATTTTCTGTTTCTTTTTTACTGATTTATTTCTTCTTTTTTACTTATTTTATTTTTCTCTTTCACTGTTTTTACCGATTTTTTTCCTTTTTTACTGTTTTTTTTCTTTCTTCTTTTTTACTTTTTTTTTCTTCTTTTTTTTTTTTTTTCTTTCTTTTTTATTGTTTTTTTTCTTTTCTTTTTCACTGTTCTTTTTTTTTTTAAGAGAACTTTTTCAGCATTAATTATTTTTATTATTATTATTTTCTTTTTCTTTTCAGCTTCTTAACCAGAGGACTGGAACTGCCAAAGGAAGTGCTGCAGAATCCTACATATACGCTCAAAATCCACAACTGTGGCAGCATATTCAGCGATACGGTTTCGTCGACCTCGAAACAGGACTGGAGAAACTGAGGTAGGGAGAACTAGAAGATAAAACGGTTACGCAATATTAAGAACAAGTAAAATCAACACTGTAAAAAAAGATACTTAAAAATGACTACCTGAACCTACTCGTTGTTCTTTGAGTATAATTTCATTGTAAATGAGCGATGACGTACTCGAATTTAATTTACCGTACTTTCTCAAACATGAGCAGCGTGATTTAGTGTTGCTAATTTCAGCTTCTGTTCAAGCCATCTTAACAAAGCGACCCGGCAAACTTAAAATAGTTGTTCAGAAGATGGTGCTTCACATTATTTGATGCCGATTGCTTAAATGGACACTGAGTTTGGTTTGGTTAAATAACGTCGCACTAGAGCTGCACAGTGGGCTATTGGCGACGGTTTGGGGCCTATCTCGAAGAAGGGAGAAGTGTTTTTTATGTACATTTACAGGTGGTTGGGGAAACCACCCTACATAGTGTTCTTGATATAGAACATGCACAATTATATCATGTTGTAATTTATTGAGCGAGTAGCTCAAAATCATACTATTTGTTAAAAGTATAGTGATCACCATGTATAATGTTTCTAATCTATGTCATTGCAACTAATACCCGTATATCTGAAGGGAGAGGTAGGGTTAAATAAATATATATATATCGAAGAAAAGGCCCGGTAACGATGCCTCGTATTTTTTAACCATGGTCAGATGCCTGAGCTGGCACCCAACGCTTTCAATAGGCGTCAGGACATTAGACCCCTATCAGATTTATCGTGCATCAGTCTCGTATACACGCCAATATAATTTGTTGGATGTTCTGGACGACTTTTTAGTATTTTTGTAGCAAAGCTAGCAACCCTTCGATCGTATGATAACTACTTTTTTTTACTGTTATATTAACTGGACTTTTTGTTTTCAAATCAAGGACTAGTACAATTTTGCTTTCCCTTTTATTATTTAAAAAATATGGATACTTCACCACTTTTGTCCCGAGCATCCCATGTGTTCTTCCGGACCACCGAGTGTACTTTCGATTAATCACCAAATCGATTAATCGCCAAATTCATTAATCGCCAAATCGATTAATCGCCAAATTCATTAATCGCCAAATCCATTAATCGCCAAATTCATTAATCGCCAAATCGATTAATCGCCAAATCTAAAATTACAAAATCGAAATCGCGATGTTTTTTTTACTTCCTGAATTTCTATATATATATAATATATATCGTATCATTGCCCAAGCCTGCTACGTGTATAACCGAAATCAATTAATACTAATATAATTTTATGTTTCAGGCGTGGTAACCTGGACGTCTTGGTTGGAGACACCGTGGTGCTGGATTATTACCGAGGCAACGATCCCGGCTGCAACCTTCACCTCCTCGGCCAGTCCATATTCGATGACGCTTACGCCGTCGGCATGCAGAAGGGGTTCAGACTCAAAGTAGGTTACCCATATATAAAAGGGCTTTCACACACAAACTATTGTAGGTATAAAGATCGTGTGATCTAAGGCCGCTTTCACACTTTACACTCACTAAACTATTGTCGATATTTTCCGTAAAATATGCAATAGGACAATTGCAAATGTGCTTTTGGCATCCCGAGTATTCTTCCATACTTCCGAGAATTCTTCCGATTGTGCTTGTTATTATTCGTAAAATTGATTAATCGTTAAATCAATTAATCGTTAAAGTGATTAATAGTCAAATGGATTTCACGTGAGATATTTTCCGAAAGTGTCCGTCTTTGCAAATTGAAATCTATCATTGGAAACCCCCAATATTGAAATTTGAGAGCTCTAACAAGCTGCCATAAAACATATAAATTTTAAAATTGAACATTTTTTTTTAATATTATAAATAAGTATATACATTAGTTGGCTTGGACGATGTTGACATCTTCATATAGCAATGCATCGACGGTAAAACACCGATATTTTCCGATAAATCGAAATTCCGATAAATTAATATTTTCAATATATCGATATGTTCGGTATATTAACATATTTTATAAATCGATATTTACGATATATCGATATTTACGATATATCGATATTTATGATATATCGATATTTACGATATATCGATATTTACGATATATCGATATTTACGATATATCGATATTTACGATATATCGATATTTACGATATATCGATATTTACGATATATCGATATTTGCGATATATCGATATTTACGATATATCGATATTAACGTATATCGATATATCAATATTAACGTATATCGATATATTGATATTAACGTATATCGATATATCAATATTAACGTATATCGATATATTGATATTTACGATATATCGATATTTACGATATATCAATATTTACGATATATTGATATTTACGATATATCGATATTTACGATATATCGATATTTACGATATATCGATATTTTCTGTAAAATGTGCAATCAATAGAACATTTGCAAATGTACTTTTGGCATCCCGAGAACTCTTCCAGACTTCCGAGAATCAATTAATCGTTAAAACGATTAATAGTCAAATCTATTGGTAAAGTGTATTAATCGTCTTATCGAAAATTACAAAATCAAAATCGGGTTATATTTTTATATCCGGAATTTCGATATTCATCGAAACATCATCCAAGCCTAACAGACATACAATTCTGATTTTTTATTCTATGAATTAATCCCTCTTATTATCTTTATGGAATTTTAAAAAAAAATCAAGAAACTGTTTATAGCTCTTAAAGAGGTTTTGGAGGTTACTAATGCCGCCGTTCAAATTCAATAACTGCCAATCAAATTACGTGTGATCTTGTTTGTGTATAGGACTCATTACATTACAGATACAAACTCTCAACTTCGCCACTACATGCTATTTACCAACACATTTGTCATTTCAAACTACAAAATCTTATTATTTACGTCATCTCTGTTGTTTTGATCGGCGAATTGATGTGAACGAGTACTTGTTTTTTCAGAAGTCCATATCGAAGCTGATTCTTCGCTACAACGAGTATGGCTTCATGGAGCAGCTGGAGAAAAAGTGGTTCGGACGCGTTCCATGCTTCAATCACTCTGTACATCGACTCAATAAGCCACAGCCCCTCAGCCTAAGGTGAGCATAAAACTGGCTGTATACCTGTATTTAAAAGAGAAGTCTGGGCAAATTTGGGCAGTCGCGAAACGAAAATAGGTAGCTATAAATCAAAGAACATGAAATATCAAAATAAAATAATATAAAAATATATATCAAAATATCTACTAGCCTTACAGCCTCAGATGAGCAGAAAACTGGCTTTATACCTATATTTAAAAGGGCAGCCTGGGCAAATTTGGGCAGTCACGAAACGAAAATAAGCAGCTATAAATCAAAGAACATGAAACATCAAAAAAAATATATAAAAATATATAACAAAAATCTACAAGCCCTACAGCCTCAGATGAGCAGAAAACTGGCTTTATACCTATATTTAAAAGGGCAGCCTGGGCAAATTTGGGCAGTCAGGAAACGAAAATAGGCAGCTATAAATCAAAGAACATGAAATATCAAAAAAAATATATATAACAAAAAATCTACAAGCCCTTACAGCCTCAGATGAGCAGAAAACTGGCTTTATACCTATATTTAAAAGGGCAGCCTGGGCAAATTTGGGCAGTCACGAAACGAAAATAAGCAGCTATAAATCAAAGAACATGAAACATCAAAAAAAAATATATATATAAATATATAACAAAAATCTACAAGCCCTACAGCCTCAGATGAGCAGAAAACTGGCTTTTTACCTATATTTAAAAGGGCAGTCTGTGCAAATTTGGGCAGTCACGAAATGAAAATAAGCTATTATAAATCAATAAACATTAAATATCAAAATATAAGAATATAAAAATATATTACAAAACATCTACAAGCCCCAGACCCTCAGCCTCAGGTGAGCAGTAAACTGACTTTATACCTATACTTGAACGGGCAGTCGGGGCAAATTTGGGCGGTCACAAAATTAAAATGAGCTATTATAAATCAAAAAACATTAAATATCAAAATATAAGAATATAAAAATATATAACATAAAATCTACAAGACACAGCCCCTCAGCCTCAGGTGATCAGTATAAACTGAATTTATACATATATTGAAACGGGCAGTCTGGACAAGTTTGGGCAGTCGCGAAATGAAAATAGGCAATAATAAATCGAAAAACATGAAATATTAAAATAAAAGAATATAAAAAATATATATTAAAAAAATACAAGCATCCTGTCCATCAGTCTTAGATGAGCAAAAATACAGTTTTATATACCTGTTTAAACGGGCAGGTATGCAAAATGTATGCAGTCACAAAATGAAAATAAGAAGTTATATACCGAAAATAATTAAAATTTGTAATAACGGAATGTGAAAATATCAAAATAAATATTCTATAAGATCCAGCCCCACAGTAGGTGAGCTAATTAATTCTACTTATTTAGTCTATTTGAGTCTAAATTAGGAATTGAAATTTATAAAAACTCGTTTTATAATTATAATAACTTTATTTACAAAACATCAAACAGACTTACATCCAATTATAAGACATTTTATATCCGTGTCTTAGCCGCTATTCGAACCTGGACCCATTGCGTGGTAGCCCAGTATACTACCCCTTAAACTGTTGTTTTTGTAAATTTTGTGGGTATAGAGCTCCTAATATTATACCTATATCCCAAAATAAGAAATAAAAGATGTTTTTAAAAAAAATTATTAAAGAAACGCAAAACATAAATAACGAAACAGAATTTTTTTTTTTTTAAATTTATAACACTGTTTTTTTTTATGCTAATCAAAAAATTATATACTTCGAAAACCTTCAATCATCTTAAACAAAGAAAACTTACTTCCATAATTTTTTTTTACTTATAAATAATTTTATCGGTATTCGAATAGCCCAATATAATACAGTGCGTCTCAGCCTAGTATACTACCCCTTACATTGTAGTTTTTGTAAATTTTGTGTGTATAGAGCTTCTAAAATTACACCTATATTTCAAAACAAGAGATAAAAGATGTTTTACAAATATACTATTAAAGACACGCAAAACATAAAAAACGAAAAATATTTGTTTATTTTTTTTATTTTTAAATTTATAACACTGTTTCTTTTGAGGCTAATCAAAATATTATATACTTCGAAAACCTTCACTTTAAACAAAAGAAATTTATTTTCTGATTTTTTTTTTACATATAAATAATTTTATAAGGATTCGAATAACGTCTATTTTAGTAACTATTTCGAGTTTCGATAAATTGGAATGACATTTTGTATCTGCGGTCAAATCTTCTTCCCATTATTCTGCTACAATGTCTCTCAGCATTGACTTTTCATACTTTGAGAAACTTTTAAACACTCAAATACAAACAAAAGCAGTTAAAGTCTCAAATTTCCCCCTAAAACGGATTCTATAAAGTATCGATGATGATGATGATGATCGATAAATCATTATCTAAAGAATGATGATCTCATACTATCGTAAATATATTCATAGGGACATTTCAGCGTGACGTGTGTAGCTTTCAGACATCATTTTTCAGCACATTTGTCATTGTTTTACTTTAAAACAACTACAATTTTGAGAACAACAAATTGATATCTATCACTCAACTAAAAAAAAATTAAGTTTTAAGGAATTTTTTTTTATTATTTTAAATAACTATTTACATAAAAATCATATGCATTTAGTATGCAAATTTTAAATAGGAATTCTAATGTATTATAGTTCAAAGTATCTGAGAAAAAAATTTTGTTGAAAAATATAAACATTCACAAAAGCCTTAGCGTATTAAAGAAAATATTTTTAAAACATTTTAAATAGTTTTAACTTTTGAAGAAAAAAAACTATTATGGAATTAATTTTTGGGTGCGATATTGTACATAAATAATATACACTAGTAATTCTAGGAATAGTACACGTCGAGACCAAAGAAAAGCTGAACAGTCCGGTTAATTGATAATTCCGGATAGTTAAACGCCGTCGTCCAGCTATGAATCAGAGAATTTCTAGATCGTTTCCGATCAGCGACAAGTTGTCATTTGCGATCAGTGGGTTGCCAGCTTCATACTACTACTACAATACTAAGAAAACTCGAATTTTGAGTTTTATGCAACGCTATGAGTTTTGGTGCAGCGTTTCACCACTAAATGGTATTCGTGGTAGCACCGTAAAATGGTGAAACTAAGCACCAAAGGTTGGTTGCAGCTAAATGGGTACCAAAGTTTGGTGCAAGATCATAATAATTTTTAATAGTGTTCTTATATACACTGTTAAAAATTATTACGACCTTGCACCAAAATTTGGTACCGATTTAGCTGCAACCATTATTTGGTTCTTAGTTTCACCATTTTATGGCTACCACGGATACCTAATAGTGGTGAAAAGTTGCTCCAAAATAGTTACCCCCATTAACTCATATTTTACCCTCCGATCACAAGATCAACACTTTTTTCTTATCTTTGTCACCGCACGGGCTCGAACTAGTAATCCGCTGATTACCAGCTGAACGCCTTTACCCACTGAGCATCCGGGCTACGGAATCCCTGTCTGCGGTTTGTTGATGTAGATTCTGCGAAAGTTTCGGTTGCAGTTTAGGAGATTGCACGATTTTTTGGTAAAAACTGCGCTATTCTCGATCAAGGATTTTTATTCAACCTAAATTGCACTAGATTTTAATGTCAATAAATGTCAAGTTTTGCACATGGGTATCAAAAATAGAAAGACTGTCTATGTTTTACAGTGGGCAAAAATCAAAAATAGCGATATAGTAAGTGATCTGGGCGTATTAGTAAATGAGGATTTTAAAATGAGTCATCAATGTACAGTGGCTAGCAAGAAATCTAATAGAATGTTGGGGTACGTCAGGAAAAATGTTTCATCAAAACCTAAGGATATAATCTTGCTATTGTACAGAGGTTTGGTAAAACCGCATCTCGAGTATGCAGTACACTTTTGGTCACCATAACTTAAAAAAGACATTGAATTGTTAGAGAAAATTCAGCACAGGGCTACTCAAATGGTCCAAGGGATTTCAGGCACGAATTATGAAGATAGATTAAGAATTTTGAATATGTACACTATGGAAGAGAGAAGGGTTAGGTTAGATTTGATTCAACTGTTCAAATTTATCATACAAGGGGATCTGGAGGGTTTAGATTTTAATATGGGTGATAGAACGAGAGGTCATGGGTTTAAATTAAACAAATCCCACTTTTATCGGGAAGGGAAAAAACACTATTTCTATAATAGGGAAATAGACAAATGGAACAACTTGTCTGTGAATATTGTAAACTGTACAGGAGTAACCGATTTTAAGAATAAATTAAATATTCATTGGGGATAGTTAGGAAATACTAACTGAACCAACCTTGTTGGTCCTTGAGCCTATTGTTGGTCGTCAATATTTGTATTTGTATTTGCATAATAATGTGAAAGTTGCTGAAGAGCACTAAGATAGGGTGCAACGTTGAACTGAAATTGTTAACAGTGTATATATATTTATTGATGTACTCATGTGTGTGTGCTCTTCTGTGCAGGGCCGTGGCGGGGGTTTTCCTGATGCTTCTGCTGGGGGCGGTCGCAGGAATCTTCATCCTGTTCGGGGAGCACGCCGTCTTCAAACACGCCCTGCCCAAACTGCGCAAAAAGCCAGCGGATTGCTTCTGGAAGAGTCCCAATGTCATGTTCTTCAGTCAGGTCAGCATGGTTCAGAAGAGGAGTGAGCCGGTCATTGTTTAAAAAACAATAATTTAATCGGCACCGTTACGAACTTGAAAATAAGTCAAATTTACTCATTTTTTTTATTACATTCGATGCTTATCATGACTGCGGATACTTGAGTCAGGGCCGGATTTAGGCTAAGGAGGCCCACACCACAAAGAAGACCCGCACCACGCAACAATAATAATATAGATTACTGAAAAAAAATGGATACTTCAACACTACAAAATTGTGCCAACGGCCTGTTTGAAAATAAATCACTCAAACAAAAAGGCAAATTTTTTTAGGTGGCAAACAATTTTTTTTAGTGGAAAACTCGTAATGGTGAAGTTGTAACGCTATACACTTTTCGGCTGCCACTCGGTATCGAACCGAGGAACTATTGCTTGCTACGATACCAGTCAGGCTAAAGTGATCACTCCCGCCTAAGTGGGAGTATCGGATGTATGAAATGACTCCCACAGAACCTCCCTCTCAATGAGTCGGACGGATGAAAATAATGATTGAGATGCCCGTGAAGTGTTATCACGTGGCTGTGATTGGTGCCATGAAGTGTTATCACGTGCGCAGTGGTTGATACCGTGAAGTATTATCATGTTGCCAGCAATTCAAGTTGATTCGATGTGGTGTCACAAGCGTTTGTTCAAAGGTTGAGTTGATCTGCAGTCCGGAGTCACCAATGCAGCGTTGTGCACTTTTTGGTTGTCACTCGGTATCGAACCGATGAACTTTTGCTTGCTACGCCGATACTCTACCAGTCAGGCTAAAGTGATCACTGTGGCCGAAGTGGGAGTATTGGGTATATGAAGTGACCCCCCACAAAGTAATAAAACACTCATGAGTGATGGGCATGTATACTGCTTTGTGTGCAAACTTTTTTCCCTAACTTTCACACAATTTACACTGTTATTGGAAGAATGTTGCTCGTTGAAGAATGTTGCATTTAAAATGTCCCTTTCCTAACGTGAGATGTCCCTTCCTTAACTTGAGATGTCCCTTCCTTAACTTGAGATGTCCCTTCCTTAACGTGAGATGTCTGTTCCTTAACGTGAGATATCCCTTCCTTAACGTGAGATGTCTATTCATTAACGTGAGATCTCCCTTCCTTAACGTGTGATGTCCCTTCCTTAACGTGAGATGTCCCTTCCTTAACGTGAGATGTACCTTCCTTAACGTGAGATGTACCTTCCTTAACGAGAGATGTCCCTTCCTTAACGTGAGATGTCCCTTTCCTAATGTGAGATATCCCTTCCATAACGTGAGATGTATCTTCCTTAACGTGAGATTTCCCTTCCTTAACGAGAGATGTCCCTTCCTTAACGTGAGATGTCTCTTCCTTAACAGGAGATGTCCCTTCCTTTACGTGAGATGTCCCTTTCTTAACGTGAGGTGTCCCTTCCTTAACGTGAGATGTCTCTTCCTTAACGTGAGATGTCTCTTTCTTAACGTGAGATGTCCCTTCCTTAACGTGAGATGTCTCTTCCTTAACAGGAGATGTCCCTTCATTTACGTGAGATGTCCCTTTCCTAACGTGAGATTTCCCTTCCTTAACGTGAGATGTCCCTTCCTTAACGTGAGATGTCCCTTTCCTAATGTGAGATATCCCTTTCTTAACGTGAGATGTCCCTTCCTTAACGTGAGATGTCCCTTTCCTAACGTGAGATATCCCTTCCTTAACGTGAGATGTCCCTTCATTAACGTGAGATGTCCCTTTCCTAACGTGAGATGTCCCTTCCTTAACGTGAGATGTCCCTTCCTTAACGTGAGATGTCTATTCCTTAACGTGAGATTTCCCTTCCTTAACGTGAGATGTCTATTCCTTAACGTGAGATTTACCTTCCTTGACGTGAGATGTCCCTTCCTTAACGTGAGATGTCCCTTTCCGAACGTGAGATTTCCCTTCCTTAACGTGAGATGTCCCTTCCTTAACGTGAGATGTCCTTTCCTTAACGTGAGATGTCCCTTTCCTAACGTGAGATTTCCCTTCCTTAATGTGATATGTCTCTTCCTTAACGTGAGATGTCCCTTCCTTAACGTGAGATGTCTCTTTCTTAACGTGAGATGTCCCTTCCTTAACGTGAGATGTCTCTTCCTTAACAGGAGATGTCCCTTCATTTACGTGAGATGTCCCTTTCCTAACGTGAGATTTCCCTTCCTTAACGTGAGATGTCCCTTCCTTAACGTGAGATGTCCCTTTCCTAATGTGAGATATCCCTTTCTTAACGTGAGATGTCCCTTCCTTAACGTGAGATGTCCCTTTCCTAACGTGAGATATCCCTTCCTTAACGTGAGATGTCCCTTCATTAACGTGAGATGTCCCTTTCCTAACGTGAGATGTCCCTTCCTTAACGTGAGATGTCCCTTGCTTAACAGGAGATGTCCCTTCATTAACGTGAGATGTCCCTTCCTTAACGTGAGATGTCCTTTCCTAATGTGAGATATCCCTTCCTTAACGTGAGATGTATATTCCTTAACGTGAGATTTCCCTTCCTTAACCTGAGATGGCTATTCCTTAACGTGAGATGTCCCTTCCTTAACGTGAGATGTGCCTTCCTTAACGTGAGATGACCCTTTCCTAATGTGAGATGTCCCTTCCTTAACGTGAGATGTCCCTTCCCTAACGTGAGATGTCCCTTCCTTAACGTGAGATGTCCCTTTCCTGATAGATATATATATATATATAATATAATATAATATATATTCCTAAAATAATATATTATTTCCTTGATATTCCTTGAAACTGTTGAATTGTTTAACATAGGATTAAAAATGTACAAATAAAAACAGTGCATTCCAATATCATTAGAACTCAAAAATAATTTAATTTGCAGTTTTGAAAAAATTTTCACAAAAATTCCAACCACTAACCCCTTTTTTTTATGGGAAGGCCACCCAGTAGTTGGAGGGCCCGCATTAGATTTTCAGCCTAGGGGCCAACTAACTCTAAATCCAGTTCTGACTTGAGTTTCAATTTTGTAAAAAACATGTACTCCAAAATGAGTAGATACTTCCCTACCTAAACTGCTTTCATAAATCACTTTTAATAAATATCTCATATAAATACTCACCATTCAGGCGCTAGAAGTAAATTAAGTAGGTATTAGACCTAGGCTAGAAAAAATTAAGTAGGTATTAAACCCCTAATTAGCATGAAAAGTCTAGAAACCTCTTAGATTCGACAGTTTTTCACCCTTAAGTTTGTTAAAAATATGTGTAAGTAAAACTGAACAAATATATATAAGCATAATATATTAACAGTGGATATACAATGGGGTGAATTGAGAATTTCGGCGTGGCTTCTGAAACAAGCCATGTCTATAGGCAATGATTTCTGGCAGAGGCAACACCCCCACCCAGATGTTCGGGTGCATAGGGAAACTAATACAATCAAGGTCGACTGACCTGTGACCAATGTCATTGGCCGGAATATTACGCTGAGTTTGGAGCAGCCATTCGAAATTTAACACCCACAACCTCAAGGTAGCCGTTGGCACCCGATTTTGAGGCGTGGGTGTAGAATCTAAAAAGGGGACTTCCTAACCTAGAGGGGAGATCATTAACTGCCCAGAGACCTAACTGCTCGCAGATAATCTTGAGGGGTCAATATTTTGACCTGACTGAGGCCCATCACCAGTCAACGGAATGTAAAATCTTCCAATTGACCTAATACTCTAGTTCCCCGAGGCTGATCTTCGAAGACTAGTCCCTGCCATTGGAATTGATCAATAGGTATTGTGAGTTTGATGGATTTGTGTACAGTTATCTTTCTCTCCGTTCGAGTAATTAAATCCTGAGTAATGATGAATTATTTAGCGGATAATGTTAAGTGTAATGTTGTAGTGAAATTAATATTGGAGGGGAATTTTATCTTCAAGCGATTTAATGTTGTGAACTAGTGTAGAAGGTAAATCCCTTAACCAAGAGGTACTTATGTGTAACCGCATAGCTTATGTATTTAATCAAGATAGTTTAACTTGTAATAAATGTGTTATTATCTGTGATGAATTGTGATTCTTCCATAACAGTCAGCTTTCCAGAGTCCTGTAGTTAATTGACAATGACGATGCAACTAATATTTAATTTTACTCCACATATACTTCACCAATTTCGACCTTAATAACTATGAGTTATGATTTTGATTTTAAATTTATATCTAACATAATTGGGACTGAAGCGGTTCAACACTTTGAGGTATCAGCGTTCTGAAAATTCAATTCGTTACTGGTCCGGGAAATTATCTTTCTTTTGATATCACACTTGTTAGGATTCATCGTCTTTAATAGCCGTAAAATTGGTCTTTACTACAGAAATAGCATATAACACTTTTAGCATAGTCACTTTTTGTGAAAGTACGGTTGACGCCCTTTTACAATGAAATTATACTTAAAGCAAAATGAGTAGATTTACATACTTATTTTTCAGTACCTTTTTTTTACAGTTTACTCTCTCTTAAGGAAGGGTCCATGTATTACTAATTCACGTAATTTTTACAACTTTTTTTAACGTGTACGCGCCATAACTTAGTCCTAAGCTTGGTCTCAAACTAAGCGCCATAAACCTAGTCCTAAACTTGGTCTCAAACTAAGCGCCATAAACTTAGTTCTAAGCTTGGTCTCAAACTAAGCGCTATAAACCTAGTCCTAAGCTTGGTCTCAAACTAAGCGCCATAAACCTAGTTCTAAGCTTGGTCTCAAACTAAGCGCCATAAACCTAAGCTTGGTCTCAAACTAAGCTTCATAACCTAGTCCTAAGCTTGGTCTTAAACTAAGCTTCATGAACTAGTCCTAAGCTTGGTCTCAAACTAAGCGCCATAAACCTATTCCTAAGCTTGGTCTCAAACTAAGCGTCATAACTTAGCCCTAAGCTTGGTCTCAAACTAAGCGCCATAAACCTAGTCCTAAGCTTGGTTTCAAACTAAATGATGTCTTTCTTGACATGTGCTGGGATTTAGTAGCTGTAAAGCACGCTGATGCTATACTCGGGGACAACCTAAGTAGAACCTGAAGCGGAAGTTATGATACGTATAAATATTCAATTGTTTTAGGTTCAACTTAGGTTGTATCTGAGTATAGTCAGGTGCTTGGAGATCAGAAGAAATACTGTCGAGTTAAGTATAGGTTTGTTTTAAATATCTTTGGGTGGAATTTTCTGGTTTGGGTCTTGTCGTTAGGTTGGTTAGTACATTTATATAGCGTTGTGATTGATTTTTGAGTACAGTAAAATCCGTTCATAACGATGCCGGGTTTAACGATACACCGGATATAACGATGTAAAATGTAAAGGAAGTTTGGATTTCTATAGCGGACCATGTTAATTTTTCCGGATATTACGATGCCGGTTAAAAAGATAATCCGCAAGTAACGATTAAGTTTCCCCCTTTTTATGCTGATAAAAACTGCTTATAACGATGAAGAAGGAGGAGAGGGAGGGCCGTTTGCGCAATCAACAAGCGTCAGGCGAATAGCACATGAACAAGAATGCCCAAAATTTGCGAAGAAATCCCCGGTTCTTTTACAATGTTAGCAAGAATAGGATATTTCCTATTACAATATCAAACAAAAATTATTGACCATTCCTCATCAAAATAGCAGTTTATATAACTAACTTTATCTAACTAATATATACAGGGTGCGTTCCATAAGTAATGCGACCAAATTCATAAAAAATCGTATATTGGACAAATTCGTACAATTAGTTAAAAATATTCAAAATAACATCCTCCTGCGTCGATACACTTATGGAGGCTGTGTTTCCAGGCCTGGAAGGCATCCTGGAAAGCCTTCTCCTGGAGGTCCTTTAGAGCCGATGTAACATGAGCCTGGATGTTTTCAATCGTGTCCCAATGTTTCCCTTTCAGGGCTCCTTTTAAGTGGGGAAACAGATACAAAGTCTGGGGGGGTCAGGTCAGGCTTGTAGGAGGCTGAGGAACCAGTGGGGTATGCGTCCTGGCCAGGAAATCGTTGACAACGAAGGGCTGGGCGCGTTATCGTGAAGAAGTTTCCATGCGTCTTTGATGTCGCTTCGGCAGCGCGCGACCCTCCTTTCTAGCCAGGACCCATACCCCACTGGTTTCCCAGCGTCTCTACAGTCCTTACCTGGCTCCCCCAGACTTTTTTTTTGTTACCTCGCTTAAAAGGAGCCCTGAAAGGGAAACATTGGGACACGATTGAAAACATCTCGGCTCATGTTACATCGGCTGTAAAAGACCTCCAGAAGAAGGCCTTTCTGGATGCCTTCCAGGCCTGGAAACACCGCCTCCATAAATGTATCGACTCAGGAGGGTGCTATTTTGAGGATTTTTAACTAATTGTATGAATATATCGAATTAATTATTTTTTATGAATTTAGTCGCATTACTTATGGAACGCACCCTGTATAGTCGATAAAATCTTTATAAAGTACATAAAATATATCTAAATTCAACTGTCATGTATGCACGAGTATTATACTTTCTTATTAAGCGTTATTTTTCGCGATTCGGATATAACGATTTCCGGACATAACGATCAAATTATGTCGGTCCCTTGAACATCGATATAAGCGGTTTTTACTGTATCATGAAGAACAATGTTGGTGGTAATGACAAACATAAAAGAATACACATAACTTTTAAAGGTGCTTTCTTTAATCAATTTTAACATTTAAATTTTAATTACGTTTATGTGGAAGCAGTAATTAGGATTGAGGGGTATGTGTAAAGGTTAGGCCAAACTGAATTACGTAAATTGTCGAGGAGAGTTACCGTTTGTCGTTGGGCTATAGGTCTCCAGCGTCGCGTGTGTAGCCGACCTCTAGGGTTGTTGTCGTGGACGTTGAGCTGCGTCAACTCCCGGTGGTACTTAGCGTCGGATCTTGGCCGTCCGAGCTTTTCTGGGTATCAGCAGTCGTTGAGGGCAACGTCAAGAAAGTAGCCGGCTTCTAGGGTGTTGTCATCTTCGCATCGGCTTAGGCTGCGTCAACTTCCGGTGGTCAGGGAATCGGATCTTGGCAGTCCAGGGAGTCGTTGAAGTCAGAGTCATGTGTGTCTTGCATTTTCCTTTGGGTAATCTTTTTTTGGGGGGGGACTGAAATCCTGCATGAATCACCTAAGCCGATGCGAAGATGACAACACCCTAGAAGCCGGCTACTTTCTTGACGCTTTACCAATCGGGTTCAACTGCGCCCACATGGACGACCCCTCCTGACCAATCCGACATTGGTCATAAATAGCCAACTGACATAACTCCCCTCAACATTGTAACATAGCAATAAAATAGGCGACTGTCTGTCTGGCCTCCTTACCATATTGCACAGTATACAATAGAGGTCAGGTCTTTACCCAAACCCCCCATATATAAATTACAACATGTGACAACTGTCACGGGTCTCTTGAGACCCACTATGCAATGAAGGGTTAAACTATGAAAAAAAGTTTTTGTTTGACATTGAAAAAATGCCCGAAATGGACTTACGCAGCTTCCGCTTTGTTTGCTTTCCTTACGTGAAAGCATGATTCGTGTGTTTTCCAGAAACTGTACAGGTTCATAAATACCGTGGAACTCGTCTCGCCGCACCACTCCGCAAAGGAAATCGTCAGCAACCTCAAGGAGGGGCAGATCTTCAGCCTTTTTCAGAAAAGCGTCAAGAGGGTGAGTCCCCTTCCATTGCATTGTTATTTTTACAAAAAACAACAAAGTTGTTCACTTGTTCCATTATTTTCCATAACTTGGCAAACGTCAGAAATAGGGTTTATTTAAAAAGATATTTACTACACTTTTCCTGAGTATCAAATGCCAGATCCCAGAAGACAATGACGAGTGTCCACTACGCTGTTAAAAAGGTTTCACCGATAATTGAGGGGCTGACATGGGGAAGACAGTAAGTCACAAATTTCGAGTTTTTCGTTTTTTTTCACGGAAAAAACAGTAAACGCTCAAGCCAATGGCATGGAATAAAGAGTAAGTCAATCGGAAAAATGGTTTAGTTTCTACGAGCGACGGAAGATGGCACTTGCATGTAGTCCACGATACTTGTAAAACCCGTTTTTTGCTTTCCCTGTAAAATTTACTTTTTGTGGCTTACTGTCTTCCCCATGTCAGCACCTCCATTGATTCAACATCTTTAATTGCAACCGAAATTTTCGCTGTCGCTACATCAACAAGCACCTCGAAGAAAGACAACGACGAACATGGGCCTCCATGACCCAGTGGATAAAGGCGTTCAACTATGAATCAGGGGATTCCTGGTTCGAACCAGATCGGTGACAAGTTTTCATCTTGCGATCATCTACAAAAATACTACTACTGTAATTCTAAAAAACTCGAATTTTGAGTTTTATGCAACGTTATGAGTTTTGATACAACGTTTCATCACTAAATGGTATTCGTGGTAGCACCGTAAAATGTTGAAACTCAGCACCAAATGTTGGTTGCAGCTAAATGGGTACCAAAGTTTCGTGAAAGGTCGTAATAATTTTTAACAGTGTAGTATCTCCTAAATTTAAATATTGATGTTACAGTACTTTATATAGTCCATACAAGCATAATGCGTTTGTTATCCGTAAATAATGGTGCAACAAAATGTATTCTATGAAAATTCTTTTTACCATAAACCTTAATTAAAAACTAATCCCTGTGCCCAAGCGTAAAGTACAAACGGTGTTCCAAGAAGTATGTTACAAATACAAATTTGGTTAAGAAGAAAATTGGCAAGGCGATGACAAAAAGGAAATTCCGTCAAATATGAAAATAAGTATAAAGCACGATTTTCATATTTGGTACAATAAAAGAAGGCATGCACAGAATTTATATGAGGGATAAATTTAGCGTCTTTATTTCCTTACAACCGAAATATATGCATATTTTTAATTAAAATAATGAAATAGCTATATATAATCCATAGCTATATATAATCCATATCTCCCAATGAATATCTAACTTCTTAAAGTCCTTTACTTCTTTACAATTAACAATATTCATTGGCAAGTTGTTCCATTTGTCCATTCCCCTATTATAAAAAGTGTTTTCTCCCTAAAGTGAAATTTGTTTAATTTAAACCCATGACCACCAGATCTATATCACTCATATTAAAATATAAACCCTCTGCATTCCCTTGTTTAATAAATTTGAACAGTTCAATCAAATCGCCTCATACCCTTCTCTCTTCCAGAGTATACATATTTAAATTTCTTAATCTATCTTCATAATCCGTGCTTGAAAATCCTTGGACCAATTTAGCAGCTCTGTGCTGAATTTTCTCATACAAACCAATGTCTTTTTTAAGATGTGGTGGCCAAACTATTCAGCATACTCATTCTGATGTCTTACCAAACCTCTACACAATGCTCTATTTTATGCAGCAAAGTTTTAAATATTGAATTTAAGAGCTTAACAAATACATACGTTAATATTAAAGTTAAATATTACAGAGCATTAATTTTCTTCTAAACTACTCTTATGGATTATATATAGCTATTGGGTTGGAGGTAAAGTTCTGTCGTATTTTAAATAGGCAGGTGATTTTTCTTGTAAATAAAAAGAACAACTGGCTAGTGAGTCAATAGGGTTTTTTTTTTTGTTTTTTTTAGCTGCTGTATAATATAAAAGGTGCCCTTTTTTACCGTTCATCATTTACTTGTGATATTTAAAGTGAAAAACATGTCAGTAGATAAAGTGCATTTACGACACTGCATTTTATATGAATTCCAAAAAGGAAGCAATGCATCGGTTGCATGTAAAAATTTATGTGCGGTATTTGGAAAAGATATTGTAAATGTTCGTACTTGTCAAAGATGGTTTAGCAAATTTCGTTCCGGGGATCTGAGCCTCAAAGAAAGTGATCGATCTGGACGACCATCCAAGATCGATAATGATGTTTTGCGATCCATGTTGGGAAAAAAATCTACATTTAACAAGTCGAGAAATTGCAGAAGAGTTTGGCATTCATCACACAACTGTTGGAAATCACATTAAATCCGTTGGGTTTGTGTTAAAGCAAAGTGTTTGGGTTCCACATGAATTAACGGAAAAGAATTTGTCTGATCGTGTAAGAATGTGTTCATGACATCTGATTAGACACAATGTGGAGCCGTTTTTGGAAAGGCTGGTTACTGGAGATGAAAAGTGGATTCCTTACGAGAATATTAAGAGAAAAAAATCTTACTGCAAAATTATCTAACGGGGGAAAAAAATTCACGTGTTTTGAAAGTGTTTCTAAGGCAGTTGCTGACTATTTTAACTCCAAGGATGAGAAAAAACAGGAAAAACAGGAATTCACAGTAACAAATAACAGAGCATATATAATTGATTAATATTAAACACATATTTTTATAAATGAATTCAAATATTTTTTTTTAAATACGACAGAACTTTCCCTCCAACCCAATATTTCATTATTTTAATTGAAAATATGCATATATTTCGGTTGTAAGGAAAGAAAGACGCTAAATTTACCCCTCATATAAATTCTGTACATGTCTTCTTTTATTGTACAAAATATGAAAATCGTGCTTTATACTTATTTTTATATTTGACGGAATTTCCACCTTGCCAATTTTGTTCTTAACCAAATTTGTATTTGTAACATACTTCTTGGAAAACCGTTTGTACTATACGCTTGGGCACAGGGATTAGTTTTTAATTAAGGTTTATGGTAAAAAGAATTTTCATAGAATACATTTTGTTGCACCATTATTTACGGATAACAAACGCATTATGCTTGTATGGACTATATAAAGTACTGTAACATCAATATATTTAAATTAAAGAACTCTTACTTGCTCTAACTGGTGTTAAAAATGGTTTTATATTTATTCATTTTTAAAAACTAAAGACAATTTTTTTTTAATAATTAACAACCTTTAATTTTTTTTAGATTTAAAAAATAAAATTAATTATATGGGCCATAAATAAAAATTATATTTTATATTAGGAAATGTATAGAAACAAAAATATTTTTAAAGCATAAATAGAATTATTTTTTGTTGAAAACCTGCAAACGTGAAAATAATTTTTTTATTTTTTTATTTTTTTTATTTTATATTCATATTCAAAAATGTTTTATATTAGAAGTACTTCAAAAGCAAATTTAGTTTTAAAAATGATTTGGAAATTTAGGATTGTCCGCTTTAAGAGTTTTTAAAATCTTTACATTGACTTTCTAATGAGTGCTCTTGAAAAAACTCTCAGAACTTTAAGTATTTTACAACCATTACAAAATACTTATCAATGTAACTTCAAATACCTGAAAAAGCTCATTATAACAGATTTAGTTTCATTGTAGAACTTATTATTCTTCCAGAAAGCTAAAGAAGAAGCCAGACGGAGAAAAAGCAAGTCGCAATTTTTCGAAATTATACAAGAAATACGCAAAGTGTAAGTACTACATATTTCAATCATTTTGTATTTTTTTTTAGTAATCACTTTCAGAAATAACATTCTTATTTTTTTAAATTCGGTGATTGTCAATGCTACTTTCGTTATATTTAACAATCGTTTTGTCATTGGATTTTTCAACGGTAAAAAAATTCAGTAATAAAGGTATTTGTTTTAAAAATACAATTTTTATTCAAGTGTTTTAGCAAAAAACATATATAGATTTTTTGCAATTTTTTTTAGTTCGATATGCTTAAACTACACTGCAAAAAAATATACTTAAAAAGGAGTACCTGAACATACTTCTTTGTTTTTTAGTACAATTGCATTGTAAATGAGCGATGGCGTACTGAGATTTAAGTAATTGTACTTTCCCAGTGTGATTTAATATTGCTAATCTCAGCTTCTGTTCAGGCCATCTTAACAAAGCGACCTGACACACTTAAAATAGTTGATCGGAAAATGGTTTGCTACATTATTATTTGTTTAAATGGAAACTGAGTTATTACAACTCAATTATCTTAATTTTTTTGGCACACTTTTTTAACATTTCTTATATTTATAACTTCTTCACGTCGTCCTGGTAGTACAACGTGTAACGCACTGGACTGTGGTGCCGGTGGATCTGCGTTCGATTCCCGGTAAGTCTTGGTTGTAATTGCTGATATTTATTGAAAGTGATTTATGAAGACAACCTACGTAGGCAAGCAACTGTTCTTTTTTTACTCACTGTAATCATTTTTGAGTACATGTCTTTTTCAAAAATGAAACTTATGTATTTAGAGCTAAGATAAGCATCAAATGTAATCAAAAATTAGTACATTTTACTTATTTTTGAATGCCTATTTTTAACAGTGTGAGAAGGTGTAAGGGGGACTTCATATATCCATTACTCCCACTTGGGCTCGAGTAATTACTTTAACCCGATCGGTAGAGTATCGGCGTAGCACACGCAAGGTCCCCGGTTCACTGCAAAAAATGCATTGCTCTACAGTTTCTTCAAAAATGAGCATGCAATGTTATCATTGTAGGTATGCCTAAATATATGCCTTGTCTAGATATACCTAACTATATAGTATAAAGTCACACACTTTAATTTTCCAGAGTTAAACTTCAAAAAGAACTTCCACGGAATCCCGATGCAATCACTCCCAACGACCCTCGACCCCTGTCCCAAAATATAGGATCCCCGCTGCTGATCAGATCCCCACACCCAGCAGACACACAACAACTCATCTTCGTCCCCCAGAGCACCTCCTCCCCCCCTAAAACCCGGACCTCCTGGACAGACCTGTACAGGCGCGGACCAGCCATCTTCGGTACCACCAAGTACAGCCACCTCCATCAACAATACGACGAGCCACCTCCAATGTCCAGCAGCAGGAACAACGACAACAACGCGGCCATGCGATCTCACCAACGCCACTTGGTGAGGAACGATTCCCTGCTGGAAGACTTCAGCTCCGGCGACGTCCACCAGCAAGTCCACCAACAAGCAGCGCTCTTCGACACAACCGTCCTCAGCATCAGCGTCGAGGACCTCCGATTGGCGGAGGACAGCGAGTGGAGGTCGTTCAGGAGGCACAAGTCCCTGGACGATGCCATCTTGAGGAAGGACAGGAGACCTCGACGGGAGAGTCCTTTGAGGCTTCCGACCACCTCCGAGCCAAAGATGGCGAGGAAGATGGTTCTGGAGGTGGACGACCTGGTTTTGTATTCCATGACGAAGGAAGACATCATACATTCGTGGCAGGCTTCGGAGCGAAAGCTCTTGAACAAGCTCAGAGACGCCGTCAGGGAAAAGAAAGCATTGGAGAGGAAGCTGGCTTTTATACAGAAGACTTTGGTGAAACCGCCTTGAATGGGGATTAGCTTTTTATAAAATAATCAATACATGAGGGGGGGGGGGTGGCACTTAAAAATTTCTACTTGAACAGGTGTGTCTCTTCGAGATTGCAGCTAGACGTAGGTGACATAATGAAAAGTCCATATATGGCTTTATATTTAGAAACTAATGCCATTTAATGTTCGCTTTTTTTAAATAATTAATAATATGAAGGATGGCACTTTGGGATTTCAACTTGAACAGGTGTATATCTTCGAGATTGCAGCTAGACGTAGCTGTGATATAATGAAAAGTTAACGTAAGGATTTTATATTTAGAAACTAATGATGCCATTTCAGTTATTTATCGTAATGGAAATTGCGCTTATTACAAGGCGAGTTATGTTTAAATGGCATTGTTAAATCTAAAAATCGCTCTTAAGCTTGTCTCTTTGATTTTTTTTTAAATAATCACTTGTAAGAGCGTTTCACCGTCAGTGAAAAAAAAATTGCTTATGTCAGATTTAAAAAGACAACGTCAAAGTTTTGACATTAAACTGCATTTTAAAAGAAAAAGAAACAGTCTAAATTTTAAAAAAAATTAATTATATCCACAGTGGGAATTATAAAAGAAAAAAATTCGAGTAAAATAAAAAAAAAATTATTTACTATAATAAAAAAATATTTCTATATATATTGTAAAAAAATAAATTAAAGAGCTATACAAAAAAGACTAATATCTAAGGGCATGAACTGAGCATGTTATAGTGTTGTATTCTTGTCCATAAAAATTACGTAACTTAAAAAAATGTAACTCATCAAGCCGAAATAAGGTTAACGCATCTGCTATGAGTGTTCTACTTGCTACAAGCTATGAGTATCACTGATGCAAATAGGACACAGCAAGTAAGACATCCTGTTAAATACATGCCTTTAAGAAAAAAAATTAAATATAAATGTTTTTTATAAATGAAGTGAAATTTAAACTAATTAAACTTTTTACATAAAACCGATGAATGTTATTTTTATATTAATCAAAAATATTCAATTTCAAAACGTTCCAAGTATTTAAATAACTAAATTTCGCAGTGATGGCTATCTTGACGGCGATGTCGAAATGATCAAAATAAACTTTTTAGAACTCCATCGTGCTTTTAGGAAACTGAGAGCATCGTAATATAAGTGTATTTAGGGCTCTGTAAAAATTTCTACTAAAAATAACACATATTTGCTTAATGAAAATATCTAACTGGCAAAAATAAATAATTATTTTAAAATTGCTGAACATTTATAAAAATTGGAGGATTGAAAAAAAATATTTTATGTCTTCGAAAAAAAAATCGTTTTATATATTAAAATGACATACTCATAAATGATTTTTTTAATCCACTAAATTTTACGACATAATTTTGACACTTATGATATTGGAATATAAATCCACATTGGATGCCTTGAGCTGTGAGCTCGATATACAGATACTAATATAGTTTTGAAGCGCGATTTTCTTAGTAAAATAGAATGTCAAACTTAGCATTTAAAGTATTCATATAGTTTTTTAAATACATTTGTAGAGATACTTTCACTGAAGTAAGTGGCAACATGCTAGATATACCAAATATTGAGCAACGAAAGATGAGAAAGCTTTAGAAGCACTGAACTCTAACTGTAACTTCTGGAAGGCTCAAAACTTGTTTCCTCTCTGGGCGCGCTGAAGCCAATGTGGAAGCAGCCATACTCAGCCCCAAATTTGTTTTTAATGATTTAGTGATGTTTTTTAATACCCTACATTGTAGAAATATTAAATGTATATAAATATGTATTATATTTTCTTCTTATAGAATTAATTTTTATATTGCCAAGCAAAATTTTTGCTCTTGCTTTTTAACTACTTCGACTTTGACTTACAAATAACTTTCTGTTTAAATAGCAGATTGCATTTAAAATGGATTTTTTTTTTAAATAGAAAAAAACTCAGCCAAAAGCAGTACATGACGGCTTATTTTAACCCTGAAAACATACGAAATATTTCGATAGCGAGGAAACTTGGGTAGAGCATGGCCGCTTCCACATTGGCTTCAAGTCCACAAAATGTCTTGCCCAATCCAGAAGTTACGTTTAGAGGTCAGTGTTTAAAAACAATGTTATTACAAACCTTGTCACCATAACCCCTATTGATTCATGACTAACGGAAGAGTATTTGCCTTATGAGTTTCCACTTTTATTTTAATAACAAAGGATAAGTTAAAACAAATAATTGAGAAAATCCCTGTTGAACTGCTGCAGCCCTACCACAAACCATTTATCTCCTATTCTTTGTAAAAAGAAAATGTTTTAAGAAAACTATGTCTAATCGAATGTTCATAAAATGAATAACTAACGAAAAAAACTTAGCAAGAGCGTTTAAAGGAATTTTTAAAAAATAAAGAAACAAGGCATGTTAATAAATAAAACCCAAAAATATAGTTTTTAAGAAGTTCAATACTAAAGAGTGAGAACAAGAAATATTATGTAGAAGAGATATTTTCAGTATAGTTATGGTCTAAGCTGTTTTAATAAGTATTATCATTACTAGGAAAATAACTAGGTAAAAGTAAAATATACGATACACATTGGCGAAAGAATTTTTTATTGCGAACGTTAATGACGAAAATCATAGGATTACCACAAATTACTAACCCTGGCCATTGTTTGGGAACAAGTTGCCTAACGCTAGAATAATGTAATCGGTTAATGTCTTTGGATATCAATCGCCTATTGTAGCGTATATTTTATTTTGACCAAGTCAGGAAGCATGTTTAAAATTTAGGTACACATTTCAATGTCTAGTGTAGAACTATTGAAAATAGCACGTGAATAGAAATATATATTTTGTCTTTGTGTGTAAAAATTTTTAGGTTTCAAAGATTTAGAATACAATTACAATACCAGTTGTTGAATTTTCTGTTATCAGAGTTTTATAGTGAAATATGTATTTGTAAGTTTCCAGCACTGTCAATCTAATAGATTTATATTGTATACTATAGACATTTGGAGTACATTACTAAGCTTTTAATAGACAACAAAATGTTCCAGCAAAAACTGAACTGTATTTTTGGGGAACGTTTTACACTTATTATAAATGGCAATATTCTATTCAAAGCAATAAACTTTTTGTTAAAACATGCATTAATTTTTTGTTTTGTTTTGTTTTTCAAGAGTGTACCTTCGTAAGGTATTTAATTAGTTATTTTAAAAACAACTTTTAAATGTTAGTAACTTTTATTGCTTTTCATTTACCAGAAATATTCGATGAAATGTAAAATATTCCATGCAAACGATTTATTATATTCGAGTCGACCAATTCCAAAATTTCTCTTGTCCGTTTTGTAAAACTAGCCCTTCACATTTTTAAATCGAATTTTTTTCGTATTAAATATTCTTTACACACCTGGAATTTAACAAAGTATGTTGTTTTACACGTTAAACATGATTTGCCTAGTTCCAGGTGTAAGAATAAAATTTAATACGAAAACAAATTATTTAAAAATTCGAATGGCTGGTTTTTCGAAGTGAACAAAAGACGTTTTGGATTTGAGAGACTCAATTAAGATACAGCAGAACTCCATTTATCCGGATCAATTGGCACCAGATCCCATCCGGATAACCGAATATTTAAACAATTCGCGAAAAAATGTTATTTCGTAGTACAAAAAATAATTTTGCTTTAGTGTTAATTTAATGACTATTAAAAACAATATCATTCACTGATAAGACATTTTTTAAAATGTGGATTTTGCTGATTTTTTTCTCACAGAGCAATCCTATCCGGATAACCGAATATCTTGATAATTCGCGAAAAAAAAGTTTATTTCGTAATAAAAAAAATAATTTCGCTTTAGTGTTAATTTAATGACTATTATAAAAAATATCATTCACTGATAAGAAACTTTTAAAATGTGGACTTTGCTGATTTCTTTTTTCTCTCAAAGCGATCCCATCCGGATAACCGAATATTTAGATAATTCGCGTAAAAAAAGGTTATTTCGTAGTAAAAAAATAATTTTGCTT
The DNA here is from genome assembly GCA_963932185.1 of Troglohyphantes excavatus. Lineage (NCBI taxonomy): Eukaryota > Metazoa > Arthropoda > Arachnida > Araneae > Linyphiidae > Troglohyphantes > Troglohyphantes excavatus. The sequence continues at coordinate 66,661,110 of OZ010673.1, read as the reverse complement.
TAGTGTTAATTTAATAACTAATAAAAACAATATCATTCACTGATAAGAAACTTTTAAAATGTGGACTTTGCTGATTTATTTTTTCTCACAGAGCGATCCCATCCGGATAACCGAATATCTAGATAATTAGCGAAAAAAAAGTTTATTTCGTAATAAAAAAAATAATTTCGCTTTAGTGTTAATTTAATGACTATTAAAAGCAATATCATTTACTGAAAAGAAAATTTTAAAAGTGGACTTTTTTAATTTTTTTTTTTTTAAAGTGATCCGGATAATTAGCAATTTGTTTGGTTTGATCCGGAAAGCTGGATTTGGGATAATTGGAGTTGTGTTGTATTCATATTTGAAACTTTTGATATTTTGACTGTCAAAATGTGTTTTTAGAAATATCTGAACGGAAAACAATGAGATATTCAAATGAATGATTCGATTGTCACAAAAAATCATATTCTTTTTGAAATTTTTTTAATAAATAAATGGCATGGCACATTTAAAACTTTCATATGTAATTTCCCGATTTCCATTATACTTAACAAAAAAATTTCATTTTTATAAATACCACTAAGGCCTCACAAATATAATTTTAAAATGTCTAGATCAAAATTATAAATAATGGACTTTTCAAAAAAAATATTTCCTCATTTTTTAAAATTATTTTTTTACTTTACCAATATTAATCAGTACTCATGCCAAAAACCTACTTTAAATGAACATTAAATAACAAATAATCAACTAAATAAATTCATATTTTTAATTTTTGAAAAGGTACATGGCAAAATATGGATGTGAACACGTCTTTGTCTTAAGTTATACTCGTTTACTTTGATTATACATGTTTCATTTAAAGAAAACTTAAAATTTTAGAATTAACTAATTTAATATACAAAGTATTAGTCAATAATACGAAAATTATTAAATAGATACTTTTTAGTTTCATAATTACTCTGCAAGTAAAATATTTATAACATTAATAAAACATAAACCACATTTAATAAATAGTTACAAAATTAAAATATGAAATTACTAAATTTTGTTATGAATGTCTAACAATATGAAAAAATATCTTTTTTTTAAATTGCCAGTTAAAAGAGCTAACCTTTGATTTATATTTTTTAAAAACTTAAGATATCTCTAAAACTTATTTTAAATATATAAAAATATACTCTATAAAATCTTTCCTTTTATTAATTATTTATAAAATTACAATTACATTAAAACTGGTTCATTTTTACTATTAATTAAACTATTCAATATCATTTAAAATTACAAAAACTATTTCGTGTTCTAGAAAGATAATTAACGTTATTAACTAATGTTGTGATTTCTTTAAAGATGGGTTGAATAAACCCTTTTTTTTAATTATTAATTTTATAAATATTAGGCATATCTAATTCTCTAACACTACTATAAAATTATTTTGTGATTTAAAATGCTTTATTAATAACGAATAATTCCAGCAAAGGGAAGGGAACTTTTGGGTAGAAGTAGGGCATAAGGTAAGAGCAAATGGGGATAAAAAGGGATAAAAAGCAACGCTGCCAAATCTAATCTTAGATAGCCAAGCAGGGACGAAAACTTCCTGGCCGGATGTGTTTTTAGGCGTTAATTAACGACTATACCGTATACTTATTTTTAACTAACTCATGTTATAAAGTAAAGTGCAATTGCAAATATGCAAATTTTCAGAGTGGTGTGTGCAAATATTCGAAAAAAAATTATTATGTTATTAATTCTGATAAATATTTAAAACAAAAAGGAATTGTGAATGTCTTAGAACTTTCATACATGAAAAACGTTCCAAAGGACGTTTTGAACCTAAGAATGTTACCAATAAGTATAAGAGCGGTCAGCGGCTTGTGGAGTACGGCAAGTACAGCCGAGCTGCACCTAAATTTATTAGTGTATTTTAAAACTAAAATCGGATATTTTACTAATTTTTTTAATGAAGATTAGAATTGAAAATATAGATGAAATTTCTAAGGTAAGTAAAAAAACAGACGGAAAGTTAAAAAAGAAGAGTAAAAAACTCCATTCAATCAAAACTGCAGCCACAAAGCGAAGTCAGGAATCGGCTGCATCATTGCCATGACAACCTCTATGTAGTATGGACACAGCGTCCCATGCTAATGAACTACCTTCGTGGCGAGATTCAGCCCGAAATGAATTTTGTGACTTCGGCTGTGCTTGTGAATTCGATAAACTGATTGACTCGTGCGTGAATCGCGAAGAAAGGCGGGAATCGTGAATGTCCAAGAATCTCTCCAAACGGAAATAGTTTTCGTGATAAGTTTACACGTATGTTGTTGTTTCGTTACTTAAGTTAACATTAAAATTGACCGATTCGCAAGTTTAAGAGAAAGGAGGATTGATTTAATTTTCAAAAAAATAAGTAAGTGTTTTCTATTTTTTCGCATGTTATCATTTCGTAAAAAGTAGAGCGGGGGAGGGGGGGGGGAGGAGGATCACAAGATTTCTGGTGCATTATTTTCGACCACTTGCTGCCGCTGAGAGAGGTAGTTCATTGGAAGAACAGCGGCCATTTTGTTTTTGGGGCAGAAACTATCGTCACCTCAACTAAAATTCTTCTTGGAAGGTCAATGTTCCTCAAATTGTCAAGCAATTCATTTCAAGGTCAGAGGTGTACGTCTATGGAACATATAGGTACCATTAGAAAACACAGAACCCCAAACTTTTAAATTCGATTTGTTTTATTTATTTACTAAAATCATAGTTTGGAATCTTCTAAATGTACTTGTAAAATTCTAGAACTGTATCTATGCTTTTAATTTGTTATTTTATGCTGGATAATGTATTATGTTTTTCAAGAAACGAAAATTTTAAATCATTTTTTTCTTAGTGTTTTTTTTTTTATATTAAGTTCTTTAAAACGCTAAGACTTTTTTTTATTATTAATAAATAAATGTATAATTTTTTAAGCATATTGTGAAATAAGCGTATATTATAAATTGGTATGTGAATTAGCTTTATGAATAGTAATTTTTTATTTTAAATTACTAAAGTAAAAATATATTAGTTTTAAGGGAAAACGTTGTGTTGTTAGGGGAATAATTATTTATATAAAATCAATTACATATAGTACGCAAAATTTTAATGCCAATTCTTATGTATTATAATTCAAAGGATCTGAGAAAAAAATTTGGTGCAAAATATAAGCATTTAAAAAAGCTTTAGCGTTTTTATAAACAGTTTTAAAAAGTTTAAATTTAAAAAAAAATACAGATGAAATTTTTGTATGAAATATTGTTTTCTCATATAAAAATAAATAATATACATTAAAATTTTTATTCAAAAAGTCAAAAATTAAAAAAAAAAGTTTAGATGATACCGTGTTCCATTAAGCATAAATTTTTTATGTTCCATTCTAAGAATAAAAGCGTACGTTTTTATTTTCTGAAAACACTTATGTTAGACTTATAATGCCTCAACTCGTTGAAAATATAAATATATATGAAGGTTAACAAAAAGAACTTTGTTTTCATTAAAAACAGAACTTTCCCATCAAGAATTCCAGGACTGCTATAACAGGAAACTATAACGAAACCGATATGAAGAGTGTAACAAAATAAAATCGCATGCCACTCTGAAAGGATGCAATGTCCTTTAGCCTTAGTGCATATTTAGCAAGTTTTATATTATATATTGTATAATGACATGATTCATTCCTGTCCCTTAGGGACGATGCATTTTCTTTCAGTCTCTTCGATGGCAACCATACGTGTGGTGAAATCACATAACTGTGTAACAGACATGTTGTTGATAGAATAAAGATGCTATTTTGATTAGGAAGATATAAACGAATCTGAAATTATCTTGTGTCATATTTCTTCACATGGAGTTATGGTTTCACACTCAGAGAACATTCTAAGAAAAATTCGCGACTGTCCAACTCAGAAAATTTCCAGCCGAAAAATGTGTTATTCGAAATTTAAAAACATCGATCAAACAAATCGTCAGACACAATTTAAATTTGTCTAATATGTTTGTTACTTGTTTAAAAAAAAACTTTATACAAAAAAAGTTAAAAGCTTTTTCATAGAGTGTAGCATTGCCTACTCTACTTCCTTATACAATCTGCAATTGTATTAACAACTTGATTAAATTTTGAAGTTGACCTTCAAAGCAAGAGGAAGGTCACAGTTGACATGTGATTAAAAACAAAACACTCTTATCCCCTTTCCAGCTCTTTAAAGCAGAGATTACTTCTTACTAAAACCGCCAGATGGCGCCACGGAGAAGAAATCGACCAGGCAACGCCGGGTACTTCAGATAGATTTAATTTTAGAGATGTTAATTTTCATAAGTTACGAGCTGAGGTAACTAATGTTTTTAAGGATGGGTTGGAGCATTCTCATATAGTAGATCAATGGAAGGAATTTAAAGATAAATTAAATGTAGCTGTTAATAAGCATATTTCGTTTAGGCAGAAAGATGTAGTTCGAAAGCTTTCTCCTATGTGGTTTTCAAAGGAAACAAAACGAGCTCTTAAGTTAAAACAAAAGACGTATAAAATATTTAAAGGAACAGGTAGGGACACTGATGGTAAGGAGTATAAAAAAGCTAGAAGGGAGTTTAAGTATATCAGTAGAAAACAGAAATTAGCATTGGAGGAAAAACTTGCTAGGGATATCAACAATAATCCAAAGGGATTTTTTGCTTACGCCAGTGGAAACAATAAAGGAAATAATCATTTGGGACCACTCGAAGATTATCAAGGCAAATTAATTCAAGATGATGTAGGAATGGCTAATATTTTAAATGAATTTTTCATGGGAGTTTTTAATAAGGACTTCAAATCTGATTTCATGCAAATAGAGGATAATATGCGTCCGGTTATTAAGGAATGCAATTTTACTAGAGAAGAAGTAGTTTATCACTTAAGAAGTATTAAACCTTTTAAAGCACCAGGACCAGATGAAATTTACCCAAAAGTACTAGTGGAGTGTGCGGAAGAACTGGGAGATGTTGTACTAACTATTTTCAAATCGACGTATAATTCGGGTAATGTACCAATAGACTGGAAATTAGCAAATGTCACTCCGCTTTTTAAAAAAGGGGCAAAATGTGAACCTGGTAATTACAGACCGGTTAGTTTAACATCAGTGTTATGCAAGATTTTTGAAACATTAATAAAAAACAGCATCATATCATTTTTGGAATCAGAGAGCTTGCTGTCAAATAATCAGTATGGATTTAGGAAAGGAAGATCTTGTACAACAAATCTTTTAAAATTCTACGATAGGGTTACTGAAGAATTAGATAAAAGGAACAGTGTAGATGTAGTACACATTGATTTCCAGAAAGCATTTGATAAAGTTCCCCACGAGGCATTGCTGTTCAAGTTGGAAAGGTTAGGGATTGGGGGTGAAATTTTACAATGGATAAGGAATTGGTTAATTGGTAGGAGTCAGCGGGTGCAAATTAAAGGTAATTACTCTCAGTGGGCAGAAGTTAAAAGTGGAGTACCACAGGGTTCTGTGTTAGGTCCACTTTTATTTATTATTTTTATTGATGATATCAGTTGGGAGATTGGGAGCAAGGTCAGCATCTTTGCAGATGATTTAAAAATTATGAGGACTGTGAATTCTGGGGAACAAATAGAGCAATTACAAGGTGATTTAACAAAAATATCAGAATGGGCTGTTAAATGGGGTATGTCTTTTAATATCAGTAAATGTCAAGTGTTGCACATGGGTATCAAAAATAGTAAGGCTGCATATGTTTTACAGGGTGCAGAAATCAAAAATAGTGAGATTGTAAGCGATCTGGGTGTGTTGGTAAATGAGGATTTTAAAATGAGTCATCAATGTACAGTGGCTAGCAAAAAAGCTAATAGAATGTTGGGGTACATCAGGAAAAGTGTTTCATCAAAATCTAAGGATATTATCTTGCCATTGTACAGAGGTTTAGTAAGGCCACATCTTGAGTATGCTGTACAGTTCTGGTCACCATATCTTAAAAAAGACATTGCATTGTTAGAGAAAATTCAGCACAGGGCTACTAAAATGGTTCAAGGGTTCTCAGGCATGAATTATGAAGATAGATTAAGAAATTTGAATATGTATACTCTGGAAGAAAGAAGGGTTAGGGGAGATTTGATTCAACTATTCAAATTTATCAAACAAGGAGATGTGGAGGGTTTAGATTTTAATATGAGTGATAGAACGAGAGGTCATGGGTTTAAGTTAAACAAATCCCATTTTAATCGGGAAGGGAGAAAACACTATTTCTATAATAGGGTAATAGACAAATGGAACAACTTGCCAGTGAATATTGTTAATTGTAAAGGAGTAACGGATTTTAAGAAGAAGTTAGATATGCATTGGGGGATAGTTAAGAGGTACTAGATGGACCAACCTTGTTGGGCCTTGAGCCTGTTGTTGGTCGTCAATATTTGTATTTGTATTTGTATTTGTAATAAATAATAGGAAAACTCTAAATTGTCAAATAATTAGGAGGTATAAATTTAAATGAATATAACTCAACATAAACTAAATAAAAGATATTATAAAAATACAGTTTAATGGCTTGCAGTTAGTGGAGTGTGCGGAAGAACTGGGGTTGTACTAACTATTTTCAAATCGACGTATAATTCGGGTAATGTACCAATAGACTAGAAATTAGCAAATGTCACTCCGCTTTTTAAAAAAGGGGCAAAATGTGAACCTGGTAATTACAGACCGGTTAGTTTAACATCAGTGTTATGTAAGATTTTTGAAATAAAAAACAGCATCATATCATTTTTGAAATCAGAGAGCTTGCTGTCAGAAAATCAGTATGGATTTAGGAAAGGAAGATCTTGTACAACAAATCTTTTAAAATTCTACGATAGGGTTACTGAAGAATTAGATAAAAGGAACAGTGTAGATGTAGTATACATTGATTTCCAGAAAGCATTTGATAAAGTTCCCCACGAGGCATTGCTGTTCAAGTTGGAAAGGTTAGGGATTGGGGGTGAAATTTTACAATGGATAAGGAATTGGTTAATTGGTAGGAGTCAGCGGGTGCAAATTAAAGGTAATTACTCTCAGTGGGCAGAAGTTAAAAGTGGAGTGCCACAGGGTTCTGTGTTAGGTCCACTTTTATTTATTATTGTTATTGATGATATTAGTTGGGAGATTGGGAGCAAGGTCCAGCATCTTTGCAGATGATTTAAAAATTATGGGGACTGTGAATTCTGGGGAACAAATAGAGCAATTACAAGGTGATTTAACAAAAATATCAGAATGGGCTGTTAAATGGGGTATGTCTTTTAATATCAGCAAATGTCAAGTGTTGCACATGGGTATCAAAAATAGTAAGGCTGCATATGTTTTACAGGGTGCAAAAATCATAAATAGTGAGATTGTAAGCGATCTGGGTGTGTTGGTAAATGAGGATTTTAAAATGAGTCATCAATGTACAGTGGCTAGCAAAAAAGCTAATAGAATGTTGGGGTACATCAGAAAAAGTGTTTCATCAAAATCTAAGGATATTATCTTGCCATTGTACAGAGGTTTACTAAGGCCACATCTTGAGTATGCTGTACAGTTCTGGTCACCATATCTTAAAAAAGACATTCCATTGTTAGAGAAAATTCAGCACAGGGCTACTAAAATGGTTCAAGGGTTCTCAGGCATGAATTATGAAGATAGATTAAGAAATTTGAATATGTATACTCTGGAAGAAAGAAGGGTTAGGGGAGATTTGATTCAACTATTCAAATTTATCAAACAAGGAGATGTGGAGGGTTTAGATTTTAATATGAGTGATAGAACGAGAGGTCATGGGTTTAAGTTAAACAAATCCCATTTTAATCGGGAAGGGAGAAAACACTATTTCTATAATAGGGTAATAGACAAATGGAACAACTTGCCAGTGAATATTGTTAATTGTAAAGGAGTAACGGATTTTAAGGAGAAGTTGATATGCATTGGGGGATAGTTAAGAGGTACTAGATGGACCAACCTTGTTGGGCCTTGAGCCTGTTGTTGGTCGTCAATATTTGTATTTGTATTTGTATTTGTATTTGTAGTATTCATACACTCATTTATGTGAAAATTGTAGAAGTGATTTACTTTCAATAACCTTGGGATTTAAAATGCAATTAGCATAATTTAAAAATAATTTTGAAAAAACAATAAGTTTACAAATAAAAATATATTATTTATTGAAAACTTCTTGAATATTACACAAGATACAAGTTATACAATTTCATCAAAAAACACTTTGAGTTTTAAAAAATCATAGAAGTTTTCAAATGAAAAAATATAACCATGTTGTTTAATTAAATTAAATAATTGTTTTTAGTGTAAAACATTTTTATGTAAATTCACATTTAAATCTGTCGACAAGAACCATATTTATTAGTTGAAAAATAAATTGTTTTCCAAAATACCTTGGTGGTAAATATTTAACTAGAGATTAAAAATGTGGACATTTAATCAAGTTGAATAAAAACCTTAAAAGTATTTGTTTAAAGAACATGTTAAATAAAAATTCAATGTTTATGTAAACTAAAAAATAATCATAGCAATAGTAGGTAACAAAAAAATATTATTTTTAAAATATTGGCATTTTTACACATTTATTTTAGTTGTCTATAAAAACATAAAATATTGTTATAGTAAGATATTAGATTTACGAAATTTTTCAAATAAAAATATTTTATTTTACAAATTCAAATTTCTTTACAACTTTTTAGGGGAAAATTTTATATCTATTTTACACCCATACATTATATATTTTAAATAAAATTGCTATAAATAAATTTTAAGTGTGTAGAACAATTTTTACTTCAAATTAAATAGTAGCACTTCATTTAATGTGAGGCTTGTTTAAGAGTGTACAACTGAAGTGTGCGTTTTTCAGGTATAAATATATTTCATAATTTAAATGTGAAAGAAGTAAAAAAAATAAACTAATAACAATAAACAAATTTTAATATTTGCATAAAAAATTCACAGAAGTACAGTTTAAAATTTTACAAAATTATCTGAAAATCAAAAACAATATGAAAAGAAGCTTTACAAAAATAGAACTCTTTTAATATAAACTTGTACAGAGCTATGTTGTATACTATATATAAGAAATCTAAAACAATATAAAAACATCAGATTCTGAAGATAATGCACAAAGAGAATTTAAATAAAAACATTTTAGTTATATTAGTCATTTTATATTATTTATTTTAAGGACTAATTGTAATAAACTTAACTGTAGTTCATTTTTGATCATAACAATGTTCTGTTTCATTTTTTTTAATTAACTTTTAAGAACTATCCAAATATATTAGTGCATCAATAAAGCTTTCAAAATTAATTTAAGAGAGAACACCCCTTCAAATATTTGTTTTAATATTTCTAAAGTGTAAATTTTGTTCGTTCCTTTGTGAAAACATGCTACAATTTATAAAATACAATAAATTTGATCTATGTTTTTTTTGTGAATTTTTTTTATCTTGCTTTACAATATAGGTGGACATTTAATGTATAAAATATTTTTTTTTAATTTCTTTCAGGGAAAGTTATATTTAATAAGTTTAAAAAAAACTGTGGGTTTACAATTTCTATATATTTATAGATGTTTTTTTCTAAACTTAGGATATAAATAAGTTTCAAACACTGTTAACGTAACTAAAGATTAAATGTTTCCAAATACCAATAGGACACTTCACTAGGAAACAACCAACAATATCCACTGCATTGCCACCAATAAAACTCCTTTTATATACCACTAAATATCAACAAAACCCAGTGCATATTTAAATTTACTGACAAAACTAAACACCCAATACAAAAAAATTCGTTCGCAAAAAAACAAAATTTTGTAAAATACACAGTATTAAAACACAAATACAACGTTAAAAATACGCAATAAAAATACATATGATCTTCACATGTTTCGGGAGATACATCTCCCTTCATCTGTAGAAATGGAAAGTCTGTGTGTACTATAACAAACAGACTTTCCATTTCTACTGATGAAGGGAGATGTATACATCCATTTTCTATTTTATTGTTCTACATATATTATTCTATTTTTTATCTTATCTATTTTTATTGCATATTTTTAACGTTGTATTTGTATTTTAATATTCTTAACGCAATTTTCTATAAGATGAGTTTTTATCTTAAAATACACAGTGTAAATTAAAATATTACATTTTAAAAGAAATGTCATTCTAAAAATAATATCAATGAGAAAATGAACTGAGATTAATGAGAATATTTGTACATCAGAAGTTAAACTAAAAAAAAATTAAATCAAACCATTTTTGAACCCATTCACAAAAGCTTATAGTTATTTGATACCATGCACCAAGGATAGTGGAGACTATATATAAAAGGTGTGCTGGTACTCGCTCTTGCTGATGGAGGGCGGGGAAAAGGATTCTTTTGACGTCATAGTGACGCCTTCCTCCGCCTTCAACCGTCTGTGGGCGTGTCTAATGCTCTCGACAGTCGTTTTAAGAGTAATTGTCGCTATTGTCAAGGAGTACTTAATTTAACAAGAATTCTTGTTTTTAACTAATCATAAATTTATTTAAAAGAAAACAGTTAAAATTTGCTTCAAAAACCTAAGTAGCAATGCTTGAAACATACAGCCAATGAGAATGATCAAAAACTCATAGTAAGGCGGAGCTAAAATGACGTCAAAGGAATTCTTTCCTTGCCCCTTTCAAAAAGCGAAACACGAGCACACCTTATATATATATATATATATGGCCTTCACTATCCTTGACCATGCACATTAAAATGAATTTCTTCTTCAGTTCACTTTAACTAAATATCACAATTGAGTATTCTTTTAGAAATATTTTTCACTATATCTACATTGAAATAAAAATCTAATTTAACGAATTTTACTTCTGAGTTACATACATAAAAAAAATTATAAAGTATATTATCATGAGTAATATTCCCCAGAATATTGTTAAATATATTAAATACAACATCTGTCAGTGTGTATGGTATCCCCTCAGATCTACCAAGCTGATTTAGAATTTTTTTCTATGACAGCTTGATTACTTAATCCATTAAAAATCAAATCTCTTTGATTTCATTTATTGCAATAAAATTCCTGTTGAAAATTAAGACAATTACTTTGCAATAGCCGAATTCATTTTACAAACAAATCACAAACAAGAAAGAATATCGTAAAATATTCCAACAAAACAGACCAAACTAATTCATAAATATGTTTACTTCAATATAAATCGAATTTATATTTTCATAAATATATCAAAGATCAATTTACTCCAGTCCAAAACAAGTCGATTAAGCAAGTATCTAAATATAACAAATACTTTGAGTATAGATCATAAAATAATACTTTCAAAATAAATTATATGTTCTTAATATAATATACAAACACACATAAAAGACAATAAAATCTATTTTCAGTTTTAAAATAACAAGTGAGGTACAAAAAATAATTTTATCCTTAATAATAAGAAACACATAGCTTTAGGTATAGTGCAATTAAACTCAATTTTAAAATATGGTTGGACATTTTCTGTAAATGGCAATACTATTATAAAGTCTTTATAAAAATAAAGTATGATGGAATATATAAATTACAGTGGTATTTTTATGAATGAATTGCATAGATAAGACAAGTTCCACAAATTGAACCTTGTACAAGATTTAATAATATATTAAAGTTTAGTGATAATTTTAAAAGGAAGTTATAAAAAATATTCTTTTATTCATGGAACAATTTTACAGTTTGCTTGAATTACTTTCACAATGCCAAATTAAGGTCAAATCACTGAGTTAAAATAATTACCGGAATGATTACTCCCATTGGTAAAATGGGGTGGTACATGGATAAATACTATTCAAAAGACAAAGTTCATCAAACTTTCTACCTTGGTTTTTGTACCGTTTTATTTGTGTTGTGTCAGTCTTAAATATTCAATTAATTATTAGGTTTTCTTCTTTTCCTTGTAACTAAGAAATCAAGTATGGTAAAACATTAAACGTACAACATTTAAAATATTTCTGAAAGCCAGAAATGTGGATTTAAAATTAAGTTGTCTGCACTTCATCCCAAGCCAAAACCCATGCAAAAGGCTATATTTTTTTACCTGGTCTCAAAAGAGTGTATAGCAATAGTGCACCCTTAATCTTCCCTCTAGTGATTATTTTAGATCAGTTGCTCAAATTAAACATAAATGTATTTTTTAAAAACAAGATAAATAAATGCAAACGTACTTCAATTATTAATTTCAATACAATATATTTATGAAAGTTAAAACATGTTCCATAACAAAGTAAATAAACTCATTCCACAAACAAAAAACACTACAACTTCCCAGAAATAAACACTGAGCTAGAAAACATAACAATAAGCACTGGAGCGAGGACTATGCGTGACCGACCACTTTACTTCTTTTTGAGCGAAGGTAGAAAAGAATAGTCCTGTCGCACAGGTTTGAGTATATTTAAAAACGCATTTCTTGTTTTCAAAAATATATTAATAGTTAAATATTTAATGTTTTTCAATACTTACTTACGAGAAAAAGAATACAAAAGGCTCTGGATAAACCAATTTTAAACATTTCTGTAAAGTCATGTGAGACTCTCGCATAGCCAATGAAGAAATTTCTTCCAAAATGTATGCTTTCCCCGGCATGTTAAAGTACAATGTCACTCAAAGGGGGTCCTTGCTCCAGTGCTTATAGTTATATTACATTCTAGCTCAGTGGAAATAAATGCCAATACGTAAAAATGTCTTCAATTTAAAAAGTTTCGGAAAACATAGTTTTAAAGAAAACTATAAACCTTGTTTTGTAATATGTTTTTACAGGTATAATTTATAACTTTATATTTAAGTACATTTCAAATGAAATTTCACACAAAGTTCTAAACTTAAAATAATGTCAAGTAAAAAAATCAAATCTACAAACATTTATACAAAAACAAAACATTAAATGGATGCAAAACAATTTGAAATTAAAGTTCTTGTTGCATAATATTTGGGTAAAAAATATAAATAAATAAAAATTATATTTCACAATAATTTTAGATTTAATTTTTAAAAATTCCATAACATCCATTTAATTTTCATACATATAATAAAATGAAAGTTTTGTATTTTCATGAAAACAAATTATTATAATGTGGCACAAGATTTTTGGCTTACTAAATCATTCTAAAGTGTGCTAACTTCTTATTAAAGCCACACAAATAAGTGTTATAATAAAATAATATATTTACATAAAATATAAATACATTTTGTTAAAGTTATATTAAAAAATATTCTTAAACAAACCAGAAGGTGTTTTTTTTAACATTCATCGTGAAATATTATAGTGATATAACACTGAAATTATAAATGAAAAAGAAAATTTAGTTATACAATACAATGAACCTACAATAAAAGCTATTCGTTTTTGAGTAGTTCCATATTCCAACAATTTTCTCCTAAATTTTATCTTATTAAAGATGAAAAATAATAAAAGTTAAAAAATACTAGAAAGCAAAAAATTATTTGCCAGCTTTTAAATATTTATTAAAAAACATTTTAGAAATTTTTCTAACTCTCTTTGAGTCTGCTAACAGTTATAATAATTTTAGCAATGCTTAAAGTCAATTGAGGGGTTTGCTGTAAAAAGGAGGTAGCTCCAATCATTCAAGTTTGCAGAAAGCCTTAAAAAACGTTTGAAAATTCAAAATTCCAAGTTGTGTGAATATATTCTTTTTGATCAATCTTCTTAATTATTCCTACATATTATGACAGTATTTTCACTCAAAAATATATCTTCCAGATGATGTGGAACATGTTGGATTATTGGAGCTACGTCTTTCTTGCAACCAAATAAATGCTCTGTCTACCTCTATGAAAAATATTTCACAAAAAAATACAATTTATTATAATATTATTTTATTTAAAGAAAACTTCAATTAAAATATAGCATATAACTTGGCTTTAAAAACAGAAAATTACAATTTTAATCATCACACTCCCCATCTGTAACGTCCGGCTCATCTGTTGTGTTGTCATCTATTGAGTAACGCGAGAACTAACGATAGCTACATCTTTCTGCAACTCTTTTTACCACAAGATAGTACATGTAACCCCAAATTCCCCTAGGTTGGAGCTACATCCTTTTTGCAGCAAACCCTTCAATTGTTAAAGTAATAATTTTAAAAAATCCTCAAAATATCTATCTATATAATTACATGAAAATATATTTACATGGTGTTAAGTGTGAGTATATCTATACTTTATTGAACCATCAGAGAAACTGCTGTTTGTTCAAGTATTTCTTGATTGCATAAACAATAAGGCGAACACATTTCTTACATTAATAACATATTTCCTATTGAGTATTAAAATATCTGCCCATGGCATCAAAGATCTGAAATCTAAAGCTAATAATCACTGTATTTACAAAAATATTTAACCATTTAAAACGTACACTAATTTCTAATGAAACTAATTTAAGCTCTTATTATCTTCGAAATTGTTTGATTTGGCAAGAACTGAAATGTCATATAAAAATCGAACAAAGCAAACGCAGCTATTAATAAAATCATAATTTTAAATGCTAATTCTGAAAATACAAATAAGCAAAATTTCATATATAAATAATAATTTATGTTTAGGAACTGGCCATATCCATTTAGTTTGAAAATGATGGCAAAACTAGATTTACAATCTTAATTTATTTTCACTACAAGTTTTAGATCATTATAAGATAGGGAAATTGTAAGGAAATATAGGGAATCATTGTAATATAGGGAATTATGACCATTTTCAACAAATGGACATAATATTTCAGTGTTCAATACTACTTAACACTTTCACCACTATAGTGCTCAGATACGATGCCTAGCTTTCTGAATCAAAGATACTTTTTCGATTAACTTAAAAAAATGGCAAGTGTGTGCAAATTGGCCAAAGTTATTAACCTTCCACTTTTGGCGGGTTTAGCTATAGGGCATTAAAACTGATTGCCTCCTTTGACATTTTTCTAACTTATACGTTACCGAAAATTGCCTTTTTCCGTTTGGAAGAAGCTTGTTTTAAAAATCAGCTAAATTAGTACACAGTTTCTATTGCAATGTACTTGAATTTTAAAGAACTTTTGAAAAAATAGTCTCTAAATTTAAAGTCACAGAAAGAACAATACTTTAATTGTTGTCCCATTTGAAACATTAGAACAAATAGCTACAATAGATTGATTATATGTGCACAAACCTCTTTACACAGAAAAAAACTTTATTTCACAATGCTATATATATATTTTTTAAATAGCTCCCTAGTATAATTATATTCGAAAAAATGGCATACTATTAAAGAGGGCCTTACTATTTGCATCTTAATTATGTATCTAAAATAATTAACTGCAGTAATAAACGGTAAATATCAATACATTATTATAAAGTCTCATGGTTGTTTTTATTAGTAGAAATGAGATATAAAACTTTTTTTTTTAATTTAGTTCATAACATTCGAATATCAGCGAACCGCCCATCCCACTTTGTATTGCTCAAACATCGTAAACATAAATAAGTATGTTCAAAATGGATCAAATAACAACCCATCGATTACGAGACTAGAAAAATTTACTGGATGGTTGGAATCTATGTCAAAGGAAAGGCCCGAGAATACTACCTTGTAATTTTGAACAATGAACAGATAGAATTTTAGGAGGGGGGGAAAGGGTTTGATTTACTTTATCATATAGTTGATTTGCTTCTTTTTTTTTACTTTGCACCATCAGCTGTTTTGATTGAGCACAAATGGTCTGTTTTAATTCAATACAAAAGATTATTCGAAAAACAATAAAGAAATAATTCACTATTGGTTAGTTTAATTAATGTCACCAAAGAGCAACAAATTGGGAAAATGGTGATAGTTTGGAATCCATCTCGGTAGTAGGTGGAATGGTCGTACTAAAGCTGGGTTGATTGTTGAAACAACGTCACACTAAAACTACACAATGGGATATTTGCAAAGGTTCAAAGGAAAAACCAGTGTACACTGCCTCGTAATTTAGAAATTGAATATAGTTATAAAAAAACGAAGCAGTGTTCTTGGGTATTTCCTTTGAAATAAACCTCGAACCATTGCCCATAGCACACTGTGCAGCTCTAGTGCGATTTCATTATTCAATTAACCAACCACTTTCC
Organism: Troglohyphantes excavatus; assembly: GCA_963932185.1. Classification (NCBI taxonomy): domain Eukaryota; kingdom Metazoa; phylum Arthropoda; class Arachnida; order Araneae; family Linyphiidae; genus Troglohyphantes; species Troglohyphantes excavatus. The sequence goes on along the minus strand of OZ010673.1, from coordinate 66,644,968 downwards.
AAGATACTCGTCGCAAATAGCCCATTTCATAACTAAGCCGTAGTACGACCACCTTGAGATAAGATTGAAAACCAACAATCGCAAGAGAAAACATTTTGCTTGGCGAATAATCGTCCTCGTGAAATTATTAAATTTTAATGTATATTTTTTATGGATATGACTAATTTGATGAAGAACACCTCAAGTTTATCATTCATGGCCAATTTTTTTTTTCAAATTTATGTACACAGATTTCTACAAAAACATACAAACATAACATTAACACATTAACCGTCACATTTTGGCAAACATAAATAAATATTCATTTTGTTAATTAGACAATACTTGCGCAAGATCTGATTTAAAAAATTTAGTTAATATCAGAATTAAAAACATTTTATTGTGAATTAAAAACATTTAATTTTATTATTGTTCTCAAATGCAATGTTAAAATGAATTTAATTATGGGTACTTTAGAATGTATATCTTTAAAATAATCATGCACAACTTTGGTTAATTGTATTTATATACACAACTCATTTATATATTAACAATTACAAAAACACAAAATTTGAAAAGCTGGCAATAAAAGTGGATCATAAAATAAATATATTACTTAAGAACTATTCAGTTACCCCAAATAGTGCATATTTTTTAATATATAAATTCTAAAATATTCAAACAATAAATCACTAAGCGATTTGGCATCTAATTATATTACTTTAAATTTGTAGATATCTAGTTTTCTCAGAAATGCACATAATTTTAAACGCATAAAAATATTTTATGTTACAGAAGTGCATAGAGTAAAAGTTCAAATTAATCTATTTACAAAATAAAGATATTTAATAAAGATATGACATATATTAGAAACATAAATTGAATTATACTAAACTAAGTAATTTTCGAAATATAATACTAAATAAACTATTCAGTTTGCGTATTTCCTTCGCTGATTAAAGAATTAAATATCATTTCTGATTTGGGGTCACATAAATACATATTCTGTGTAAATTCCAAATATGTGTAGTTTCTATTTTTAGCAGGAATGCCATTCAACGTTAATATAAAAATTCCCTGACTTTTCTAAGCTTTCCAGAAGGTTTTTAAAAAATTCCAGAATGAGGAATACATGAAAAATAATGGAGTTTTTAAAGGTTAATGTTGAGACCAATAAAAGTGAATGATCTATCAAAGTATAAAAAATAAATTAGAAATAATCATTTTTACACATTTATATGTTTATGACGAAAAAAAATTGTATCGATGTATCGATGGCGAGGAAAAGAATTTAGTAAGGCACCTTCATTTACATTTTTTTATATATATATCCTGACTTTTCCAGAAAAGTTAAAATTGTTAATTTTCCCTGACTTTTTTCAGGGTGGCAACAACATATTATTGACAGTTAAAAGAATAATTTATGGATACAACACAAAATATGCAATTCCGACAGGCATAATAGTAACTAAACATGTTCTCTGAAAGCAGATAATGCAAAAAAAACAAGTTTTTTCAAACTATTTCTTTTGTAGACAATTTTAAAAGTTTTATATGCTTAATATTTCCTATTCCAATCTTCAATAAATCACATATTCATTAGTCCCTCACATGTTGCTTAAAATTCAAGGTCCAATGCACTTTGCTTTTCCCTCCAGCAGTGGTTCATGTTTATAAAAAAAATTAAAATATGAAAATATGCATAACCATGTTTTTTTTTAATTCTTTTTCAGAACTAAAAAATAATATTGACAACTAAATTACCCAGAATAGAGGGCATCATAGACGATAATTGCTGTTTTAATTATCCAAATTTGAAAATTTCCCTAAGTTTTTGTGAAATTTTGAAAAATTCCCTGACCTTTCCCTGATATTTTCAGAATCAAAAATGTCCATGATAATTTCCAGGTTATGTTGCCACCCTGTTTTCCCTACAATTCCCTGACTTTTTAGGTCATTTTCCCTGACAATCCTAGGTTTTCCCTATCTTCCAGGTGTGTGGATGTTTTTCCTAATGTTGAACTTTTGTGTATGTAACCCACTCCTCAGAAATTAAAGGCACATTCAAATTGAAATCTAACTTGTGGTTAAAGGTTTTACAGTTTTAAAAGATACTTTAACAAAAATCAAAATGTAAAAAACAACATATTTTTTTTCAAAACTCATGTTTTTTCAGAACATTAACCCTCTAGTGCATAGTGTAGCATATATGCTGCACAACTTTAAAATCATAGATAGTTGTATCTCTATTGAGTTTTATGTTAACTATTATAGTGTTGTCACATAGTGAACCATGTGCCTAGTTCTTATAACAGCTGATAGGTCCCTTATCTTTATAAAAATGATTGTGATAAAAGCTGTTTCAAGGTCAATTGTTCTAAAACTGGCTCGTGAAGGTGAAGTCTTCGAAAATTGTTTTATTACTTATAAGTATAATTTGGCTCTACAAAAAATCCTAGCTAATACCAGAGGTATGTAGATTGTATTTAACTATATTTTCATACTTTTTGAAAATTATTTTAATAGTTACCAATGATGTTGCATATATGCTACACAAAGGTTTTAATTAATTATTTAATTAAATAGGCATTTAGAATTCTGTTTGTATATTTTTTCAGCGGTCCAGGGGCAAAAAGGAAATGAAAAAAAATTACTTCATTAAAAAAGAAAAAAATCATGCACTATAGGGTTAAATGACAATAAAACGTCAATAAACACATAAAAGACACAAAAAATGAGTTACAACCTTAAAATAAAGCTTCAACTGTAAAATTGCATAACATGCTAATTACTAATTTGATTCTCTTTTTAAAAATATTTTCTTTAATAAAAGAGATTTCTTAACTACCACAAAAAAAATTAACATTGCATTCTTATTTATGAAAAAATAGACTAGTTAAATATGAGCATACATCCTCTGAACCCAATACATTTCATGTAACTTTTGAAACAATGACAGTTCAATGGATAACTTTTGAAGTTGTGCTTACAATTGCAGATAAACAAGAATGCATTTTAATGAATGGCATTCAAATTGATCTTCAAAATATCCTTTAGAGAGACAAATTGCAAATGGATATCTATAAAAAAAACTAGAGTGCATTTACAACATTTTAAGAAAAATATTTCATAAAACATTTTGAGTATTACTAAAGTACTGGCTATTCTTCTCTCTTTGGCTGATAAATACAGGCACATTTGTGTTGTGCATTGCAAATTTACAGGTAATTCTGAAACACAAAAATAATATCTAACATAGAAATTTAATTTATATAGAGAGATAATATGGAATATATGCACATATATAGAATAAATTGAATAAAAAATAGGCAGATTAAGAAAAGAACATTTACTTTATTAGAAGTAATAAGATCAGATTAACAACAAACTATTTACAATGGAAGAGAATAAAAACAATTCTATTTTTAACCCTCTGACAAATAAGAAAAATATCAAATCTGAAGGTTTGTTTTCAATGCAGGAAAGTTTAATTTAAATTTCAAAAACATTCCATTTTATAAAAAATAATTTTAAAAATTCATACTAATCCTTTTAAAAAGTCTTCCCAATGCTTTCAATTTTAAAAAGTTTTTGAAAGTAGAGATTTGTATAAACTTTTACATTATGTGTACAACTGGGAAAACTGGAGATACATGAATGAATATCAGGCACATAGGTATAGATTTTCAATGGGAGGGGTTCATAAAGGATCCCCCGTTCCCCCAAAAAAATTAAAACTCCCCCTTACCCCCATTTTTTTAATTAATTTTTATTTAAATACACAGGAATACATTGACAGATAAATATCGAAACAGTAACATCATTTTGTTTTCATGGAATCGTTACCAATATCATAGTCATTACCTATTTTTAAAATTAGTAAATGTCACTCCTAAATAGGAAATAAATTAGAGAACAAATTCAAATTTTGAGAAACCTTGTTTAGAACAATGTATGTTTCGAGCAACTTGTTTATACCATAGAGTAATGTTACAAATTATTACTTTAATATTCCAATCTCTGGTTTATACGGCAGAGTTTGACGATATTTTTCCTTTATAGTCGAAATCTAAATATTAAATAATTAAACCCGATGACGTCATGTTAGGCTGAGTTTTTGATAAAAATGACCTCAAAACATGTTTTGACACGATTTGAAAACCATTTTCCGAGGTAAGACTCTCCGGAAAATACCAGGTTTTCCCTCATTTTACTTAACAAAACATATTAGACGATAAATTGAAATTTTTACAGTAATTCGATTTTTAATTTTTTTATCTTCTTGACTTTTAATGGGAGGGGATTGAACCCCCTGAACCACCCCCTTACCTACGTGCCTGATGAATATACATGTCCGTTTTAACTACATAGTTAAAGAACTTGATCCCTTAACAAGTGTGTTCATTTGCTACATTGGGGAACCAATAACAGTTCATGGGGTTTGAATAATTTAAAAGAGGTGGATATTTTCTTTTAAAGATCCTTTATCTACAAACTGAAAGGCAGTGGCAGCTCAAACACTACATCAAGTACAGCCGGGCTGCACCAATTTCATTAGTGTATTTTAAAACTAAAATGATATATTTTACTAATTTTCTTAAATGAAGATTAGAATTGGAAATGAAATTTCAACCGTAAGTAAAAAAAATCTCCGATAAATAGCAAACCTGTTGCCGTAATGCACAAATTCAGGAGGGGAAAAAACTCCATTCAATCAAAACTGCAGCCAAAAGCAAAATTCGAAATCGGCTGCATCGTTGCCATGGCAACCTTACATAGTATGACTTGACACGCTAAAATGGAGGATATGACGACATAAATGCAGACAAAAAGGATTTTTTCTCGGCTGTATTTGCGATTTAAATTAAATGATTTGTTCTTGCGTGAATCGGCGGGACGGGGTGGAGGAAAACAAGAATTTCGAAGAATCTCTCCACACGGAAATAGTTTTCGATAAGTTTACACGTATGTTGTTGTATCTTTACTTAAATTAATATTAAAATTGACCGATTCGTAAGTTTAAAAGAAAGGAGAATTGACTTAATTTTCAAAAAATAAGTAAGTGTCTTCTATTTTGTTCACATGTTATCTTTCATAAAAGTTGAAAGGAAACTTTGATTTGAGTTTGATTAATAAATTGTAAAGAATGTCTGTTCATGTATGATTGTGAAAAGTGGGGGGGGGGGGTTTACATGATTTCGGCTGCACTAACATTTTCGACCACGGGCCTCCACTGCTGAAAGGTAAATCAATTACTCTTTATCATGAATACTGATTATTGAATTGATTAAGTTACTTTAAAGGTTTCAAAATTTTTAATATCAGGAATAGACTTAGGTAATATTTGAATTTCTCGTTGTGATACATCGACAGTTTGATTTTACAATCTGCTTTAAAATCAATCCTAAAAACAATTTCTGTGGTGCACAGGCAAATACACAGTGTGTCAAAGAATTTTTAAGACTAGTGCTGGATCTCAGCCTACAGTGGCGTCATTTGTAAATTTCACATGTGTGATACACCTTAAATATCAGCTGATGCACTGCCAAAACCTCAATGCATTTGATCACTATCTCAAAAGATATGGATGTTCCTTAGAGAAGTCAATTTTTTTTCATGTAAAATTCTTAAGATGGAACAAAGAGCTGTAATTAAATTTCAGGCAAAACTTGGAAAAATTGCCACTGAAATGTATCATTTAATTAAACAAGTTTACAGTGAGTTTTGTTTAAGTAAATCTAATATTTTCTTACGTTAGAAAATGTTCATCAAAAATGAAAACAATGCTCATCGCATTCTTCGATTGCAAGGGTATTATCCACAAAGAATTTGTTCTGACTGGACAAACAATTACTGAGGAGTGTTATTTAAATATTTTGAAGCATTTGTTGACAAGAATTCGTCGCATTCGTCCAGAATATCGGGATGGAAACAATTGGTGTTTGTTGCATGATAATGCACCCAGTCACAACTCACTAAAGGTACAATGAATTTTGGGAAAAAATAACGTCTAAATAATCCACTGTATTCACCTGATTTAGCGTCTTGCGACTTATTTTTATTTTCAAAACTTAAAATGAAGTTAAGTGGGTGTTATTTTGATGACTTTTGTGACTACACAAACAGCTTCGGAGGCAATCCCACAAAGTGAAATAGAACAGACATTCGAGTCATTATTAAGCTGCTGTAACCAATGTATTGAAGTCAAAAGAGCTTATTTTGAATAAAAATCCTAAAAAAAAATTACTTGTTTGTATTTATTTTTATAAACCTAGTCTTAAAAATTCTCTGACACACTGTGTATATATTACAAACTTTTATATCAAGCAGTTTTTGGGATGGTAAGAGTTTTTAATATTTTTAGGCTACACAGTGAAGACCCTAACAGCTTCTCAATAAATTAATTATCTCAGAATGCTGGTTCCCATTTCGGAAAAATTAAAAATCACATATAGAATCACAAAAAAAATAAGTTTAGTTTACATTTAAAAAAAAAATCTACTGAGAATATCATCAAACGTATTGCTATTTTATTAATATATAGTTTGTTTAATTTTTTTGGCAATTATGCAGTAGGGAACTTGAAACCAAATAAAGAAAAGTCAATATTAAACGAAATATTTGAAGGGAAAAAAATATTGTTTGGAATGTTTCAAAAATATTATTTGTCATATTACTATACAAGAGATATATATGGAAATTCCAAACTACTTATAATATGTCCAATATAAGGGGCATAAGCTTATTTATTACCAATTAACACTGATGTCAGTTAATAAAAAAATCAGTATAAATCATAAATTAAATAACATTTGTTCCAAATTAAATATATAATATTTTACATTTTAAACTAGTTTAAAATGTAAACTAGTTTTTTATTGTTCTTAATTTCAATTATTTTTTAGATTATAATTCTTAATTGAAAATTTTGAGCAGAATCATCAATAACACAATGTAAAATAGAAAAAAAAAATTTAACATATTTTACAAACTTATGTAACCTCCAATGACATTGACACATTTTTTCATGATGTACTCATACATTACATTGCCCAGACCAAGTCAGAAATATTTTTATTACTTATTTGTTTTAAAAGGAATTTTTGATACCAAGATGGATATTTTAACAATTATACAATGCATATATTTAAAAGAATCACTTCAAAATATACTTACCATCATTTTTTTTCAACCATTTTTAGCAACTATAATTGGATTGGAACTCCCAGATTCTTTAGACACAAAAGTTATATAAGAATAAACTAAGCTTCCAGCCATGCTAGGTAAAATATAATATTAATCACTAACATGTTTATAAATTATACAAAATATGTATAAAAACTATTTTTTTTTAAATAAAAAAAACACATACCATGAAGCTGGATCTACATACACATAAAATTGCCATTTAAAATTATGTAAGGCAATAAAAATAACTTTTATTCCAAAATTGTTGTTATATCACACATTATTTAAGTACTACTCTTAGATATTTAAGAATGACAGTAAAATACAATTTAAAAAAATAATAAACATAATAATGAATGAAATAATGAAACTACTTTTAAAAATATTAATAAATTACCTGATATTTAAGCCAATAAAATTTGTCCAACTGAAAATATAATCTCCGCCCAAATACATTCCAATGTATGTTACCAAAATGTTCTACAAAAAAAAATTATTTTCCATTATAAAATGTAAATTAAACTTTAGAAATAAAACACAGGGGAATGTAATACAAAAATTGCTATAAGTCTTATGAATAAATTTTTTAAAAAAATAAATCTCTAGTCATTTTCTATATTTAACCATTTCAAAGATGCTAAATACACAATATGAAAAAAAATGCAACAAAATTAGAAATTTTTAATCTGGCACAAAACCATTTTTAAAGCAGATTTATTTTTTTATAATCTGGGGTAAATATCTGAATAATCTACTTAATATCTAGGTATTAAAAGCAGATTATATAAGAAAACTGGGTTTTTTTTCAAGATAGACATAAATTGGCTCTTCTACACTATTTTTAGCATGGTTAGATTTTTTTAGTTACCCAAGCATCTTAAAAAAATAGTAAAAATACTACAATAAACTAGAGCAAATATAAAGGAAAATACAATATTGTCAAAAAAAGTATAAATATGTCTCATGACGTCTATGGGATCTTAAGATCTAAAGTAATATATTAATTTTAATATTGTGCCCCTCTAATAAAGAATTGAACTGAATTTTAAACACACTTGTAATGACGCTATAACATCAATACCGCATAATTACAAGCTAAGAATCCCATCGCCAATAGCCCACTGTGCAGCTCTAGAGCAACGAGATACCCGTCGCCAATAGCCCACAGTGCAGCTCTAGTGTGACGTCATTTAATCAAGCCACGTGCAAGGATGCCGCACCGGGTTCTACAAACTGCGGTATGCAAATCGAACGCACCGTAACTATATAAAAGAATCCAGCGCTCTACCACGCAGATGAGTTCGGACGCGGAGCCGCACTTAACGAGAGGCTACAGAGTCGACTTCCTAACCTTTCCGGCCAATCTAATGTAAAAATAAGAATCATCAAACTGTAAATAATTTTTTATATAAATTAAACTTTCCATTTACGTAAAAATATTTGCATTGTCTCTAAGTTAATCATCGTTTTTAAGTCTAAATTTTTAACGTTCGATTTTAATAAATTTCAAGAAGGTTTTTATCTACTGCCCTGAAAGGTCATAAATCTAAAGCACTAGACATAACTGAAAGGTACATTAGTAGTTTAAATTGGTAAACCTATTAAATTAAAGATAGAACTAGCATAATTTGTTATATCCAAGCATCTTAAAATGAATAAGCAATTATGTCAAAATGGCATCTGAACAATTCTAAGGATAATGCATAAGACATTTTATTAGACACATGTTAATAATATTAAGAAACTAAAATATTTTTTTCAACTAAAAAACTAATGATCAATTACTAACTTTAATCAATTAGCTTTAATCACACACTAATTTACAATTACTAACTTTAATCAATTAGCTTTAATCACACACTAATTTACAATTACTAACCTTAATCACCCCAACAATCGTAGTTGTTAGTGCAGAATTATATGAGGTGCACAAAACCGTGGAATACATTAAAACAAATCCCATAAAACAGGACAACAGGAACGAGGTAAGGAACATCACATCTAACCACTTGTAATATTGTATTGTCTATAAACAAAGAAAAGGGATAATTATATTCTTAGTAAGAGAAGCTTATGTCATTTTATAGAAATACTAAAAGAAATATAAAACAAAAACATAGTTTTGTCTTTTATTAATATGCCAAAAGGTTCGAATAAAAAAATATTTTAATAATTATTAAAACCATGTTGCCTTGTTTATACATATCTAAAGTAATATGTAAAACAAGCAAAAGCACCTGTTTATATTAAATCGCACTAATTAAATTATGTTTTATTGAGATTAATAAAATATCCTTTATTATGGTTAATCTAGTTTTGCATTAATTAGGCCAAACTTTTATTTTAGAGATCTCATTAATTAGGCATTTTTAAATTAAAATTCAACCGCTCGTTTTATATTTAATTATAACTTCAAATAAGTAAATAAATATTCCTTTGCTATTTGGATGCTAAAATATTAATTATTTCACAATGACTTCTATAATAATTCTCAGAAAAGTCAAGTATTTTACTAACAAAATACCTTTACAGGTCAAGTTAAGTACTATTATTGACAATATTCCATTATAATGTATTAAAAACTTTGACTAAAACTCAATCGTGTAATCTTCAGATACTGTCTTTTAGTATTAATTAAGTACATTTATAATTAAAGCAATATATATATTTACAAACAACTGCAAAGGCTAAATATGCATAAAAATCAGTGATAAAAATTATTTTTCTCTACAACTTGTGCATTGCAAGCTTTTCTAATAGAGTTTGAGAATAAATTAAAATCGTACAAGGAATGAAAAATTCTGTAAAGAGAACCCTACCAAAATTCATACAATGTTATAAGTATATATATAATAATATTATTTAATAACATCAATCATGAAACAAACACACAGAATAAATCATACAAATTCCTGCGAAGCGCTTAAAGCTGCATTAACACAAGGAACTGCAATATTTATTTAAATCAATTTTGAGTGAAAAGTTCATCCAGCCGGGAGTCGAACCCGGGACCCCTTGTTTAGCGCACAAGTGCTCTACCACTGAGCTATCCGGACGACACCAACCTTCAGAAACTTTTCAAACAGAAGGCTGGATGAACTTTTCACTCAAAATTGATTTAAATAAATATAATAATATTATATATATATGTATACATACAATATATATATATATATATATATATATATCAAGATCCTGGTTAAAAAAACTAAATGTCTATTATTGTAAAGCAAAAATTGAAATATAGTCATTTGAATGTAAACAACTCTATCTACTGCAATTTTTAGAATATGGTTGCAAAATACAAAAACCAAAATTAAACATTTATAAAATATATATTCACCTCTTCTACTTTTCCAGAATACCACCATAGCAGTATCATAGGAATTATCATAAACAATGCATTGTAAAACAGTACGCCATACTTCCCCAAATCCTATTAAAAATTTTTAAGAAATCTTACAACTGATAATAAATATAAAATATAATTATCAGGGATGAAACGGATATCTGGTAACTATTCGGTATCCGATAACTATCGGGTATATGGCTGATATTTAACTATATGGTAATTATCCAATATCCCGAAAGAAACTGCCAGATATTCGGATGCATAAAATGCTGCAGGTTTTTATTGTTGTGATCAATTATCTTTTGTTCTCATTTTAAGTATTTTCCTGAAAATACCACAAATGTATTCTGCAGTCTGCATTCTCCCTCAAACTTTTCTCGGGCTATTCAGGTGGGTAAGGAGTGGGATGATAACTTTTTCATTAAAACCTGACCAGGTGCACTTGACAGGTTGGGTCACAGAGAATAGATAGTAAGGAAGACATACTGCAGACAATTCGAGACATTTTCAAGTTTGAACAATGATCAACCCACATGGTTGGTAGTGTGTAGGGTGCATAGCTACATCTGTGTTCGTTACATACTATGATTTTTTTTTATTCTCCAGTTTAGTAAGAGCTAGTTTTAGCATTTAAATATAGCGCAATTCAGATCAGCAATTTGGAAATATTTCAAAATTGCTTTTCAAATGCACCGTACAGAACATCTCCGTCCGTTTAAAAATCAGTAAAAATATAAACAGTTTATTAAACGACTTTAAGAGAAATCCTTGTCAGAAAAAGAAAGAAAAGAAAGATATCAGGCAAAATCCAGTTCAGATATCCGGTTTGTAATGTGCGCCGGATATCCGATATCAGGCAATACCACTATCCGGTTCATCCCTAGTTATTATTAAAATATCATTAAATACAATCTTTTAAAAATTCCTTTAAAGTATTATTAGGTCTATTTATAATCAAATTGAAACAGTGCAAACTACTTTAGTGTTTTGTAGTAAAATACACTAGTATGTCAAAACGATATGTGTCTATAAAATAAAATATAAAATTATACATGCCCAAACTTTAATTTTTATTTCATTCATTTTTCTAGATTTTCTGATTTGTCCTTAAAAATACACCTTGTAATATTATTACAAAGCCCTAAATTAAATATAATGGTTTTTTAATGTCATAAAAAGGTATATGTTTTAAGAACAAATCAAAAAAGCTACAAAAGTTAATGAAAAAAATTTGGAGTTTGGGTCTTTTAAATTATGAATGTAGAATTAGACATCTCATTGGCTATCAATTGTATGACATGTGATAAAATAACAAAAATTTACTTTGGGAGTGGAATGTCATGCCCAACTAAAAACCTCAATATTATCAGTATTCATACAACAGCCACAAAAAGAAGGTAGAGGTAATAACAATATCCTCCCATCCTGAATAGTTTTATACATATTACTTTAGTACATATTCATATATATAGTATGGAATACACATATTGAAAATTAACAAATTAACTTTAAAAAGCAAATGTAATTTCTGACTTATTTCAATATTTATAACATCCGGATCTAAAACAAAAATGCTGAATTAGTAAATAATTTTACAGTTTTTATCAGAAAAAACCATTAAAATATTGTTTGACCTTTCTTTTAGAGTGTGACTTACTTGACTATGCCCCTGGTATAACTGCTCCTTAAAAATAGAAAATTTTCAACTTTATTTTTTACTTTATGAATTCCCAATGAAAAGAGCAAAATAATATAATAAATAAAATAGGAAATGAACAATTTACAAAGCAAATATAAAAATGTGTTATGTCAATAAATTTAAGGTATCCAAATAGGTGCGGAATAAAAACTTTGAAATATATATATTAAATATTATTATTGATTATACAGTCAAACCTCGTTAATATAAATTCGACAAAATTATTTATGTTAACCTAATATTACGTTTAACCTCCAGGAAACTTTGTATTTTATTTAGTAAATATTTTAAATAAAAACAAACTAGCTGCTGTTTTTATCAAAATATGCATACTATTGAGAATTATATTTAGTTCAAAAATCAAACAAGTTGTACATAAAAGAAAATACTAATTCACACTTGCCAATCATTAAAAAAACAGTCTGTAATTGACTTTTGTTTCAATTTCAGCAGTTTACAACAGCTACTATAATTGAAGTTATCCACAACAAAAGGGCAACTTCCAGTCCTCATTCTGATAGATTAAAATTTATTGACAGCATCAGTTGCTTCAATCTTTTCCCGATTGTTTGAAATCGCAGACAGATTTGACTCATCTTCAAAGCAATCAAAAACAACTGTATATAGTTTCTGTGATGTGGTGGTCAAACGAGTTACCCTTTAACTACAAATTAATTTTGTAGAAATGGAATAATTTTTTTTCACACCCAATTTGAAAATAGTTCTTTTTGATGTCCTCTAATTGAAAAAGACCCATATCGGGTCAGTTCCACCCCACAATAGCAGAAAAGGAGATGGGAGACCAGCAGAAAATGGTATTCTGGGTACGGACACCCCCTCTATGCAATTCACCTGTTGTACAGGGTTGCTATTCAACATTGAAATTAAAAATGTCTGACTATTTCGGGTTTTCCAGATAATTTTAAATAATTACAAAAGGAGAAATAAATTAAAAGTAATGTTGTTGTTTTTTAGATTAATGTAGAGACCTATAAAAATGAAGTGCCTGTAAATTATAACCTGTGTCCCAAAGTATAAAAAAATCGAGAAATTATAATTTTTACAAATTTATATTTTTATAATAAAAAAAAGATTTCATAGATAGCAGAGAAAGGAATATTACATGGCATTTTCAGACAAAAATTTTTAGAAAAATTTCCTGACTTTTCCAGAAATGTTGAGAATTTTTTAATTTTCCCTGACAATTCCCTGACTTTTTAGGTCATTTTCATTTTCCATGACAATTCCAGGTTATTATTGTTTTACAGGTGCGTGGGAACCCTGGTTGTAACACCATGAGGGAAGTTTTCTAGGAACCTAGCTACTGGATTTAGTCTCAATTCATGCAAAAAAAAAATTGATTTTAATACCACAATTTTTTTCCCCTTTCAGTAGGATTTGTATTAATTCCAAGCTTTATTGGACGAGAAACTGCTGTTATTTTGCGTTAAAAGAAATTTTGCTGTACGCAATTTCGTGTTAACGAGGTTTGATTGTATATGATAGAACTAATTTAAATCGAGAAAAAAATACACGGTTAGTAGAGTAGAATATTTATCCCCTTATAGTCCACTAAAGAAATTCCATAATAAAAACAATTTGTTGCTGAAATGAGGTAGTTAAAGACAAATCATATTTTTAATTTAACTTTTAGTAATAAAAGTTTTAGCAATACTTACTCTAGCATCTAATTTCTTTTTAACATATATATTATTGGCTGCAGTAAAAAAGTCGTTGCATAAAACGAGCATATAACCTTGCGCTTCAAAAGTCAGATCATCCCTATAAAATAATTTATAAGTATTAATTTAAATAAAAGTGCATAATCTTATAAAATGATAAAAATTAATTGAATAAATACATTAAAATTAATTTAAGGACAATATAAAATGGGTTGGTAATCAATCAAATATAATTTATAGGAAATTTTTTAAGAAAATTTAAAATAAAGCCTCTTTTATTTGAAAATTTTTTTTACTTGATGCTGTTTTTGTAAAATTTTCTTAATTTTTTGTTTAAAAAAATATTTTCAAATAATTTAGTAAAAAATTTCAAACTGGAAGAGAAATACATTTCAATTTTGCAAAAACAAAAATATATAGAAAACATAACAAATATTTTTGCATTTGAATCATGCTATTTGTCCGATCACAAAATCTTAAACTTTTGATATAGTAACCTACCTCAGGAATTAAATATAATTATCAATTGTAGAATGACTTAATAAATTAAAAGTCATTCATTAATAAAAATAATGGGTGCCATTGAAGTTTATTAAGAAGCTTTAACTTTATTCAAACCAACCGACTTTTCCAAATCTCAACGAACTCTATCAAATTAAAAATTCAGAGGTACAAGTCTATAGAGGGTTGCCACTTAGCAAAAGCAACCACCACAATACTTTCTGTGGCAATGCCGCTAAAATACTTAACCCATATAAAACCAGCTGCAATTGAACATGATTATTTCTAATTATAAATTTAATGAAATTTACTTATTGAAACATAATGAACTTATTTAGCAAACATTGAATTTTGTGAAGATATTTTTTACAGTTTTAAAAGTATGTGAAGGGACCTTTCTTCCAAAATAGAAATTTTTGAAGGATCTTGAAAAAGACCTAAATAATACATCATTAACTACATAAGATAAATCCCAAGTGTAGCTAGCCTCATTTACAATTACACATCTTTGAGAAGGTCTAATCTTATGAGGGGTGGCAACAAAATCCTGAAAAAAAAGTTCCCTGATATTTCCATGATGGTGTCACAAACATTCCCCAAATTTCATAATTTTTAATATATATATGGATACAACACTAAATTATATAAGTGTAACAGGCCTAATAATAATTAAATATGTTCTCTGGAAGCAGATAATGGAAAAAAGCAGGTCAAAAGCAGTGATATATTTATAGGATTATCTTTTCCGTATACCCTCGAACAGCATTCGTTTCTTTACCTGAAATTGGTGATTTTAAGCAAGATTTTCAAATTATTTCTTTTGAAAGTAATTTTTATACACTTACTATTTCCTATTCTAATTTTCAATAAATTACAATTTTGTTAACCAAGCAAGTGTTGTTTACAATTCAAAGTCAAACGTGCTTTGCTTTTGTTTCTCCTTGACATAAACAATTAAATTAACGCAATGGTTTCTATAAACAATGAAACTGCACATGCACCCGGACATGCTTTTTTTTTTCTTTTCAGAACTAAAAGGAAATATTGACAAATAAACTACGCAGAATAGGCAATAAGAATTGTTGTTTTAGTGATCAAAAATTTTAAATGTCACTGATTTTATGTGCAATTTTGAAATTTTCCCTGACATTTCCAGAATTAAAATATTCCATGATAATTCCCTGATTCCCAGGTAACGTTGCCACTCTGTTGTGGTTCGTAATACTTTTCAAATCGCAATGAAATTTGGGATTCGTATTACCTATAGAGTAGAATCTCAAAATTTTCAAGTCGAGCCTCAGTGGCACTCAGGCTCAATCTCTAACCTTTTCAGTTAAAATAATTATTATATTCACTCACACAAAGCACTCATGAACCGTTTGCTTTTGTTAAAAAAGTATATATGGAAGCCCCATATACATGTTTTATATTTTCTTGACTCAAACACATGCTTCTCAAACTGGAACAAATACGAAATCCAATTTTTGACATATGAAATTTGTTGTTCTAATTTGTAAAATGACCTGCCTATTTTAATGTAAATCTGGATAAATTTTTATTTGACATAGATTATAATTGTATCTTAAAATATTATGTTTACCTATATGGAACTATTTTTTCTGCTAAAATGGAACTTATCTAATAATTCTTCTTTAGTTATATAATCTTAGCATATTTAAAAGCTTTGCATATAATAAAAGAAAAAGATGTCAAATAATAAAAAAATCTTTTAAAAAAAGAAAAACTGATTTTATGAAAAATGTAGTTAAAAGTATAAACTATGTTTAATTTTACTACCAATTTTAAAAAATTGAATTATTTAATATTAATTTTATTTTTATTTAAATTTTTTTTAATTAGAAACAAAATTTAGGTATTATTTTTGTAAATTGGCACAAACTTCAAAAAGTTATAATTTGTATAAAATAATTCAATTTTTTCAACTTATACGTAAAATTAAAAATTATTTTTTACTTTTCAGTGCATTTGCTGTAAGATCTGTTTTTTTTTAAAAGATTTTTTTATTTTTCCCATTTTAGTTTTTAATTTAGCAGGGGGCTTCGTCCCTTGCTATTATTCACCAAGACATTAAAGTAACAATTTGTGCTCATAGTTTCATATTTTATCTGCACAATGTATATTGTACAACAATCCTTATCCTTGCCAATAAATGTTAGGTGAATAAAATGTCAATAATGTACAATGTTTATTCAAAAATGAAAATATTTTGATATTGGATAAATTATTTAAAAAACTCCTGTCAATTGATATTTCCGGATATATAACAGCTGGGAAACCGATTATTTTTTTCCAGTTTTTGTCAAAGTGGATTTTTCTTTTCTATCCAACAATAAAGGAATTTTCGAAATAGGACAATATTTTTTTTAAAACAGTCCGATTAATTGAGAATTCAGGATAGTTAAATGCAGGATAACCAGAATTTTTCTTCAAAAGGTACCCAAGCGAAACATCCCCTATCCAACAAAAAACATAATCCACATATCTAAATTAGAACAGAAATCTTGTGGAAATATACATAAAAAAACATAACAGTCAAATCGATAACAACTCTCCTTGGCGCATGATTTGGCGATTTTAATTTAAAGTTTCTGGGAGGTTTATATTAAAGTTTTGATTGGTGCAATGTTCAGTTGGTTAAAAAGAAAGGTCTAAGAAAGTTAAGAATTTCCATTAAAAAAGGGTTTTCAATGGATTCTGACATGAATAAAATAATAGATTGTAAAAGATCAAGTTTATAATAAACTTACGCTGCAGCAACCACAGCACCACCAACCATAGCAAATACTGTTAATACAATTGGTACACTTTGGCTTGTGCTAAAAAAAAGTATAAAGAAAATATTAAATGAAAAATTTCACAAACAAGTATTAATACAAAGATTAGTGTGTCTCTAAAAAAATATTATTATTTCATGCCTGTTAACATTTAAAATTTGTACAATATTTTCATAACTAATCTGCATAAATTATTGGAAGTGAAATATGGAAATGAACCATTTTTAATTCAAACTAAAACGGGCTCCTTAATTATTAAATTTGTTTACTTTTTACTTTCCAAGTTGCTTTTTAAATACTAATGCTTGCTTTTTATAAAACAAATATATTTCAACTCAAACAAAAAGTAAATCTGCATCAACAAATCATACATGTTGAATGATCAGGGCATCAAAATAAACATCAGGGCCCAAGCAACATATTGTCTACTTAATCTAGTTAAAAATATAGGTACAATGTTTTTATGTGCCAAAAGCTACTTAGAGTACACTTGTTGCTTCCTAAAATACCATTTTTAAAGATATTAATACATAAAAATCAGTTAAACACGCAAATTATAAACTATTGAATCTATATTAAACATAGTAGAAAGCATTATCAAGGCAACAAATTTGACAATTTGAATGTGGTTTGGGCAAATTTTGTCGATAAACATATTCCTATTCTATACACCTATCAATGCCAACAGTAACACAAAATTGATTTTAAAAAATAAATTTATTTCAAAAGTATTCAGGACACAAAATGGATGTAATGATGGCTTTCCAAGCAAAACCAAAGTGCTAATGAATAAATTATTATCTGATTAGTTATTTACTTATATAATTAAAACTAGGATGTATCCTACTGATACTTTTAAATAAAGCATTATAATATATTAGAATTATAGTAAAAAGTAAAAGACCCATATAACTTACTGGAGAATAAAGTACTCTCCTATGAGTGTCATCAAAATCGTAAAGCGGCGCAAAACGGTAAACATAGGAAGGCTGAAAAAGAAACAAGAAAGGAAATGTCAATATATATAAAAACCCTAAAACCAGATTTAAGCAGTGTTTTAGAAAACCTTTCAGCAGTTTGCCTGAAATTCAAATATATATTTTATTTTTTTCAAAAGCATTTAATTATACTAAGTTTTAATTGAACAGGGAGACAACAAAATTCTAGAAAAAAAGTTCCCTGATATTTCCCTGATTTCCTTGATTGGTGTCACAAAAATTTCCCTGATATTACAATTACATCAAGAAATGTTGCAATACATGCTTTGTATAGAAACAAAGTATCCATGCTACAATAATACAATAAATATATTGCATTATAAATAAAAAATTATAAGCGATACTTATTGACAGTTAAAATAATAATTTATGGATACAACACAAATTATGCAATTGCGGCAGACATTATAGTAATTAAACATGTTCTCTGGAAGCAGAAAATGCAAAAAAAAGTAAGTTTTTTCAAATTATTTATTTTGCAGAAATTTTTTAATTTTTTGTATGCTTCATACTTCCTATTCCAATCTTCAATAAATCCCATATTTATAAGTCCCTCACATGTTGCTTACAAACTAAAGTCCAACACACTTTGCTTTTCCCTCCAGCAGTGGTTCAACTTTTTACAAAAATTAAACTGAAAATAATGCACATAACCATGTTTTTTTTTAAATTCTTTTTCAGAATTAAAAGGAAATATTAACAACTAAACGATCCAGAATAAAGGGCATAATAGACGATAATTGGCGTTTTAATGATCCATATTTGAAAATTGCCTAAATTTTTTGTGAAATTTTGAAAAACTCCAGGACATTTCCCGGAATTAAAAAATTCCATGATAATTCCCTGGTTTCACGGTTTTCCAGGTTATGTTGCCACTTTGTTGAATCACTATTCCAATCTTCAATAAATCCCATATTTATTAGCCCCTCACATGTTGCTTACAATCTAAAGTCCAACACACTTTGTTTTTGCTTCTCCCTCCAGCAGTGGTTCACCTTTTTACAAAAATTAAACTGAAAATAATACACATAACCATGTTTTTTTTTTATTTCTTTTTCAGAACTAAAAGGAAATATTGACAACTAAACGATGTCCTAAATTAAATACAATGGTTTATTATACTAGGATTCACTTACTTTATCTGTTTAACAATTGCCCAATATACTTTAATACTCTTTCCCAATACAATTTTATACTATATAATCAATTTTTAGTTAAAATTAAGAACTTTTACTTTTTAAAATTATTGCCTGTAAAAAAATATATTGCAGCTTATTATTCCAACACAGTCACAAACTCATTTCAAATGATAAACCTTTACAGGATATGTTGGTAATCACAAACCAGTCAACTTGAAAATGCTATAGTTACAAGTATGCTTGGAAAATCTCAAACTAACAATTTGAAATATTTTTACGCATTACATTCCTTATTTCTTCACAATAACAATTGACGGGGAAAGCAGAAGAAGGGGTTAACTGGCAAAAATTACTTTCCAAATATAAACAGCTTTTTCACTGACAACAATCTTGAAGAAAAGATCGCTTTCCATTGAGCATCCACTATTTACTGTTAAGGGAAAAATTAGCATGATACCTTTTCCTATTCATCGATCATGGGAGTGATTAGTGATGGTAGGTTAACAAAATTGGCACCATTTCACACATTTGGCATTTAGGTTCGCTTAACGAAATCGAACAATTATAAGTGAAACATATACTTTTTGCTGCTCTGTATCTGCCTAAATAAATCAAGCAGAGCCATACAATTTTGAGTGAAGACACATATATATTTAAAGCTTTCATCTACATCATTTTTTTTTATTCAATACCACAAATCAGATAAGCCCTTTTCTCCCTTGCCCTTTCCATTATAATATCAAAATCTATCACATTCTAATGTTTTTTTTAAAAAACATTACTACTTTTTTAAGAACTAGGGGGCTCCGCCCCCTGCTCCGCTAACGCTTCACCAACCCCCGGAGGATTGCTACGCAATCCTCTATAGTTTGCTTCGCAAACAATACCGGCTTCATACACTGTAGACAATGACAATGTGTCCTAACAACAATACTTTTTTTAGTTATATAAATTATTGCTGGCAGTGCCGTCACACAAATTTATTTTTGGGATGTTGAGACAAGAAATTTCCCAACTTAACTATCCGAAATTCCGAAAGTGAACGATTCAAAATTCCCAACTTAAGGACGTCAGGTACCAACTCTAGTGTTGTCCTCGTTATCTGACAATTGTTAAAAATATGAGACATCGTTCCCGGGTCTATTCTTCAAGAAAGGCCTCGAACCAAAGCGTCTTTGATGTAGTAAGTAAATACGTACCAATAACCAATCAAGGACGCTTTTTTCGAACCAACGCCAGTAGTTCAATGAGCAGCTCTAGTGCGACGTTAATTAACCAGACCACACTTAACGATTCGAAATTCAAAACGCAACAGTGCTAAAAAATTCCCAGTTCCAACTTATAGACATTTGTCAGCTTTTTTATAGGTAATATTAAACAGTTATCTCGAAAGTATTGATTTATTGCACGCATGTTCCAATGCAGTGTTCTGTTTTGAGGTCTAATTTAAGTTTCATCTTAATACAAGCTGGGCAATTTCTAGTCTTCCATCGCTTTCATTTGCTAATAATATTAGCTTTCCTGAGGCATAAATTTTCCCCACTCAGGGATTTTTAAAACTCGAAATTCCCAACTTTTAAGGTATAAAAGTTTACAGCCCCCCCCCCCCCGGATAACTGGAAAATCTCAACTGCTTCAACGCAATTGTTTCTACTCATTGAAAAGCGAAACATGTGTAAACAAACAGTAGCATAAACGCGCCAATCTTAAATAATTCGCCAACTTTTATTTATATAAAGTAAGATTATTGAGAATTGGCGTTAATAATAATTTCCCGTTAAAATATATAATAAGCTACAGGATTTAGATTTACATACATGTTGGCATTTTGCCAACGTTGGCATTTTGCTCCGAAATATCTTTTAATAATAATTATAGTACTTCACATAAATAGTTACATCTAATTTATTTTTTAAGATAGAATTTCAGTATTGATACCATTCAAGAAAGGAAGATTTTACGAATATAACAATATTTTTTTAACGGGAAAAAAGTACATTTTTGAACTACTTAGAGCAGTTTTAATTTATCACTTAAAATTTTACGCGTAAAATTGACGATTATTTCAGACATTTCGTCAATTATTTAAAAATTTATAACTACAAAACTAAATCGAAATTTGACAAACGCTCTGGATCATTTGTAGCCAATAGTTTAATCTATACCCCTAATTTTTTATTTATTTTTTTGTTGAAAATTGGAAGACAAGTATACAAAAATGTATGAATTATTTTCAAAATGTTCTAAAATCATGAATTTAACATAAAATAACGTCTAATATACTGATCGTATTGAAAAACAAAAATATTCATCTTATTACCCAAACATTTCTTAATAAACTGGCATAATTTCATAATTTTAGGACATTTACTTTTTAGGATGCAAGCGGAACAATGAGACAAAAATTCGCAAATTAAAATTTTCTCGAAATATCCGACATTTTTCCTTTCTTCACTATTTTTTATACCTAACTTAATTGACCACATCTAATTTAATTGTAAAGACAGAACTATAATCTTTATAACATCGGAAAGATGAAGTTTTAACGAACATTAATATATTTTTTTTAATAAGAAAATATGTAATTTTAAATGACTTATAGCAATTTAGAAATCACGTTTCAAAAATGAGGGCGAAAAAACTTCAAAAAGTGGAGCGTGTTCAAAGGTTTAAAAAATTTATAAATCCAAAACTAATTCGAATTTTAAAAAATGCTTACTTGGATTTCCAGTTCAAACCTATTTGTACACTCCCTAAAAAAATTGGATCTCTCCTCTTAATAGTGTTTCAGAAACTCGACGGACAAAATTACTTGTAAGCGAAATTTTATCAACGACGACTTTAATATTAAATAACTTATAAACTAATAACAGTATTGAAACAAAAATATATTCTTCTTATTTATCAAACATTTCTTAACAAATTCACTTAATTTCGTAATTTTAGGACTTTAACATTTTGAGATACGATCTGAATAACATTGAAAGAACTGAAAATTCCCCCTAGGGCCGACTTTTTCCCCCTAGGGCTTACTTTTTTTTAAAATAGAGAGAAAACTAAGTACTTACATAGCATGCTAATTTTGAAGGCTGAAATCACAAGGACTGTGTATTTATAATTTCAAATTACTTTAAAATATATATACAGGCTGATTATTTTCAACAAAACATTCTATAAAACTCATGTAAATGGACAGCAACTTTAAAAAATAAAATTCATATTCAAATTATTATAAACATAGTTATTCAATTAATCCATTCACCTTAAATGTTGTGTCCCTCCCAGACCACATACAATGTTTCCCAGGAAGAAAGCTGGAAGAGGCCACATCTAAGAAAAATATTAATATATTTTAAATATTCAACACAAATTTATGAATTTTTTTTTTAATAATTATTTTCAAAGTTCAAAAATCTGCAAAACAAAAACTTTTTATAAAAGTTTAAAAAGTTACGGTTAAAACAATGAAGTATTCTTGTAGAGGGCACGATGGTCCCGTTTTGCCGATCGGCCTTGGTTAGGTTTTGTGTGGCCTGGTTAGTTGATCATGGCGTAATTACATTGGCTCGAGTGAAGAAGAAGACCTTTATGCTGATTTCAGCGGCCAAAAAGTGTGCATGCACGATAATAGTATATAAGCGGGATCGCTCATAACTATCGTCAGTCTCTCACGCCGTTCTTAGTGGAAACAGGTGTCAACGTAGTCGGGCCAAGTCATGTGTTTCGAAGATTCTTCGAATCCAGCATCAGTGAAAATATTCTAGACGTCCCTTGCTGAGTATAGCCATCTTGATTCCCTGGAATTGGTGGCGGCTTCCGCGCACGGCTCGGGCCACCTCTTCAAGTATTTCCCCTATGTTAGTGGTCAGTCTAAATGTCTGTTGTTGTTGTTAGTCGTATACTTATATATTTTATAATCAATAAACTTATCTTTCTATTTGCTATTTTAGACTCTTGTCTTATTTATAAGTAGCCATTGTAAGTTTGCCCCAAATCAACATATTTCCTTACTAATGCAAAATCGCTACTTGTTATGCTGCACATATTAATGAACTTTTACAACTATTATCCCAGTTAACACTTAGAAAAAACTTGTTTGTAAAATGCATAGAGGAAACCCGTGAAATTTACTTTGTCTCCGATATGCAGATTGGTAACATTGCTAACAGTTAGATGCAGAATTGTGGTCTCCATGTGGTAAAATTATATAAAGCTGAAAATGAAGAAAGACCCAGATTCCGAGAATCATCAGCCAAACACAACAGGAACAAAATGTGGGCGGGTAGATGAGAAGGTATGGCAACAGTGTGTTTGGACAACTAGCAGTATGAGCTGATATGAAACTTTAAAGTTACATCAATTTAGATTTACCAAAAAATAGACAAACATTCTGTAAAAAAGTTTACATTAATTAACTTTAGTTATTGATGATTGTTTATCAGGGTTGCCACACAAAATTAATATTAAAATTTCCTGACTTTTCCAGAAGGTTTAAAATAATTCCAGGAGAAAAAATATGAAATATTTCGGATTTTTTTAAGGATAAATGTTAAGAACTGTAAAAAGGAAATGCTTACAAATAATAACCTGTCAAAGTATTAAAAAGAATGAGAAATTATCATTTTTGCAAATTTATATTTTTGTAACAAAAAGAAAATTTCATCGATGTGAAGAAAAGAATTTGGTAAGGCATCTTCAGCTAAAATTTTTGAAAAATTCCCTGACTTTTCCAGAAAAGTTGAGAAATTATTCGTTTTCTCTGACAATTCACAGCCTTTTTAAGTCATTTTAGTTTTCCCTGTTTTTCAGGTGCATGGGAACCCGTTGCATAAGTAATTCAGTCAAAGGGAATTGAATTTTTGCATGAACATAGAAATTGACAAGTTTTTCAACGATGTTACATACACTTTGAATAGCTTGATTTTCAAAATTTAGGTTGGGGATAGGTTTGGCATTGCTTAAAATGTTTTTGACCGCATCGGCACTGGTGCAACCAAGAACAGTTTCTAATGGGAATGTCCTTTTGTTACTTTAACACGTTCGCTGCCACTGACGCGCTGGCGCGTCAGCATGGCGCTACCTCCCATGCCGGCGACGCTCTGGGACGACGATCGAGTATGATAAGTAAACTGCTCGATTTTTAGTTCGGATTTGGAGGTTGAACAATGAGGTTTTTGAGGCACGTTAGTGAAGCATTATTTTTATATTTTTAGTGCTTATTTCTTTTAAACTGTGACTTTATCAATATTGTTATGTAATGTGTGAATAATTTTGCAGAAAAATGATGAGAAGCGCTAGAGCGTCAGTGGCATACAGATGAAAAGTTGAATGTGAGGTGCCACTGACGCTCTAGAGCAGTGGTTCCCAAACTATTTTGGTCGTGGAACCCCAAAATTTGTCGGGTTGATCGCGGAACCCTAAATATTTTTTAATCAACGACTTTTCAAAATTTAATATCTGATATTAAATAAAACAAGTATTATTTTGGTATTTCAGATTTTATTGAATTAAGCAAAACTAAAAAAAAAAAAATTCATCATAGAAATAATTAATAATAATACAAAACATAAACTAAAATAAATGGAAAATCTTTAATGTGAAGAATGCTTCTTTGATTCCATGATTCTCTTAAAATTGGGCGTTAGGTTTGATAACTGAACTCGCATATCTGGTGCAGCATCAAGTCTGTTACGATATTTGGTTTTTGTCGCAACATATTTTGAAAACCCAGCTTCACCCAAATAAGTGGTTGCAAACGGCAATAGAATTCGAATAGCCTGTTTTGCTAAATTTGGATATTCATCGAAAATGTGAATATATTAAACACCATTCTTATTTTTTTTAATCAAATAAAATGTGTCACGCGGAACCCCTAAATTTTTTCGTGGAACCCACTTTGGGAACCACTGCTCTAGAGCGTTCGAAATTTTTTTACACTAAACACGAAAATAAAAGGTTTTTCCTTTTTTCTGGTTTTACTATTAAAATATAAGGAACGTTTTTAATCATTAAAACACTTTTTTTAAATTCGGCTTCTGAGGATGGATATATAAATTTTGGTGGCAGCGAATGTGTTAAACAGTTTTTGACCAAATCGGCACAGGTGCAACCAGGGACAGTTTCTGATGGGAATGTGCTTTTGTTACTTTAAGATCGTTTGGATCTTTCCTATATGGACGCGTTCGGCAACCCTTGAAGGATGCAACATGAGCACCAAAAGGGGTACAGCAGATAGGAGCTTCCTCCTTTGGTTTACTGCATAATATGCTAATGATAAAAAAAAATGTACAACAACTTCTAAAATAGTCAGGCGCAAATAAAAAAAAAATGGCGAGTAATATAACATGCAAGTTACTACAGTCAAACCCCGTTATAACGAACCCTCAACGGACTGGTTCAGAAGTTCGCGATAGCCGAGGGTTCACTATCCGAATTTTCCAATATTGACGATATAAAAAAATTATAAAGTCCTCACATTTCTGTGCGAAATAAATTAATTACACTGAATTACAATTTGTAATGGGCAATAATAAAGTGAAATATTTGTTCTTAAAAAAACAATTAAATAATGAAATTAATTATACTACTACTTAAATTAATTTATTTGAAGTATGAAAAGAGTTGTGATTTTTTGTTGAAGGTATCAAAAGAAGCCATTACATTCTTATCCACAGTTTCCTTTGCAAAGAAATTATGCACCATGTTCACAGCTGCCTTAGCATAAGAAATTGAAGGACCTGAACTTACATCACCTTCGTATTCAATATCTGAAGATAAACGCTAATCACCATTTTCTGTTTTCTTAATAATTTTCGCTTTATCCTCCATGGAAAAATCTCTTTGCTTACTAACAGGAGTGACTTTAAACCTACGCGAAGTCTACTAGTCAAACGATAATCGGCAATAGACTGAAGCATGTATGCTGACCAGTTGACTAATATGTAGGGACCAGTTGACTAATATGTAGGGACCAGTTGGCTAATATGACTAGGGAAGGGGAGGAGCTGAGCAGGGGAGTCTATTGTCACCTTTGAGGAAACTGGCTTCTGTCAAAGGAACAAAGGGTGAGGAATGTGGTCGGGGCGAGTCAAATTTGCCGTGAAAAACCTTGAAAAGCGTGAATTTTAGTTCGCTACATCCGAATTCCTTACTTTTGAAGATCGTTATAAGCATTTGAAAATACATTAGTGACATAGGAGTTTGGTTGGGACCATATGAAAAGTTCGTTACAACCGAGGGATCGTTATATCCCGGGTTCGTTATACCGAGGTTTGACTGTATTACACTCCATCAAAATCCACAAGCCTTTCTAGGCTGGTGGATTTACATTACACTTGATTTTGATTTCAGAGGCACTGTCTGAAGGAGCTGAATGACATAGGTCGTCCATGGATTTCGAGTTTGTCTAGCAATATACATAAACTTTAGACTCATAAAAATAATCAGTGTTTAAATATTTTTCAAATCTAAAGGGTTGGGGGTTTCTTCCATATCTACTAAAATAATAAAATATATAATATACATGCATTGGAAATATAAAGTAAACTATTTTGCAGGGAAAACAACTTTACAATTTTGGCATTTTCCTAAATGCTCAGAGGATTAACCGAATGTTTTTTCTTAAAACTTCCAAGTTGACTTAGCTCAAAAACAATACTTAAACCTTTCTTTGCATAGCTTTTAACATAATAAGGATAATAAATATAAACATGCACAAATTATATTATATATTATTATGACAACCATACAGAAAATATGACATCCTAATTTTGAATCCAAAATAATATTTTTATTACTTTCCATATATATGAAATTCGAAAATAAATAAGAATAATTTTTTTATATAGTATATTTAAATAACTCACCTTCCTTGGCAACTCCCTAGACATTGATGGAAACTTTACAAAGCTGAGGTGCCTTGCTATATACAGAGTAACTATAGTAACAACCATCTGTAACATAGATCATACAATTAAGTTATAAAACTTTTTTTATAAAATCATATTAAATATACAATTCATGAATTTTTAATGTGTTTTCAGATTCACTAACATTATAGCTCCATGAAGCCAGGATCCGAACACAACCAAGCATGAGTTTGCAAGCAGAGATAAAAGAATTGTTTGTAATTTGGCTCTAACTCTGTAATCTCAATAAAGGTTTGCTATTTATTCAGCATTCTCACTGCTTGTGTTATGGTATTGCAATGTGGTTTTAACTCTATAATTAACAGTTTGCTATTTATAGAGCATTCCTACTGTTTGTGTTGTGGTGTTGCAATGGAGCATACAACACTTAATCCCAGAATCTTAATCTGAAATTTGCAAGATTGAACCTTAAATAAACCCAAACAAAGATTGCGTATAACAGATATTGAACAGTTGGTAATAGACCATTTATGGGTTGCGTAAGTATTTTTTAGTAACAGCTATTAAAGTGGTAGAGACCTAGAAGCTGGATTTATAATTCTAAAAGGGAAATAAAAACTATATGGAATGTATAATTACAAAATTTTACTGCACGCACAACTTCATAGGTATCATCCAAATTAGTCGAATAGATGTCTGGGTAAACAAGTTGAATATGGGGCAAATTGGCGCATTTTTAAAAATCGGCCAGAGGTGGCAACAGTGTCTATTGCCAGCTGACATATACCAGTAAAGCAACCCAAGTGCTCTGTTTATGTTATGCCTCCACTTTCGCGATTGCGTGCACCATGACTAAGGAAGGGATTCGATTGGTTGGTAAATTAACATCGAATTAGAGCAGCATAATAGCCTATTGGCAACGATTCGAATTCGACAAGGCTGAAAGGTTATTTAACATTGCACTACAGTTGCACAATGGGCTATTGATAACAGTTCAAATTCGACAAGGCCGATTAGTTAATTAACATTGGGCTAGAGCTGCACATGGGCTATTGGCGACGGTTTGGATTCAACAATTATGCGATTAATAAAAATACATCAAAATCAAAAGTTTTAAGCGCATACATGTGCAGTACGCTAATGTCACAGACTAGTACCTTGATCACTGAACCGAGCAATATTGGTCTCTGGCCTCCGACTAATCAGAATAAAAGCTGGTACCTCCTTCGAGCAGTCGATTATGATGCTAACAGGCAATTCTTTGAGCAGTCGATTATATACTTATGTGTTCTGTACAAACCTTACGGCAGAATATCATCCATTTTTTGTATTCGTAAATTCGATATTTGTAAAATTGTGCTAAATTGTTTAGGGGACTGGTGCTTACTCATTTTATTATTTAACACTTACAAAAAAATAAAATAATAATGACATTTACTTGAAGATCAATATTGCAATATTCCACGCCGATTACCAAAAAAATAAAGCCTTATGTTGTATGCAGAACAAAAACACGCAACATATAATTAAAAAAAAGCTTACTACCTTTCATACTCAAAACATTAAGCTAACGTTATTTTCAAATACTAACAATTCCATGTTTCATTCGATGCAAAGCACATTTGCACGCACACTTCACAATAATAAGTCAATCAGAGCCATATAATAACCATAACACAAATGCGTTTGTGATGTGCATGCATCCAAACCAAACCATCCACTGAAGAAAGTAAACAAGTAACCACATTTGTAAATAAATTGTCTTTACATGTATAAATACCACTAAGAAATTTTTGTTTAACCCTCAAAGAGTATGGTGGTTTGAGATGAAATAGACAGTATAATCAGGTCGGGTTGGTTAATTAACGTCGCATTAAAGCTGCATAGTGAGCTATTGGCGACAGTTCGGGGTCTATCTCGAAGGAAATACCTGGGAACACATTCAAAAATGCAACTCGTTATTTTAGAACCATGGTCAGATGACGAGGAAACACCTGAACTGGCACCCAATGACTTCAGTAGACATCGGGACTTTGGACCTCGATCAGATTTATTGTGCACCAGTCCTGTCCGTATGCACACCATTAATTATTGCGGATGTTCTGGATGATGTCTGGGATGTTCTGGACTAGTGTTTTGTAGCAAAGCTGGCAACCCTCCGATCACAAGATACTACTTTTTTTACTTTCCTTTGTCAAGTCCATCGCCTATGATTGAACCAGGAATCCTCGGATTCCCAGCTGACGCCTTTAACTGCTCGGCCAAGGAGGCCTCATTGATCGGGTCGGATTCGACACAATTTGTTTTTGGTAGAAATAAGGGACAATAAGCATTTTTGCACAAAAGTACATATATGAAAGGTTCACTACACATTGTAACACATTTTAGGCAAAATGCTACTTATATACCAATTTGATAATTAATAAACTTTTCAATTAAAATCATACGCACCTGACCTAAACCAAGGGCATGAGGTGATGGAAATCTAAAATAATAAAAAATATATAAATTAAAGAAGAAATAATAAAGCAAGACTGAGGTAGTTACAGAATCTTCTGCGTAAAATAAAATTATTTAATGAGACGTCAACATACTGTTAAATATAGTTAAAATATGTATTTTGATAGATGTTTTGATTTGTAAAATTTAGGAAACTAATAAATGTATTTTATTAGAATTTTAAATAGAAGGTTAAGAAGCTTACTGACACAAATAAAAAAATGTCTTCTATTATTTACATAATAATTAAACTAAATATACTTCTCCAATAAAGATTTTATTTATAAATTCGGTATTGTCGTATTGTATTTAATCCATCAGAATTCTGAAATTGCAATAAGACTCAACATTAATCAGTATTCATTCTAAGCTGTTTTTGAAGGGCGGCCCGCCATGCCCGCCCTTTTTTCATCTCAATAGCGCCCTCATGCCCTTATTTAAAAAATGCCTCCCCTCTTGCCATTTTCAGTCAAGCACAAGCGTTTTTGTTTCCCTAGCTGTCTTTAAAAAGGCATCGATTTTTTTTTTTTAATTGTAAATAGGAATTAAGTGAATTATGACAGTATAAAAACAAACTTCTATTTAACTACGTGTGTTGATCAATCGCGATGATTCCGGATTAATTTCCAGCACGGAGCATTCCACAAATCCTATTGGTTGCATATGAAAATCTAAGGGTTTTTTTTAAAGAGAAGATGATTTAAGATTTTAAAGAGAAGATTGCTACACTTGTGCTAAGAATTGAGTACCCATTCCTCTGTCCGATGTGTCAATGGGTGGCCATGCCCACCCACCCAGAACTTTTTTTTAAATGCCCTTTTAAAAACAAGAAGTGCCTTTTCAACAATGGGGTGCCCTTTTACTGTAAACAGCACCATGCCCCTTTTTATTTCTAGATTGAACACTGCATTAATATCTTGACATAAAATTAGTAACTAATAATATTATAACAAGATATTAATGTTAAGTCTTATTGCAATTTCAGAATTCTGATGAAATAAATTTAAATCCATATTACTGAAATATTGTTACTCTATTAATACAAGCTACTTCAACAAACGGCAATAGCCCAATTGCGGCCGAAAGGAAGCCGGGTTACCATATTCTCAAAGAAGAACACTATTGTTTATCACCCAGACAAAAGGTTGCCGTGGGCCGCAATTGGAACTTTCCGCAACAAACTTATTTCTTGGAAAAAAATAAAACAAGACTGAGTTACACACAGAACAAACTTATTCTATAGAATCAACATTTTACTTAGTTCAAAATGAACGAAATTTACTATTTTTGGTTTAAAAGTATTGAATGGTAACCCTTCTTCTTTTTCTAATATTTAGATTGGCAACAAAACTTGTTTTTGATGCCAAGTAAAGTTAGTGTAACAAATATCAGAAAATTACAAAAAAGTTTTCAAAGGTTACCATTCACTGTATTTTAACCTTATTTTTTTTTAAATACCCTAATTCAGTAGAGTATCTAAAAGTGCTGCAACATAATTTGGTACATTCCTAGTGTATGGTACAGCTTGGAATGATTCTGAAAATTAAGGCCATGAAAAAAATTGTTGTTTGTGGTCAAGTCAAAATGGCAAAAAAATTTACTATGTTTATACATGCATGTACCGTAAACTAATGTCACAGACTCCTACATTTATTTATGGCCACAAACAATTTATTAATTTTATGGCCAGCGATTATGGCTATTGCAAATTATAGCCATCATATTCCATGGCCTTGAGTGTTTTTTGGTTTTCTACTATTAATAAGTAGCAGCTGGTATACCCTTCAAGCAGTTGATTATGAGATTATGATGCTTAAAAGATCCTTTGAACAGTCATTTTGCTGTGAAATGCTATTGCTGTACATCATAAATTGGGGTATCCAAAATATAAACTTTATTGCTCACCAAGTTGCATTTGGTGACCGTGCAATACACTAGTAAACATCATAAATTTATATGGTAACTTTGCTACAATGACTTTATGCGAGCTGTTTGTTTATATTCTGTAAACGTTTTGGATCTATTTTTCTTAACAAAACTGATAGTCAAAAGATACTTTGGTAAATTCCTAGTGGATTAATTCCTAGTGTACGGTGCCCCCGCCAAATGCGATTTAGCGACAATTGGTGGGCGATAAATTTTATAGTTTGGCAACCCTATTTCATGACTTTCCTAGCAATATCATGATGTACGGCAACCTTCTTTTTAATTTGGCGACACAAAAAAAACTTCATTGGCCTTGGCGCTAATTTTTGGATTGGCGACAACGGGGCACCGTACACAAGGAATTTACCTGATAGTGTACTGTGTCTCCTTAGCACGATTCTGAAAATTGGTGGCAAACAACATGAAACGGTGAGAGAAAAAAAAAGTAGGGTTGCTGTACATCATGATATTGCTAGGAAAAAATGAAAAAGTGTTGCCAAAATATAAAATTATCGCCCGCCAATTGTCGCCAAATCACATTTGGCGGGGCACCGTACGCTAGGAATTAACCGATACTTTGGTGTTTTCCCTTGTACATAGTTTTACACCATTAATAGTTATTTAACAAAATGACTCTTTCATTTACTTATAATTTGTCAACACAATCTTATTGACAACGATAATAAGGAAGGAGGAAAGTCCGTAGAAACCAGCAGAGAATATCTTCCAAAAATATAAATTTGCTTTCTCCGTTGCTTGTGAGTCCGGCTTATCTGGAGGTAAAGTAATTTGAGTGTGATTTTTAATGGACACATTTGTGAAGTCTTTAGGTTTTATGGCATGATCAATCATTACAAATTATATATATATTTAAAACTGAATCACAAGTTTAATATATAGTCGGGATCACTTGTAAAATGCTGAATAAGAACATTTAAATTATATATGACTTGCAATTCAAAACTGTAAATAGACATGAGTAAACAAATGACAAATATTCAGTGAAAAACACAGTTAAAAATCAAATAATAAAACATATGTTTTCAGATTTGAAAAGTTGCTCATTGTATTGCCCTGAAGTGATTTTCAAAACGAAATCTCATTAAATGGATAAACTAGAAATATTATTATCAGTAATAGAACAATATTCCGATATTTTGCGAATATTTCTCCAAAATCCTATCTTTGTATCAAGAACAATGAGTTTCTTTACAGCGAAATTAATCTAAATAAACCAAACATATCAATTTTAATGAAACACACTTTAAATAAGTATTTGTAGTGAACATTTTAAGTATTTTATGCGTTAAAATAAATATTAATGGGATTCTCGCAAAAAAATATTAATTATGTACAAGTTTGACGAAATTATAATTGTGACATGTAATGTACGTACCTGAAAAAAGACATAAGAAGTGAGTACAAACTTTAAATAATTATAATTTCGTAAAACAAAAGATGAGTTCCACAATTTAATCTGACACAATTAATTTTGCTTATTAAATAGAGAATATTATCTTACATAAATAATACTGTACCAAAAATTAAATTTCAGCTTTCACATTTTAATATTAATTTCGACAATTTTATTGGTGTTTATATTTCGTTGAAAATCAAAAACTATAGTTTCGTTTTATCGAAATGGAAACTTCAATTTATTTTAAAAAATTTCGAAATATATCAGAAAAGTTGTTCTAAAAACTTCGAAAATATAATTTGTATGGTTTTGTGTAATAAATTCCTTTTTTATATTAACTAATGTAATTAAATTTACTTTATTTTACTTAAAAAGATAATTTCATCCCAATTTCTTTTCTTTTTATTAGTATTTTCATATTTTAAAGATTTCCGCAAAGGCAAAAAACTATATTTTTTTATTTCTTGTTTTTCAGAAGGGAATGCCTGTTCGAGGTTAAAGTAGTATTCGTGGAAAGATATAATGTCGGACCGTGAAAGTGGGGATGAGCAGCATCCTGCCCAAAGTATGTTTATAAATTATATTATTCTTTAAGTTTTGACCTGCAAACTGCTAACAATATTCTTCAGGAACATTAGCCCTTTCAATGTATCCAAAAGTATACATTTTCGAAACGTTTAATAACTTTGTATCGTTTGGCGGGTCCGTTTTACGCAAACATGGCGAGGAAGGCAACATTCATCTACATAGTATATGTTTAAGTTTCAAAGGGTTTTTATTTATCTTAAATATTTATTCTTCGTTTTAAGGGCACCACGTATCAATTGTTTTAAATTGCTTATTAAATTAATGCATTTTCGTGCACAAGTTAAAATATGTTAATCTGTATTTTATCGAAATCTTCAGCACGGTACGGAGTAGGGATGATCCGGATAGTGGTTTTGCCGGATATCAATTATCCGGCGCACATTACATACCGTATATTCTAACTGGATTTTGCCGGATATCCGATAGGTATCCTGCAAGGTTTTTTTTTTATGAAAATGTCTTCTATTAACTGTTTTTTAATAAACTGTTCATATCATACTGATTTTAAAACGGCCAGAGCTCTACTGTACGATGCGCTTAAAAATATATTTTTAAAATATTTCCAAATTTCAGATCTAAATTACGGTATATTTAAATGCTAAAACTAGTTCTGACTAGACTGGAAACTTAAAACAATTTCTAATATATTACGAACAGAGATGTAGCTATGCACCCTACACATCATCACTCACATTGATTGTTCAAACTCGAAGATACTCCAAGATAGCTAGTGGCTGATTCTTAATATCTTCAGCATAGCTTCCTTACTATCTATTCTCTGTGTCCACAGTGTCTGAAACAAACCCGGTCAGGTTTTAACAAGAAAGTTATCGCTTCACTACTTACCCACCTAAATAGCCCCAAGAAAAATTCAAGGGAGAATCTGCAGAATACATTGGTAGTATTTTCAGGAAAAACTTAAAGCAAGAACAAAAGATAATTGATCATTACAAAAAAAATATGCATTGTTTTAGTCATCTGGATATTTGGCATGGTAATCGAATATCCGGCACTTTGCTTCTGGATAATTACCAGATAGTTAAAAATCAGGCGGATACCAGATAGTTATCGTATATCCGTTTCATCCCTAGTATGGAGTGCAAATTATAAACAATTTTAAAATTATTAAAAAAATAGTGAAAACTTTTTATTACTTCACGTGGATATTCCTTAGAAAGTTTTACATTATCAGTGGTTCGTTTAGAAAATGATAATTTTTTTTTATTTGATTATGTTTTAAATTTCCACCTTGAATATTAAAATACAGTTTATTATATAAAACTGTTTACATTTGCCTGAACATCTTCTTTTCATGTTACATAAAAAAACATATTCAAATGCATATTTCAGCAATATAAAAATAAATATTTTAACATGTCTGCTCGTTGCTAAAATTGAATCGTTGGTTTATGAGTTCTAATTTCATAAGTTTTAGTTTGCTTTAGAGTACAGTATCTGGTTCAGATTCAGGTTATAATGAAGTAAATTACCATAGTTACCAGAATAAAATTTTATCTGTGCTGTAGCTCATGACATTTTGGGCAATCTCAATCTTATTTTCATGGTATCAAAGGGAACGTCCATTGTTACTCTTGTACGGTCAGAGAAAATTTTCATAAAAACGTACATTTTTTACAATACTAAACATATTTAGGATAAAATTCAAAATTACTATTTAAAAGTTCATGTCATTCCGCTTCATAAAACATATCTAATATGTAATTTAGTATATTTTTGTTGTCTAGGAAATAAATCAAAATTTTGTTACTCTTGTGACCACTGGAAAAGGCAAAATACAAAAAGTGTTTTTAAGGTAGAATTCCTGTGAATTATATGAGAATACAAAACTCAAATTTATAAATATAATAGAGCAATTATATCTCTTCAAAAGGGAAAAACTTTTGAATCTCTTTGACAAAATCTGAATTAATGGCATTGTTTTAAGTAAAAGGCTAAGCGTTACTCTTGTGACGTTACTCTTGTGACATTTTGTCCACAATTGAATTTCTGCTTCAAAACCTCAAAAAATCATTAATATATGAGCTAATTCTCAATTTTTTTAATATATAACAGTTTTAAACATTGATAGGAGTCTAAAATAGCTTAAAAGTGTATAGAATTATTTTATTAAAAAATAGTTTACTAAAAAAATATTTTACAAATATAAGAGCAACAAAATTAGCCACAATTTGGTCTTTTGTATTTTTGCATGATCATAAGGTTCAAACTTTTGAATTATATTTACTTTTGTGTGTATTAAAGCACCTTATTTGATATTCATCATATACTGTTAGAATTAACGAACCACAACATAGTTTACATTAACCTACTGGTTATATTGCAATTTCTCGGCTCCTTTGCATTCTGTTACTGAGCAGAATTGCTCTTCGTCTTCATCGGTTTCACTTGCAGTTTTATTGCTGAAGTTTCCTTTATAAAATATGAACTCTTTGTAGGAATTATCGTGTGTTATGGTCAATTGTAGATAGTGGCATTTTTGGTAGCTTCGACAAATTGTGTTTTTGTGTGCCCTTCACTATACAATTTCTCCAAGAGTAATATGCAAATGAATTCTTTGGCTATGATTTCTTCATTTGGTACATAAAGTATGTTTACCTTTGTTGCACCATGAACAAGTTCTGCAAAATCAGCAGCTTTTTGTATAATTGCTTTTTACCATGCACTTCATTTCATAGACATCACTTAAAAAAAGAAAAACAGCACCGATTCCATCTACAGCACTCGTATCATAAGCTGTTGGGGAAAAAATGTCCATGAAAACTGTTAATATTTAAGTGCTGACACATGTTTACAAAATTATATTTTTGTTTAAATTGGCCTATGCAACCATCAGAAAAAACTGGATACACTTTTGACCGATGTATTTTCTTGGAAATGCTGCATTAAAATATTGTGCAAACACATTTACAGAAAATCTGTCTTGTATTATATAATAGTCGTTCTATGATATCTTTTCAAAATGCACATTCTGAATGTCTACCAACATTCAAATAAAGTATCAAAGCACCAGCGACATAACAAAATTGAAACAACAGGCTTGAAACAACAAATTTCCCAACTTAACGATTCGAAATTTCCAACTCAACTGTGCTGAAAATTCCCAGTTCCAACTTATCAGCATTTTTCATCTTTTTTTATATACATTTTAGGTAATATTAAACAGTTCTCTCACAAGCATTGATTTGTTGCACCCATATTCCAATGCAATGTCTGTTCCGAGGTCTAATTTAAATGTAATGATACAAGTTAGGCCATTTCTAATCTGCCCTAACTTTCATTTGCTAATAATTAATTTTCTTCAGGCATAAATTTTCTCAAATTGGGGATTTTTAGAAGTAGAAATTCCCAACTTTCCGGGTTTCCAGATTATAGTGGGGCCGTGCTCCCCCCGGTGCAACGGGCCTACACAGCACTCTAAATCAATAAATCTTTAGGAATGGAGGAAATAAATCTGCAACTGTCCTATGAATTACTTTGAAAGTTTTTATGAAAACCACAAATACACACATTCTGAGGACCTGCTGTCATAATTGTTCTGTAATTTTAAAGAAAATAAAAAATTAAGTTCATTCATTTTAAAAAACATGAATGAATGCAGATTAATTTGTTTTAAATTAATTATGTAATTAATTATGGAAAAACTACTCAAGAACTTATTCTTAAAAAGTACAAAGCCAAATAAACTTAAAATATTGTTTTTGTTTTGGTCTGAAGACAACCTATTTGATTTACTTGCCAGAAATGTTATGCGTTACTCTTGTGACACAGTCAGTTGTTACTCTTGTGACAACACAACAGAGGATGTTCTATGCATGACACACAAAAAATAAATGGTGTAAAATATGTCTTATTCCACCAAATCAGAGATTAAAAGGTTTCAAGTAAAAATGTTAAGTAGTTTTTACAAATTTGAAACTTTTATATGTTTTTTGTTACTCTTGTGACAATTAAATATCACTATTAAATAGAGTTAAAATTTTATTCAAAAGCTAATTTAAAATATTTCAACTATATATATATGATAAATATGTAAATGGATTATGAATTTGTATATATAATGATTTCAATTAATGAACAAAATTAAGAAAATAATATACTATTATCGAAGTGACATTTTTGGCCCCAATAAAAGTGAAGAAATAAGTCAACTTTCAGAACAATTTCACTGCAGATTATTATTCTTATGAAATAATACCTTACAAATTCATACCCAGCAACTTTCTAGGATTAAATTATTATACCACACTTACAGTTTGGTTAAAATTTTAATTTCAGTAAAAAGTTTAATTTTTGGTGGACGTTCCCCAAAACATTGTTTAATGCAAATCTCCTTTATATTTCACACAAATTGATTGTTTTTTCCCCTATAATTATGACCTTTATGTGCAGGGTTTGTATGGTCCTTAAAAGCCTTAGAAATCCTTTATTTTAGTTTAATGTTCATAAGGGCCCTTAAAAAAGTACTGAGAAATTTCTTATTTTTGTTCAAAAGATCCTTAGAAACTTTCATGTTATAGAAGGCTGTTAAAACGTCTTTGAAACAACTATCATTTAAATAAATTTACTACACCTCTATTATAAAAGTTTTATCTTGATTTCAATTAAATAGATTTTTGTATCTGAGTAAAAAAACATGCATTCTTTTCTCCTGGTAATTTTTAGCTGCTTGCACATATTTTATTTTAATTAATATATTTTTTTTTACTAAAAACCTATTTGCGAGTAGAGAAAAAGCTAACTTTTCGTTACAAATGTATACAAGTTGTTTATACATGAAATATGAAGTAGATTTAAATTGCTTTTAAGGTTCCTTGAAAAATCCTTAGGTACTATAACTTATATCTTATAACTGCATACAATGAAATATGGAAGTATGTTTTTAAGCAGAATATTCTGTGATTCATGAACTTAAAAATGGTCTGGTAGATTTCAATTTCTAACTAATTGATTTGTTGAATTTTTATGTAGAGCTTGAAAACCATGCATTTCTTGTAGTACAACTATTTAATAAAAACTTGGGGGGGGGGGCACCAAATTATTGCAATTTTTTTTAAGTAAAGGGGAGTAGTGAGGTCATTATCCTATACCACCTCCTGTTAGAGTTTATACAGATTTACTTAATGAAATTTCATCTAATTGTTTTGTGTGTGTGTTGGTTGAATTAATGTCTCACTAGAGCTGCATAGTGGGCTATTAACAATGGTTTAGGATCTACTTTACACCACTTCTTAAAGTGTAGTACACCTTACAATGGCAAAATACAACAGTGACGGTGATTCGAGGTGACGAGCTGGACCAAGTGCCACCTACTTTTCGAAAATCGAAACTAATTTTCATAAACATTATTAAGAATTTAGGCATTTGTCCCTTCACTGTTTGACCTTTCCCCCTCACTCTTGACAAACAATCGCCACAATGAAGTAAATCTTAAAGTTTTTGTAATTCACTAGTCAGGCAAGCAAAATAAAAAATCCCTCTGTTTCATTGTTTGGTTGGTTGAATAAACGTTGCACTAGTGCTGCACAGTGAGTTGTTGGCGACAGTTCGAGGCCTGTCTCGAAGGAAAAACCCGTGAACGATGCCTCTTATTTATTAACCATGGTCAGATGACGAGATCAACACCTGAGCTGACACCCGACACTTTTTAGTATTTTAATAGCGAATCTGGCAATCACGAGATCACTACATTTTTTACTTTTTGTCAAGTCCGCTTAGTCAGGTTTGAACTCGCAACCTCTGACTGCTAGCCAAACGCAGATTCACTGGGCTACCAAGTCTTTTTTTGTGTCAAATGTATAGTGCTAAAATTAACTGTTTTGAAAAAAATCCTTAACTCAATTACAAACGTGGTTGCAATATAAAACGTTTACTTATTAAGATTAACACGGTCTTCTATAGCTCCTTCAACTCAAAAAACCCTAATATATCTGGGAAACAACTTTTTGTGACCGACAATTTTCAGAATTTAGGTAATTCCCCACTAAAGCATTTTTGTATTGCAAACTTTAATTATATAATGAGCTCTGGGCTGATGATAATCAAGTACATAACAAACATATAACTCTAAAGGAAACATGTAAAAAGAAAACTTGCAATAAACGCACAAGAAGCTTGATTTTTCTATCAAGTTTTTACGACTACATTTATTACTTTATGTAATAGAAACCATGCCATTAAATTGAAGATTGTTGTAATACTTTTAACTTTAACGGCCTTTGCTGATAAACAAGTACCACCTGATGTGCAATCACAGATTACTACAGTTATACCAGCCAAAAGAGTGCTTGCCAAATTCTTATATGTATCATTTTCTAACAATAAATTTTGCAAGAGCACATTACTAAACAAGTTTTTAAAAAATGAACAATGAAGCATAACAAGGGGTAATTTGTATTGATAATTAGTATAAACAGGTTGGACAACTTTTAAAAAAGCTGGACAATATTTCAATTATAACAACAATATGTAAATCACTTTAATAATCAAAAGAATAACATTTTGTTTCTTTAATGATGAACAAATTTCTTTCTTTTTTTTTTTTAAAGAAAAACATTGCCTTCTTTTCTTAAAAAAGAAACTAAATAGAAACATATTAGAGGCTGAACAATACTGGGTGCCACCAACAGGGAATTTTACCATTCTAAAAAAAATTTGGATTTTTTTTTTTTTTTTAAAAATCAGGGAATTTAACAAAACAAAAATTCAATTTGATTTCTGGCTGCGACACATCGTTGCTTGGTTGCAAATATTCAAATACTTTAATCAATGAGAGGGAAATTGCGTATGGGACTTTAAAAGTGTGTAAAGGTGAAAATTTTCTATTTCAAGGTCGTAGAAATCGCAACGAAATGCTGACGTTTCCAAAATTTGGCAAACGAATTGGCTTATCTATAACTAGATACTTGCCCGCCCACTCAATTAATTTTAAAAATAGATCTTTCAAATGTTTAAAACTTGCTAAATTCCTAGTGAAATTCGAATTTCTCTTGGAACATCTCTAAAATGATTTTTTTTCTGTGAAACTGAAACTGTTCTTGCCTTTTATTTTTTTGAGTATATTTTAGATCTTAGGAAATATATTTGGTGTACTAAACTGTATCTTAAGATTGGATCTCTGGATTGGATGTAATAAATTAGTTTTATTATTAGGAATGCATTAGGTTTCTACTTTTGAGTATATTGGAATTTTTTTTTTTAAATATTGAGGTTACTTTAAGCTATTGATCTTAAAGGACAATCACTAATAATCTAATCTAAGTGATATATTGCACTTACTGGGACTTTATGATCTTTAAGTGCATTTTGAATTATTGATATTTGGTAAGTACTCTGGAATTTTTAATTTGGGGTGCATGAAATTTTTATATATGGATTTTTGGATGTTGAAACTTTGGTTACACTCTTTGGGAGTTAGAAAATCGTAAGAAATAGTTAGTAAACTTATAGATTAAAAATAAATATATATTTTTAGGGAATAATAAGATAATGTTAAAGTACATCTTGCATAATATATTAAAAAAATATTGTTGTAAAGAAAGTACGGCTTGCAGGGAAATATCAAAATGCTTTCCCAGTCGACACCCTGCAATAGCTCCAGACTATCAGTGACCTGTGGACCACAGGTGGATGTGTTTGATTAATTAACGTCGCACTAGAGTTGCACAGTGGACTATTGGCGACGGTTCGGGGCCTATCTCGAAGGAAAGACCCGGGAACGATGCCTCGTATTTTTGAACCATGATTAGATGACGAGGATAAAACCGTAGCTGGCACCCGACACAACCTCAATAGGCGTCGGGGCATTGGACCCCGATCAGATTTATCGTGCACCAGTTCCGTATACATGCCAGTATAATTTGTTGGATGTTTTGGACGACTTTCTAGTATTTTTTTTTAGCAAAAGGGCCACTAGTAGAACAACCTCTTTTAGTTGATCACTAACACGGAGGTCAGTTATTAGTGGAGTCTTCTTTCTTCCGTGTTCACTAACAACTAGCTCGAAAGTTGGTCAAGGTTGGTTAGTTAATAACGTCGCACT
This sequence comes from Troglohyphantes excavatus, assembly GCA_963932185.1. Lineage (NCBI taxonomy): Eukaryota > Metazoa > Arthropoda > Arachnida > Araneae > Linyphiidae > Troglohyphantes > Troglohyphantes excavatus. Next base: position 66,603,278 of record OZ010673.1, on the reverse strand, counting down.
AGAGCTGCACATTGGGCTATTGGCGACGGTTCGGGGTCTATCTCGAAGGAAAGACCCGGGAACACATTCATTCATACATGCACCTCGTTATTTTAGAACCATGGTCAGATGACAAGGAAACACTGAACTGGCACCCAATGCCTTCAATAGACGTCGGGATTTTGGACCCCGATCAGATGTATGCACCAGACCCGTTAATTTTTACGGATGTTCTGGACGACTTTTCTAGTATTTTGTAGCGAAGCTGGCAACCCTCCGATCACTACTTTTTACTTTTCTTTGTCAAGTCCTTCGCCTGGCATCGAACCACGAATCTTCGTATTCCCAGCTGATGCCTTTAACCGCTCGGCCGCGGAGGCCTCCCGAAAGTTGGTCAAAGCATGGACTATTCATTTCTGTTAGGACATGACGAAATTCGAGTTTTAAATATACAAGTAATGACAAAAACACAAATTATTTATAGTTCAGGTGTTGACAAATATATTTATATCAATACTCTTAACAATATACCAATAATTTTTGCTAATGCATTACATAAAAATAGGATGGTTTGGTTAAATTAACGTCGCACTAGAGCTGCACAGTGAGCGGGATTGCACTCAGATCGCAAGATCACTACATTTTTACTTTTCTTTGTCTAGCCCCTCAGTCGGGCTCGGACTAGCAATCCTCTGATTATTAGCCGAACGCCTTTATCCACAAGGCAACTGTTTGCCCCCCATAAAAATAGGAATGTAGTATTGAAAGTAAGAAGCATTTTAAAATACTTGTGGAGTAGTATACATCTATCTCTGTCAAAGGCTATTTTCAACATTCCTTTAAAGTTAAAATTATTGTTATATATAAAACAATGATGTTGATGTTATATATAAACAACAATGATTGTTATATATAATTCAATAAAACAATGAATGAGTATACATCTATCTCTGTCAAAGGCTATTTTCAACATTCCTTTAAAGTTAAAATTATTGTTATATATAAAACAATGATTGCAAATTGCTAAAAAAAAAAAATTTGTAAGTTGCCTGACAGTGTCAAAAAACCCATCAAATTGAGGGATTTGGTTCGAAGTTAGATAGGGCCTCCAGTTGTCCAATAGATAAAGGCGTTTGGCTAGTAATCAGAGGATTGCGAGTTCGAGCCCGACTGATGGACTTAAAGAAAATAAAATAAACTTGAAAGAAAATTAAAAATGTAATGAACTGGCGATCGGAGGGTTGAAAGCTTCGTTATTAAAATTATAGGAAGTCGTCTAAAAATATCACAACAAATTATATTGGCGTGTATGCGGGACTGGTGCACTATAAATCTGATCGGGGTCCAATGTCCTGACGCATGTTGAGGTTGCGTCGGCTGCCAAGCTCAGGTTGTGCTGTGTGAAAGTAGTTAGAAATCTATTACGTAAATATTAGGCTAAATTTATATCTACTATTGCAAAAAAATAGCCCACTGTGCAGCTCTAGTGCGACGTTATTTAACCAAACGAAACCAAGCCATTGCGACAAATTTAGCGAGGACTGACTCCTGATAATAATTTTTGGTTTGGTTCATCAACATCGCACTAGAGCTGCACAGTAGGCTATTGGTGACGGTTCGGGGTCTATCTCGAAGGTAAGACCCAGGAACACATTCATACATGCACCACGTTATTTTAGAACCATGGTCAGATGACTAAAATCATTTTGGGACCTGATCTTTTTTTCCACGAGTCGATGCCGTAGAGGAGAAGGGGTTAAGCTTGAAGTAGTAGAGTTGGACTAGGAAATACGCATATGCGACGATTTCATGTCAGAGTGAGGGGGCAAAACCTAATTTCCCCCCATAAACCTTGGGGTTTGTAAGTTATTTTAAACATAAAAAAATACTACTGAATTATACTGAAATTTTATTTCAAAGGGCTATTAAAATGGCAATAGCCCAATTGCGGCCAAAGCGGTGCGGGTTTACCATATTCTCAAAGAAGAAAACAATAGTTTATCGCCCAGACAATAGGTTGCCATGGGCCGCAATTGGAACTTTCCGATTAAAATTTTGTTTTAAAATTACAGTCTACTAAAGGTGTCCAAATATTTTGAGTTTAGTCGAAGGAAAACACCAGCTTTTATGTTGAATAATACACTGTCGAAAAGATTTAAAGGAACGAAATATTGTTTTAATAATGTTGGGTGAAAATTGGTAGGGATGTAGATCAAGGTCAAGCATCACGGTGTAATGTAATGGGATTCAGCTTCCGCTACACAAGAATAGGCACATTTTTGCAAATGTTCCTTTTCTCACGTATCCTAACTCTTAAGATCAAAATGCTTCAAATTAAAAATATTCTGAGATTTGTTCGATTACAAAAATAGTGTTTAGTTGGTGAAGATTGGTTAATTGAATTAACGTCGCACTAGAGTTACTAAGTGGGCTATTGATGACGGTTCGTGGTCTATCTCGAAGGAAAGACCCGGGAACGTTTAGACGGTGAAACACGCCTTTCAGAAAGCATTTGGCATTTTAAATGACCGGGGTTGGAAGGTGAACAGTGGACACACACTGACGTAACGCGTCAAGTCCAAAAAAAGATAGCCCAAGTATATATTTTGTTTGGAAATTAAAAGTAAATGGAAATAAGAGATAGCCTGCATATCCTCCGAATTTAAATCCGATAGAACATGTGTAAGATCCACGAGGATTTCGATTTGTATCATTGTAGTCCACCTCCAAGCATTTTCCTGGAGGTTCAAAGTGCGATTGATTTTTTTTTTTTACATATTTCAATCAGCGGTGCGCAAAAACTATTAACACTGGTCAATTCTTTTTAATTGAAATATATAAAATTTTAAAAAAATCGGAAATTTATATTGCATTTTTCTATTGCGTTGAGTTGATAAAATTAAATATCCACTTATTTCTTTACATTTGATTTAGGTTTAGCATTTTAATCCCATATTGGCTGGCGTCCTATGTTTCTTCCCCTTTGCAAACGAAGAAGCAATCTACACTTCCAATGTTTATCGAACAGAAAACCCTCCAACCAGCTTCGATGTAATCGGGAAATAATCCAATCGTCCATTTTAAGGGGGGGGGGAAAGTCCTGTCCAGTTCCATTCTGCTTAAACAAATCCTCCTAGACGAGCATTTAATCTTGGGTCGATTCAGCTTTTCCCGCTAATGCCGGCTGCGTGATTTACACGTCTAAATTTAATTCTTTCGAGCGGCAGTGGCCGCATAAGAACAAAAGTGGCGAGTGTTTTTCTCGTTTTTGAAGAAGAAAACCCTTTTTCCCTTTTTTTTCCCCTATCCTGTGGGCGGCTTTTGGGTTCCGTTTCGGGGTCCGTGTCATCACCATCCGTTTGGCCTTCGGAAAAAGGGGAGAAAGTAGGGCGACTGCGCGGTAGTTAAATGCACTGTCTGGCAAGGGGTGAATGGCCGCGGCGGTATGACGAAAAGGTGTTTCTTTATCCCCGAGAATGAAGGGTTGCTGCTTGTTTGGTGGGGGGGGGGGGGGATCTTCGGAGAAACTGTGTTTCAATTCGTGTCCGGGGGAAAGTGAGGGAGGGAGATTGCGTCATTATTATTCCGGAGTGGGAAAATTCTTATTTGAATTTCTCTCTATATTTTGTGTGTGAAGGAGTGAAAATATCGTCTGCGGATTCGAGACTTTTATTTTGGCTTTCGAATGGAACTTCGTTTTTACTCAAAAATGTTTAAATGAAAATAAAAATATTTATAACTTAATAGAGGGCAATGGAAGTTGTAAAACAGTTATTGACAAATGAGAAAACTGAATGAATATACAGCTTAAGCCGGAATTATATTGGGGGAATTATACTATTGTGTAAATGAGACCTACCTTGTGAAAGACCTTGAACTTTTGAGGTGGCCTCATTTCTGTATTTATTTGCACAGCAAATCTTGTGTTCACATAACAAAAATATAAATTATATAAAAAATATAGTTACATTGGTGGAAAAATAATCCACTGTGTGGACTTGCCTTAAATTAGTGCAACTTGAATAAAAATCGAATAGTTATCACTCGATAGTTATCTGCATTCAACCATTTTTATAATTTGAATTGATTAATAAAAATTGCTATATGCTATGACCTCGACTCCAATTTTTAAAACTTATACTTTAAAGAAGTACTTTACATAGGGGTAAAATTAGCATTGGGCCCGAGGGCCCTCTTCCCCATATTTTAAAAAACTTACTCAATGTCCCTAAAGTTTATGCCTTTTATTAAAAATTAGAACCATGAGCTCCTCCAATCATTTTGAAAACTTTACACCTCTGGTACTTTGTTTCAAAATTTGATTTAATATTAAAAAATTTCAAATATCCGAGTGCTATTTTAAAATATTCTTGCCGCTTATTTAGTCAGAAAATAAAAGGTTCAAAAGTATATTTTAATATAAAAAAATATTGTTTTATAAAAAAAACAATTTGCTCAATAGAATTACTCTAACTTCCATTCTACTGTCATTAGTAATATTTTTTATAAGATTTTAATTAGGATATTCTTATTTACTCTACATTTAAGTTTTTACATTTTATTCATATAAAAAAATTAAGCTAATGGGGAATTCCAGATGTTAATTTCAATTCTTCATTGAGATCACAAAATGTAATCATACATATTAATGTTAACAGAGCTACTGTTTTCCTTGTCATTGAATATAATTACTTACTATTTATTAGTTATGATAACTGCAATGGTTTCCTTTACTGAAGAGTCATGTGCAATGATCATTTTGCTTGTTGCTTTCAGGGGGGCAGATGGTGCCTCAGGGGGAACAGGAGTTGGCCACCAAGATGTTGCAAATACAATCCAAAAGGTTTTATTTGGATGTGAAACAGAACAGGAGAGGGCGTTTTATTAAAGTTGCTGAGGTATTTGAAGCTTTTTTCTCTTCTTACAATGTTATGTGTTTAAGATTATGTGACTTTAACATTAGTATTTATGCATATCAACATATTTTAGCTGTATTGTTAGTTAAGGTGCATTAACTTGAAAAAATTCAAGTATTTCTTTTAGGAAAGCATATTTTTGAAGCCTCAAAAAAAAGAATGGATAAAAGTTGGATCAAAAATCTTTCTCTTTAATAAGTCAATTTGAGATTTTAGTTTCCTGTAAAAAGTTTCTATAAATATTTTTAGCTAAGGCCTCAGAATTAGAGATGTATTGCATACAGGCAAAAAAATGCATTTACATTATTTTTTATTCAAAAAATGCATTCAATACTGTGTGGCTTAAGTTTTAATTGGTTTATTTTATGACTTTTTTCAAAAATTTATTAACTTCTATCAATTGCTTGGTTTTAAAATTTCGTACACAATTTATATTTTTATTTTATATGTGAACTTAAGAAGTAGGGTATGAGTGACAGTTTTTGCTTAATGGCAGCATTCAAGCACTTAATTTCAAGTAAATGTCAACTCTTTTGTGAATGCTGGATCAGTCTGCATCACAGCTCCGATACTGTAAATAAGGCTATCTAGACTCTGGCCAAGTACCCGACATGCAACTGAACTAATTGAAAAACTTAAATTCTATCCCCTTACTCAGCAATTATCGGACATAATATCCTTTCGCTGTATATCGAGCGAGCAACTTTGGCAAATAATCTACAATTTGGTGATTTTGTATGGATTGTGATAATACAAGTTTAACGATTTTTCTTCTTTACTTTGGCGACTTCAAAATCTGAAACGTGGCAGCCTTGAGTCGAATGCAATTAAAATAATTGTTGGTAAGAAACTGAGTGTTTTTTTAGTCACTCAGTTGATTATTGCTGGGCTGTAGTTGCAGTGCAATTCTCGCGCTTGCGCGACTGGCCTCATTCGTACATATATATTGTGCTAAAAATTATCTTTTTAATTTGCACAAGGTTTTTTTTTATCGTATTTTCTTTAGTTAATATTTATAATTGGAATTTAAAATTAACCATGTAAATTCAAATATTAGGTACTGTTTTAATTTCTACCTGGTTTTTTTGTTTAATATTTATATTAATTAAGCTTTTAGGTATTTAAAATGTAAATATTCTTGATAAATGGGTTCCATTTTTGTGCAAATTTTAAAGTAATAAATACTTCAAAATGTCTTATAATTATCTTAAATGTTGCATTAATTTAACTATATTAAAATCTAATGTATTCTTATAGTTAGTGGAAATAAGGGTTAAAAATCTAAATAAAAACAAAAACTCTTCATGTCACTTCCGCAACCTGTAGACATGATCATTCAAAATTGAAGAATGCAATCTATTTTAACAGTCATTAATGGATAAAACTTATGAACATTTGGCTGTTAATACAACTGTATTTTTAATGCCATTTCATAAAATCGTGATGAAATAAATGTATGACATGTGCCAGACATCTGTCAATTGCATAAGTACAAAAGCTAGTATTTAAATTGCAAGTGATGACTCATTCAATATTTATCGTAAGAGAAAATATGACTAAAACTAACGAGGAACCGTGTGTTCTTATAGTTTACTGTACATGTACTGTTAAAAACTTAAAATGTCTTTTTAAAAGTATTTTTAATGGTATTTGTTACTGATATGCTGAATTTTAAAGCGAATTTCAACTTGTACTTTATTTTTTTATTGATTAATTTGGAAATTCAAATTTAATGCAGATTCTTTATCTTTCAATGCACTTTGTGACAACTTTGATCGGGTTGTCAGTTATTTACTGTTGGCTGATATAATACTGTTGATTTAAATAGAGTAAATTGAAATTTTGTCATGGGTATCGTTTTTTTTTATTTAATTTGTATATTTTGCAATTATCCAACTTGGAATGCTTGCTCCATTTAAATTTTTGTTGGATTCAGTATTTGAAGGGGTGCAGAGATCAAACCTTGTTATTGAGAGAAAATTGATTTTGAGAAAAACTCATATTTAAAGTTTATCAATGAGTAAAAAGACTTTTCAAAACAAATATTAAACCTTACTTTGGAATGCAATGATGTTTTTTTTGCCAATAAAGATGACATATTTAGAATCTTCCTTCAACTTAAAATTCAATGCCTGGAACGCTCAGTTAATTTCTAACAAAAATATTATTATAAAGTTTTTTTTTGTACCTTTCATTTAATTATTGATGACCTATAAATAATACTATATTAACTTAAAATTGGCCAACTACACAAGCAAAAGACATCCATATTATTCAAAGCAGTAATTTTAGCGAAAATGTCATGTTTGAAGTGGACAGTTATATTTAGAACGTCACACATAAATATTGGTAGAGAATCTTGTGAATGTTTGTTCATTTTCTAATAGCAAAATGGGGACCCGGTAGCCCAGTGGATAAAGGCGTTCAGCTGGTAATCAGAGGATTGCAAAATCGGCAAATTGTCAATTATTTACCAAAGCTATTAGGCAAGTAACGTGCGAAAGGTTATTTTGTGCAATTAAAAGTTGCATGCCACTAAATGGTTTAGTTGTAAGCATGATAGTTGGCAGTGCGCGTCTAATGTAACTTTTAATTCACAGCACACTGTGATACATGCATTTGATTCGCTTTTAAAACGGTTTGTATAGTTCATTTCAAACCATCCTTCGTCCATATTTTTCGAGGGTCGCGGTAGCCCAGTGGATAAAGGCGTTCAGCTGATAATCGAAGGATTGCTATTTTGAGCCTGTGCGATGGACTTAACAAAGAAAAGTTTTAAAAAAGTAGAGATCTTCTGATCGGAGGGTTTCCAGCTTCGCTAAAAAAATACTAAAAAGTCGTCCAGAACACCCAACAAGTTATACTGGCGTGTATACTATAAATCTGATCGGGGTCTAATGTCCTGATGCCTATTGAGTTTGCATTGGGTGCCAGCTCATGTGTTGTCTTCGTCATCTGACCATGTTTCAAAAATATGATGCATTGTTCCCGGGTCTTTCCATCGAAATAGGCCCATAGCAAAATGTTGTTGCACTTCATTCTTTAAAAAGTAATCTGTAAACCTTAATGTTAATCTCATTTAATTTCTTGTAGGTTGGAGCTGCTGGAAGAAAAAGCAGACTACTTTTAGCCATGTCTACTGCTGCTGAATTCAGAGACCATTTAACTTCATTTAGTGAACTTTATGCTTCTTTAGGTTAGACATTTTTTTTTCTAATTATCAAATCTGAAATTTATGGTTTACTCTATCTTGATTCGAATATTTATTCTAATATGTATTTTTCAAAGGTTTAACTGAGAGTGGGTTCAAAAGTGAGTATTATTTTTTTCCCTAATCAAATTATTTCGATGTGTGTGTATGTGTAATTGTCGTATAGTGTTTAAATGTGTGAATTAGTATGTGTCAATATTATATAAATTCCTTCAATCTAATGCCATCTCATTTTACTTTTTCTAAAAGATCATAAGTTATTAGTAGATACTAAGTATTTTACTATCTGTTTTAAAATTGTTAACCTTTCTCATTAAATTACTAAATAAAATGTTAAATCATTTTTATCTTTTCTGTTATTTTTTTTTTTTTTTTTTTTTTTTTTTTTTTTTGTGAAACAAACTTAGCCAGTTTACTCTATTTTTTAACAACTTCTTAAGATTATTATTATTATTTTTTTTTGCTGAGATATTTATTTTTCTGAACCCAAGTTTCATTTCATTTTGTTGCAAACTTGTCAATATTTTCTTTCACAAAAAAAAAATCCATCTCTATTTTTTTTTTATGTGAAATGTGAAGATAAAGTTAAAAAAATTAAACAAAACATTTAACTTCATAGCAATTATATTTAATAAAAAATATTTTGTTTTTGAAAAGAGACAATTTCACAGCTTATTATTTACCAATATTATAGACAAATAAACAATACTTTTTCATACTGTCTTCATGATATATTATAAAAGTCTATCCTGAATACTACAATGATAATATAATAGGAATACTATTAAATTTAGTAATATATATTTTTTAATTTTACTTTTAAATGTTAAAATATTTTTGGAAAGGCTTAAGGTTTTTTTTAGGGATATTTAGCTAAGTTACTAAAATACATTTAAGCTTGGTAATTAAGAATTCATTGCAATAATATAAACAAAAAAAAGTGTAAAATAATTAAAGCACTAACATATCCACATTTAATGACAAATATGTATTGTTAAACAATTTTTTTTATATATTAATAACGTTTATATTTGAAGTATGAACTTGTAATTTTTAACAAAAATCAATATTTTTTTTTACTAATGGAGCCTATCATGTTGTTGTAATGACCCCTATAATTTGGTTATAAATCTTCCTTCAGGCACAGAAATTTGCAACATGGTGATCGTAATCATTTGTATATTTTGTAGTCTAAAACTCAATAGAATTTTCACAGATTTTTTTTTTAATATTAGTACTGTTGGTTTCTATAGGGCAGTGTCAAAGTTTCAAAATTATATCTCTTTTTATACTTTAACAAAAAATTTTGCAAAACTTTTGTCAAATTTCATTTGATTTGTTAATTTAAATGTATTAGTTTCTTTTAAATTAGAGTTCAGTGAAACATTCCTCAAAGATCCCTTTCTTTAAAGTCTGACCCATAGACTTAATAATAATTACACCTCAATTAAGAAACCATAATTTTTTTTCCATTAAGCAGAAAAACTTTAAATATGGAAGAGCTCATTCACTTGGCTTCAGATAAACGGTTCGCATTCCAGAGACAAATACTTTTCAGATATGACAGATATGCTCACTTTGGGAAAATTAACCTATTAAAAATAGTTATTTATTATTAGGGATGGGACGAATATTCGGTTGGTATTTGGCCCATATGCCGAATATTCGGTTGGGCTGAATACTTTTGATGTTTGGCCAACCATCATCCAAATAGCTGTCATAAAAGCAGGATTTGGAAAAAAATCATATTTGAAATATTATTTGCTTGTAATTAATGAAAAAATCTATCTAATTTAAAATAAGTTTCTGTGAAATGTACTCTTTTAAAAAAAATATGCAGCTTTTAATCAGTGATTAAAATTTAAATTATCTTTTTTTTTTTAAATAACAAAATCATTTTTATCATGGCAAAACGGTGTTGATAATGATAGAATGACAAAAACTGGATGAATATTTATATTTAAAAAAATGGCTAATTTGGTATTAAATTAAATTTTTTAATTTAAAGATTTTTACAGAATTTTTTTTTGTGTGTTTAAGTTCAAATTGAATTGACTATATATTTAATATTTATTATTATTAGATTTAATATTATTACTATTCTATAGTAAATACAAATACTATACTACATAATATTATGATAATTTTACATCCTAAACCTTTTCCCGAGGTACTTGGGTTACTTACCAGTATAAAGAATTTTAAAAGAAGTTGTTAGTAGGATGCCGAATTTTCAGTGTTCGACTTCAAAGTCAACCGAGTATTCAGCCAAATCATTGTTCTTTACATCCCTATTTATTATCATACTTTCAATATTGTTAACTACTTGCTGCATTTTTCTTTCTACTATATTTTTTTATGTAAATGTTGTACCCAAAATCCACACATATAAATTATAGTTTGCATGAGTAACATTGAAATGCAATTTAGTTTATAATTTTGCCCATATGTTCCTAAAATGCACTCTTAAATTACACTGAGAAATTAAAAATATTGTTCTTTCTTGTTCTCATTTTGTAATGAATTATTTGCTAAAATTAATTCTAAATCTACATCTTATACCTGCCACCTTCTACGGATTGACAGTACAATGTACGGTTTGTCATTGCTTTTGCATGGTTGTACAAATTGCTTGTAGTGTTGTACCAATTTGTGAGAGTATTTCTTATGTAAATTTTTTTAAACCTTAAATCGTTAAAAACCTGGAATTGTTAGGATAAATTTGAAAGTTAAAGGGAAAGTGGTAAAAAAAAATTAGGGGGGGGGGGGGGAGTCTAGGGAATTTTTAGTCAATTATACCCTCATTATATTTCTTTTATTGTCATTAACATATTTTTTATAAATTTTTATTTTTACTGTGTTTGGTTATGGTTTACATGCAGTTTATTTTTATGGACTTCAATACTATGCATGAAAAAGTTAATAATTTCTTATGTATTTATAAATGTGGAATTTTTAAAAACATTTTAGAAAAGTCTAAGAATTTTTATCTTAATATGAAATCACCCATTCAGTTCAAAAGTGAAAACTGTACCATCAAATGACTAATACTATTGAATACCCATGAACACATAAAAAGATACTACTTAGAAATATTTAAATTTCTACCAACTTTACATAAATTTCTGTATAATGTAAAGCTATTTTTTTTATAAAAAATTTTAAGGGGGAAGTTTTTAGAAATTATCAAAACTTGCATTGTGTTGATTGTATGCAAGTGTTATGTATGAGTTTTATGTTTTAAAAAATGTCCTTGTGAAGTATATTTCTTCTTTTGAAATAAGTTAAATTTTTTTAACAATAAAAATTGTATAGGTTTAAAATTACACAAATGTAAGCAGTCTTTTTTTTTTTAACATTAGTATATTTCTAAACATTTGTATTAAAAATTATGGAAAATATTTTTTTTATGTCAATCCTTCAACACAAAAGTCGACAAAAAAAATTAATATTTCGTAACAAATATGCAATTTTAAACATGTCAAATAAAATCAAACATATTAATATACTTCAGAACATGCTATTCTTATCCTCAGCATTTAATGCTGTAGAGATTCTTCCATCGAAAAGCATAGTTATCATAAAAGCGAAGAAAATAGATCCAATAGATTGGGCAATGAGCAAAACTTTCGATTTAATTTAAAAATTCTTAATATTGGTATAAAATTAAATTATTTATACTCCTCTTAAACTTTGGTGGTTTTTTTTTTGTTATGTAAGCTATCTGCTGTCAGCTATCTGCTGTGTAAGAAAGCTATCAGCTTTCTTTTTTTTTATTTGCTTAGTTAAATTGCAAATGTTGCTCTTTCAATTGAAACATATTATTCCTTCTTGGATTTTAGCCATTAAAGAATAAAAATACCAAATATAACGGATTCTATCCATACATACTCCTCCGTTATTTTTTTAAGACAGTGTATGAATTATTTTGTGACCAATCACATGCATAGATTTTTGCAATTGAGCCTTTTAACAGATTATAGTAGGGTATCCACAAGTATAGTGCCTGTTGATTTCATTGTTTTAGAAGTGTTCACAAAATCAGCATGAAGACATTTTTTTTATTAAAAGGTGTTCATATATAATTCCTGATATGCGCTAACTCTAGTATGTTTCTCTCTGCCTTTTCTAAGTTTGAATTCATATCTAGAATAAGAACAAAATTATACTCCCCATATAAAACTTGTTATATTGAATAAAGTTTTGATATTTAAATAAATACTTTTCTTGTTATTATAGTTTTTAATTTTGATAATTTTATGGTTAAGTTACATAAATCATCAAAGGGGAATGAAAAAAATAATCACAAATATAGCATTAGTTATGAAAAAGTATCAATTTATGTTTTAACTAAAATGCATGAAAGCTAAACTTCTCTGATAGGTCCACCAAATCCTGATAATTTACCCGAAGATGGAAAATTAAAGAGCGAAGTTATGGTGAAAGATAATAGACGTTACTATCTGGACCTCAAAGAAAATTCTCGTGGAAGGTTCCTAAGGGTAATGATAAAACTTTCTTCTATTGTATTTAGGTATTTTGTTCATGCAATGCTTACAGATTTTTCAATCTAATTGCATGACATTTTGACAACTTTGTCTTAGCTGGGATTCGAATCCATGATATGGTAGCAAAGCTCACTACCACTACACTGTTTCATGATAGACATTTTTATTAAAAATTGAACTAAAAAGAAAACTCCTTGTATAGAATCCTGAAAAACAAAAATACTAAATATTTTAATTTTTTCTATGTATAAAATAATTTTAATCTGGAACTAGATTTAATGTACAGAAAAAAAAATTATGAAAATCGGAATTTGCCTTATGGTGTTTGCTCTTTGGTCCTTGCACCTCCATCAAATTAAGCCTAGTAAATATGAGAATTTTAGTGGGATTACATATTGATTTTTGAGTTACTAATTTAAGATATAGGGGAAGCATTTTTTTTTTTAGTCGGAGAAATTATATATCTGACATTGTTGTAATTATTATAAAAAACAGCAAAATGATTTTATTAAAAAAAATTAAATAGTGAGTGAAGGTAGTAAAAAAAGGATTAAAATTCAACTAACAAAATCATTTATTATCTACATTTCAGTTTTTTCCGATAATTCCATTTCAAAATCAAGTAATTGTCTCGTTTCATCCATTTTGTACAACTAGCGCAATTATACACAAGAAAGCCATACGTATCTACTACAGACATATGAAAATACCGATTGGAATTAAAAATTGCCTATTCAATCCAACAGTTACTGTACTTCTATTAATCTACCATGTAAAAAAAACATTGGCTCCCGTAAGCAATTGCCGTATAAGGATAAATTGATTGTTTAATTGTTCGCGGAGATAGTTTTAATTTCATACCTTGGAAGCTTTACCGGACCAAGTGTCGACTTTTGAGACTATAGCGACTTGCTATCTTGCCACAATTGGACTTAAAATAACTGATAGAACAGCAGACATTATAAAGCATGTATGACAATGGGCAAATATGAATAAGTGGAAACTATTGTATATACAAATCAGTCATAGATACTAATTCTATTAATAGCCTACAAGTTGGTGGTCCTATTGTCATTTAGTACCAAAATTGAATGTTTTTTTTTATAAATGTCTTTCATAGTTGCCTGGCATTTATTTTGTGCCCTAAAATATAGCTAACAAAAACAACTTTCCAACCAATGCTTCATTGTTTATCCAAACATATGGTTCTATTCAGGTCTGTTGACCAATGCTGGTGTTCTGAATAAATGTTTTAGGTTTCCCAAACTATAGCCAGAGGAGGACCACGTTCTCAAATTGCGATACCGGCCCAGGGCATGATAGAATTTCGTGATGCCCTCACTGATTTATTAGAAGAATTTGGAACAGATGATGGAGGTAAATACAGCTATTTTACAATAATAATTTATTTCTCCTTTCTTAAATTAACTATTAAAAAATTTTATACAAAAAAAAGACTTTTAATATATAAAGGGTTTTTAATTTTTTAGTTGACACTTTTACTCTTTTATGCAATATACTGAAGTTTAGGTATACAAGTAGAGCATGTTAGAATGTTATTCCTCGAATATGTAGACTTTTCATTTTGTTGTGTGTATTGGGATTTTTGTGAATATGTATTCACTTTTGATCATGCAGGGTGGTAACATAACCTGGAAATCAGGGAATTTTTTTATTCTGGAAATATCAGGGAATTTTTCGAGTTTGGTTTATAAAACGGCAAGTATCGTCTGTTATGCCCTCCATTCTGGGTAATTTAATTGTCATCTCTTTTTATTTCTGAATAAGAATTTTTTTTTTTAAAGCATGGTTATGTGCATTTTCATATTTTCAGTTTTATTTTTGTAAAATCGTGAACCACTGCTGGAGGAAGAATCTAAATCAAAGTGCATTGGACCTTGAATTGTAAGCAATGTGTGAGGGGCTAATAAATAGGGGATTTATTGATTAATTAAATTATTATTTTAACTGTCAATAAGTATTATATAAAATTTTCATTTATAATGCAATATATTTATAGTATTATTGTAGCGTGGATACTTTGTTTCTATACAAAGCATGTATTGCAACATTTCTTAACGTAATTGTAAAATCAGGGAACTTTTTTTCCAGAATGTTGTTGCTACCCTGTCATGTATTCTCTAAATTAAATAACTTTTTTCATTGTATTTTAGTAATTCAAATTTTTGTAACTAAAGAGAAATTGGTTTTCAATGTTCAATAATTTAGTTTTTATAAAGTGTATTTGTATTAAGATTGGGAAATAGCAGAACCACTGTGGCATAATTTCATGCATGAAATAATACTTCTTACAAAATTTTAAAGAATTAATCGGTAAACAAAGCAAAAGTAATGATGTTTCAGTTGTTGAACATGGATTTCAGAACCGTGTGTGTTTGTGAATGTAACTGATATTTCGATTTTCAGTCCTTGAAATTTTACAAACTTTAATTCATGAGTACAGCATTTTATTTCCATTAATAATGCACACTTGATGAAGTTTATGTCTCGGACAATATTGTTTTTATATTATAAACATGGCCGTATGTTCAATGTTTCTCTATTTTTATTTTGAATAAACCTTATTACACTTGTTTACTAACTTAGTATTTGCTGGGTGAAGTGTTGATATCATTTTTAAGGATTTGAACCTTTTTACCAAAACGTGGGAAAATTTACTGTTGTGGTTGACAATGCGTCAAACATGCATTTCCTAATGTGTTAATGCTTATAACATTTTAATTTCAGAATTTAAAGGAGAATTGCCTGAAGGCCAACATATGCGAGTAGAAAACAAAAATTTTTATTTTGATATTGGACAAAATAGCAGGGGAATTTATATGCGTATATCAGAGGCAAGTAATCTTATTTTTTATATTACTCAATTTTTTGTCATATTACGTTACTGAATATATGAAAAAGAAACACATTTAATAAATCATGTGTTTAAATAGTGTGTTAGTAATTTTTGTTATGAGGTTGAAATTCAGACAGTAGTTTACATATTAAAAAACATGCAATAATGAGCTTTGAACTAATCAAAGTGTTTGTTTTATTATAAAACAAATAAATTTTAAAAAGTTAATTTCTCGATGTTTATACTTTTATTTGTGTATTTAATTTTTTGGGATCCTAAAATTTATCTTTCAAAATCCGTTACTTTTCATGTACTTCTCAGTTTAGAATTTTTTGAAAACCTTCTATGAAAAGTCAGAGAAATTTTATTTTAATGTCTGTGCAACCCTGAATATACGCATGCATATCCATCCATCAGATGGTTAATGTTATTCTTCTAGCTTTATTAACATCACTATCTTTTCACCTCTGAAGTATTTAATTTTCTCATTCTTTGTATTATTAGATTATTAATAAAAAATACTTCATTTTCAGAAGTTCTAATATTAATATTGAAGTACCAGTTATTTTCATACATAATTCTTTCACTATTTTTAATAACTTGAAAAGCTGAAAAAATCAATTAATTTACATCTTGTTTTTATTGCAACCTTCAGATTCATATCATTAATAGGCAACTACATTTGGCTTTGGAAACCCCAAAATTATTATTATTTTTTTTGGGGATCTTATCCCTTATTTCATTGTAATCTTTAATTTTTTTTATTAATATCTGGGATAAGATAACTGATTTAGCCAAGTCTTCTAATCAAATTTCTTGTATATAAAAATTATTACTTTTAATACTGATGGTAACATAATGAGATTTGCATGTCTAGTATAACAATTTTGTAATGGCAACAAACTCTGTAAAGCTACACACACACATATTAAAGCCATTTAAAAAATAAAGTGTTAACTCTTACTGTTTGGCTAGTTTATATTTCATAATCCCAATTTAAAACTAAACCCAGCCTTCTAAAGATACAAGTTGATTAAGACATTTAACGTTTACTATAATAAATTAAGAAATAAAATAGCTTTGTAGACAAAGTTTTACCATAAGTTTTTAACAATGTTCAACAAAATTTACCAAATCATGTTTTTCCAATTGGTACAATTATCAAACATTTTAATTCTTATTTAAGAATATTCCGTTAAAGGGGACACAGTACCCAAAAAATTGTAGCATTCTCTTTTTTTTTTATTTGCTAAAAACTATAGCTAGGAATCTTCTAAATTTGCTTTTAAAATTCTGGAACTGTTCAAAGACTCTGAGAAAAAAAAATTCGGTGGATTTTTTTTATATAAAGCTTTAGCATTTTAAAAAAAAGGCTTACAAAATGTAATTTAAATTTTTTTAAAAAATACAAACAATTATTTTATTTTGTGTGAAATACATAAATAAAAAATAAATCTTATATAAATTGAAATGATGTGCATTAAAAATTGGAATAAAAATAAAAGTTAAGATGGTACTTTGTCCTCTTAAAATGTCTTTAAATCACCATTTGCCACATGTGTATGCCTCTCTCTAGGAAATATAATAACGCTAGCTAATTACTTAGAAGATATATAAAGAAATTGGTGCGAATAGTTGATTTATGACGTAAAACATAGAGCAAATTAGATTACAATGTAAACTACATAATCAGGCAACTTGAATTTCATTTCTTATTTTCAGAAGTAAAATTATATAATATTATGACAAACTATATTTTTGGCATTCTGATAGCTTGGAATCACTGGTGTTATATTGTTTTCATTAAATTGCTAGATGAACAATCAGGCATGTTTTTTTCACAAATTAGTGGAAATAAGTAAATTTTATGTTACTAGATGATTGATTTCAGCTAAGTAATATGCATATCAGTGCCCATGGACAGTAAAATAGGCTTAGTGTTTCTTTGACTAATCACGTCTATAGAATAATTGGTATCAATATGAGGACTTCAAATGTGTATATACATTTTATACAAGATAAATTAGTTGCTTTTGTTTGTTTTTCAAAATGTAATTTTTAATGTATGTTGGAATGTACCAATCAAAGAAAAATAATAAATGCTTATGAAAATAAACAAACCAAAGAATATAAAATATCACTAGCTATCAATTGTTAGATATATAAGTCAGCATTCCTGTACAGTTTTTTTTTAAATTATAATCTTTATATTAAAAATTGATGCTAGATGATAAATGAAATGGCAATCTAATTATCTTATGTTCTTCCTGTTAGTTATATTAAGTTTTTAATATAACGTAAATAAATACATGTGTAAAATATGATGTGTTTCCTCTGCCGATTTCTTATGTGATTTTCTTTTTTTACTCTTAATATTTACTTCTTGGATTGTTTTTAGTTTTCAAAGAATTATCCTCAGAATTTATGGTTTGTATGCCTGCCGTCTGCATTTTAGACATATTTTATTCAAACAGTTAACTGCTAGAATTTAACATACTTTTAGTAAAATGCATTCCTCATTTTTGGCTAGAGTAGCACAAGACCTCCTTTTAGATAATTTAATCTTGACTCATGTAATGTGTGGGTTTTGAACATTTTGTAAGAACCTGTAAAGATTTCAAAAACGTTGACATTCCTGATTTTTTTTAAGTTGAAGTAATTAAACAAAAATTAAGTACATGTTTACAGTTATCTATCTTCAAAAATTTGCATTGTATATCAATGCTTTTTTTTTTGCCTTATAAAAACATATATAGTTTTGTTTCCAAGTGTTGCATGTTTTTCCCGGAATGTTTTGTTTTTTCAAAGAAAACTTATAAAAATTGTATTTCATCTTATTAATAAAAATTAATACTATAGTAATAAAACATAAGTCAAACTAATTTTTTTTTCCAGTAAAGTTATATAACAAGTTTACTTATTTAACCTACATTTAAACAAAATAATTTCCTAAAATAAAAAATGTTTATATTTAAATTTATTTATTCTAAAAAAATTGGCCCTACCATTGAAACAAAATTTTAGTAATTATACATGACAAAGCTATGGTAATTATACCTGTTCTACATGACCTAGTATTGTGCTAGTTAGTACCAAAGAACAGTAATGGCTTGGTTTGGAACAGCAGTGTACATGTATTAATTCATGATGCACTTTTATATGCGACTGTTGAACTTCATACATTTATTTTGTAAGCAGGACTCGTATTTAATCACTGGTATTAATCACTTTGTTTTTATGTGTGTCAGTCATAAATAGCATATTCTAATATGTCTTTAAGTGTTCACTCTAGAAATAAAAAAGGGCATGGTGCTGTTGGCAATAAAAGTGCACCCCTTTTCTTAAAAGACACTTTTTGTTTTTAAAAGAGCACTTTTAAAGTTTGAGGTATGCGTGGCCACCCCGTTGACACATTGGACCCGTTGGAAAAAAAATTCCGATTTATTGGTTAACATTGCACTACAGCTGCATATTGGGCTATTGTTGAAGGTCCAGAGCCTATCTCGATGGAAAGACTCGTACAAAATTGATGTATCTTTAAGAAGATACTACCTAAAATCCAAAATTTAACATATAAAAATTAATGTTTTCCCTAAAAACCAAATCTTTAAGTACCCCTTACAAAACTGATGAAAAGGCTACTTAAATCCAAAATTTGGTAATAAAATGTCTAATATAATATCGCGATTCCACAACAGGAGTAGTTAAAAAAGAGTTTGTTTTTCTACTGTCATAATTCACTTAATTCAAATTTACACATAACATTGTTTTTAATCGATGAAATTTTGAAGACGGCTAGGGTAGCAAGGACGCTTTTGCTTGACTGAAAAGGGCAAGATGCGCAGAATTTTTTCAAAGGAGTGCAGCATTTTTGTGGGCGTTATTGAGATGAAAAAAAGGCGGGCCGCCCTTCAAAAATCACCTAGATTGAACACTGCGTCTTTCCTTGTTAATAAGCTTTCAATTATTTGGTGCATAATCTTAACTGAATGTCCTGTCCTTTCAGGTGAAGAGTAATTTGAGAACTGCCATCACCATTCCAGAGAAATCGTGGTCCCGCTTTCGAGATATATTCGCCGACTATGTAGACAAGATGAAAGAATTGTCCGATAAATCTGCTACAGGGGGTAAATGAAGATCTGTCTTGTGCCATCCTGAGCGAAATCAACTGTACAGTGACATTAGTAGTATGCGACACGTTCTTTGCAGATTCCGACTGTCCCGCTGGTGATTGTTTAGGTGCTGTTATTTGTTCCCGGTGAAATGACTGTTTTCTTTGTTGCGTCGCTAAAAAAAAAAAAAAAGAGATAAAAACACAAAAAAATATTTAAAAAATAAAAGCTTTGGCCCATGTCGAATAAAAAGTACTGGGCCTTGTTCTCCATGGACCAGATACCCGGTGAAAATATGGAAGCTATGGCTAATGTATGTTTTGTTGAGCATTGGTTTCTGATTGGACAGTTGCTGAAATGTATCTAGGCAAATAAATAATTGTATGTCAAATTGCTATTTTCTAAAACTTAGTTGTTTAAGGTGGAATTGTTCTTTGGAGGAGGTGGATTCTGTTCTGTTGGAGAAGAATTCGCAAGCGGTTTTGTTTCTACACTGAAGGGGTGATCAGTTTCAGAGTATTTATATATATTAAGCGGTCCGAAAACGTTTGATGCTGGATTTCAGTTGGTAGTTGATTATTTTTGTACATGTACATACATGTGTAAACTGTTGCTGCAAACCTTTCGAGTGCATGCCTCGAGTGTTTACCTCAAGTGCACCAACTTGTTTTGCAGTTGTCCTACGTGAAAAGACAGTATTATACTTGGAAATAAAATTATTGATCCCAAATTGAAAGGAATATTTATTCTTGATCTTTGTTCCATACTTTGGCATGTTACTTTAAGAACTGTATTCAGAAGCTCGTGATTGCCTTTGCAGTGTAGCGCAACGATTTGTTCTCGTGAAGGAGAAGTAAAATTTCAAACTACAAATTTTGCTTCCTCTCTGTTGATATTGTTAACTATTATGCATTGCTTGTCCTTTCAAAAAGCAGCCTATTGTTGCATCAGTGAAGTATTAGTCTCGGAAAATTATTATGGATGAATTGCGTTTCTAAAGTCTCGTTTAAGTGCTGCAAGTGTTTTTTTTCTCTGACTCAAAGCAACGTTACCAGTGCAGATTTAGGTCACGTAATATTAAAACAGTGGAATTCAAGTCACCTTAGATTCTTTCATTTCTGCATTAACTTAAGAAAGCAAATTTGTTCTAGGAGACTTTATAAAGCAAGTTTGAAATACATGGAATGTGGGGCCACCATCCCGTAAATAAACCTAGGAATAAAATAAAAACATAACAATCAAGTGGTTTGGATGCCATGTTTACTTATCACATCTGTTAAATATTTGGTAATTAACTAGTTGTACTTGTTACATTTAATGTCTTTCAGACTTTGTATCATAAGTTAGTGAATGTACTGTTAAAATGGTTAAATGGTGAGATTTTGGAAACGCAACTTACTGTTTTACCCAGCTTGTGAGCCTCCAGAAGTCACTGGCTTGTTATGCGTAGATGCCGATAGTGAACTAGATTCAGAAGTTTGACTCGTTGTTTATACACATTAAGAGTGTTTGCTGTCATTTTATCGGCTACTGCCCGAATAAAATGCACGTGAGCTGTTTTTTCCTTTAACTCTTTGCATTCGGGTGTTCCTTAAGGGATAACAGAGTAACGCCTTGTTATGATGCTCCCTGTTATTTAAAATTAAATGGAAATGTATTTTTATCCGTGCTGTCTTACCAACTTGTTCTCTTGCTGACGCAAAATTATTTATACTGATTCCATTTTTAGTTTATCTCGGGAAAATTTAGATTCTTTCCTTTTGAATGTCCTATTGTCAACTTTAGACTAAATGCCATAATTTACTAAAAATCAATGCTAAAAGCATGTTAATTTAGACATTGGATTCTTTGAATTTAAAAAAAAAAAAAAAAAAAACTAGCATATTAGATTCAGAGAATTATCCTTAACTGCTAAACACAAAGATACACTGGCCTGCATATTGTCTGGCAATATTTAGATTTTTATTATGCATCCCTATTGATTGCCATGCATCGTTTCTTTAGTTTTAATTGTAAACCATCCCTAACTTAATGAACAGGTATCATAAAGAACTGGAATATGAGACAACAGTTCCCTAAAATGAACTTGAATATCCCATTTCAAAATAAAAATGTTGGATTTGCCGAGTGCAAAGGGTTCAAGGGCGTTTTTAGTGTTGTACAGAAGCCAGTGACATAAGTTGGCGTTGAATATATAGGTTAGTTCAGAGCTTGATGAAACAGCAAGCTGCTTTTTCCAAGAAGTTGTTGCTTACTTGCTTGTTACACTATTTGAACTATTTGCCGAACTGAAACGAGTTCTGCCAATATTACCCAAATCAAAAGAGAAAAAAAAAATCTTTATAATATGTATTTTCTCCTGTGGTGTAAAAAAAAAAAAATTGGGTGGGTTCAGTGCAGATAATATTTGAAAAGTGAAAATTACCATTCACTGTAGTTTTAGTCTGTTGACAACCTACTAGCAGTCTTTCTCTGTATATATCAAAAGTCTTTTTTGGATTGACTTAAAAATTAGGACACAACTTTGTACATTTTTATGGGCAGTTAGAAGTTTCTTTAACTATTGTTCAAAGATATAGGAGCCACAAAGCAGATATATTCAGTTTCTGAGATGCTCTTGTATTTTGTATGTAAATATTTGTGTGTTGAGTGATATTATATATTGCCTTCTGTTTATACTTTATGTAAGCTCACCTATTGGAATTTAATTTTAAATACTTTTAAATGGCTAAATTTGATTTTATTGTGTACCTGCCAACTTTTAAGAGTTATCCATGCAATTTATGAGTGACAAAAAAAAAATTCTTAATTTCTTTCAAATACTATGTACTGTGGACATTTTCTATGCAATGGCAAAGCCAAACTCTTTTTCAGACAATTATATTATTTTTTCAGTTTGGTGTTTTTTTTTTTAATAATAGGCACCAAATGAAAAAAAAAAATACTTGGTTTTAGACTTTATAAAAATGTTGTTGTTTTTATCAGTATTGACATTTTATCCTTATTTTAGATAAATTCTTTACAGCTACTTAGAAAATGTTAAATTTTATCCAAATTTTATGTTTCTATAAATTTGCCAATAAAAATATTACAGGATTTTTAAATTTCAATTGTTGGCAGGTAGTTAATGTATGAAATTTTATTTGGTCGACTTGTCATTTTTATACTTCACTTTGACTAAAATTGTTCTATGTTGTAAAAAGTAAAATGTTAGCATTTGAAACATTTACTTATTTTTGACTATAAGAAAAGCATGTTAGGGTATTGTTAAAGTTATATTGTTCAGGTTATATACCAAGTCTGGGGACTCTTTCCCAAGATTTAAATAGGTTCTATGTCTGTTGGCCTAGCTGTAACTTCTCACAAGAAATGTGTTATCAGATTTGTTACAACTTTAATGTCTTAAGGCTTTAAACGATTAGTGCTTAAATGGGCTGATAATTAGTCTGGATTTTTTACCAGAGAGTGTGACGAAAGAAGTGGTTACGCCGCGTGACCCTGCATTTTCCTCTGGATAGTTGTGTTTGAATGAATTTGTCTGTAGCTTTTAAAGGCTTTCTAATGTGGTCCTTAGGTGAGCTACACCTGATTTCTTTTCCAAAAACGAAAAATTTTAATGACCTTTGTCAAATGCTGTTGTTACATAAATCTGTTTTGCAGTGACAAAGAGAATCGTTTCTCTCTCACACCGGCCATTGCTAGCTATACTTTTTCTATTAGCAGTTACTGCCAGGCTGCATTTTTTCATATAAAAACAAAGGAAGGAAACCGTTAATTCCGATACCTATTGAGTTTTACGAGAGAAAATATTTCAAAAGTTGCGTGGGCCCCCCGAGTTTTACGACATTCTGTTCGGGTGTCCTTCCTCGGAGGATTGCTCCTTTTATTGATTGATTTACGGGGTAACATAGCAATCACACTGCCACACTAAAATAAACGACCGGGTCGTTTAGACCCGGTGACATGCGCATCTAGAGAATTTAAAAGAGGTTAGTTATTTGTTTTTTATTGTTGTAAGATAAATGTTAGTGCAGCACTATAGATTTGTTTTTGTTGGAAATTTAGACTTTTTTTTTAAGTTTTCTTCTATTGTATCTAAATTCTTGTTTTAAGCGAGGGCGGATTTGGGAGAGTCTAGTTGATGTGTATAGACTTCTTAATATATTTGAGTACACATTTAGTGAATTATCCCGGTGTTTTTTCCCCCAAAGTTTTATCTATTTTGAATTTTATAAGAACTTGTTCCATCATGGATTCCTACAAAATCTTATGCAGTTGAAATTTCTTGTTGTATGTTCCTAGTTATTGTAGATATGAATGCTATGTTAAATATTTTCCATGCTATACACTTTTGAAACCAGTGATTTTTTTTTATATATATTCTCTCAAATTTGGACATCTTAAAAAATGAAAGTATCCCTGTCTTATATGAAACCATTCTGTAACAGCGATTCTTAAACTTCTTTTAGATCGAACCCAGTGAATTAAATAAAGGATTTCACCAACGCTAAGTAGTTTTTCCATTCATAAAACAAATTTAGATAATGTTTTTTTTTTAAATAACTATTTTGAGACTTGGAAGAAAGGGAACCAAGTTACGATAACATGATAGGGGAAAGTATAAAATATATACGTCTTCTGTGTTATTAGATACATATTTTTAGTGATTGACTGTTTTGATAACTGTATAAGATAATAATCATTTCAAGTGTAAAAAGCCTAAGCAAAAGAAATAAAAATAATAAACCACTTATATGCCATTTTAATTGATTTTTTTAACTGAATTTTTTAATGAAACAAAATGAAAAACTTCACGCTAAAAACATTGTCTAAAATAGTTTTTTAATATGCAGTTTTTGTAGTATTTCTTGTTATTAATATGCATGTTTAAAACCTTGTTGATTAAAAATAGAATGCAAAAATATGTTTTTAAATTATTAAAAAAAGCACTCATTGCATTGGCATAATTTCTCTTGACATTTTTTACGAAGTGATCTCAATTCAAAATATTGTGAGTTAAAAATTTGTAAAATTGAAATTGAAAGTTTTAGTAACCAATTTCAGAGTTTTACAAAACCCACCTTTACATTTTCTCATAAATTGCTATAAACGCACTGTTATTAAATATTTCAAATTTTAGATAATAGTAAGAAGTTAGAATTTACTGACATCCCAATATGTAATAAATCAAATAGTTGCACGTGACCTTAAGAGTCAATGTACCTCTCTTTAAGAATCGCTGTTACAGACTATAAAAATTCTTCTATACTTGTGTAATGGGTAAAATATGATCTCTCAGTGTATGAATATGTGTATTGGGAAGTATCTTATCTGCCCTTGCTTCTTTTTATTCAAAATGTTAGAATGAATTTTTTTATATATATTATTTAAGCTGACAGTGTTTTATTTACTTTATTTCTCCCACATCAGAGCTTTAAGGAAGAGATTAGTGGGGATACTGTTAAAACTGCACAGTTTTATGACTTATGTAAAACCATTTGTAGATATATTTGTGAAATTTTATGTAACTTACTATGTTTTAAAAATATTCCTCTATTTTTAGTCTGTATTTCTTTACCTATACATACATGAACACGCTTCAACTCTTGGAACGTTTATTTTGTTTTTTAAAAAAAAGTTCTCTGATCTATAAGCACCAGCATATTGTTCGAAATCTAGATGTACCTTCCTTTATATATCTTTAGGAATGGAATTTAAAAGATAAACTACCTTTTAATTTGGTTTCCATCTTTTATTATATTTTTAAATTTGAAGAACTTTCAAATAAGTATGGTAATAGTAGCATATTTTCACGTATGAATTTTATGCCTATTAGCTGGGGAATATGACCCTTAAAATTAGTAAAAAAGTACAGTAATTATTTTCAGTTCTAGAACTTTGCTGAGATACATCAAAAGCTTTGTACAGAAAGGTCAAACCCTTCCCACTGAAAATCAAGTACAAAAATATTAAAAACCAATTCTCTGTAAAAATCATTCAATTGCTCAGTCACTGAGCAACGATTTTTACAGTCCCTGAAAAAAAAAATTCATCTTATTTAGTCTGTATTTTTTTATTATATAATCTAACTTGTCATTTCATTAAAAAAAACTGGGTTTTTTCGTCCGACTTTTCATTATTTTAAGGATTTTTTTAAAAATTATTATTATGTAAAACGGTTTTTCTGTGTAATGAAAAAATGATTTCAGAAATTAACCAAATTCAAGGAATATTTTGAAAAAGTTTCTTATAGATTAATAGAAAAGCAAGATAACTTATTATTACGTTGCACACTGTTAACTAACAATTTTGTTTTGAATGAACATTATTTCTACGTCCTAAAAACTTGTAAACTAATGCTATTTTAAATATGTATTCATTAATAAAACATTCCCTTTGTTATTTTAATTATCAATTTTGCAATTATATATAAAAACATCAGCATACTCAAACGATACAATTTGGCTGCTTACAATTGAAAATTTATTAACAGAATGTTTGGGGGATATGAGACTTACAAATATATATATATATGTTTTACAAAAAAATATTTAAAATGGACTTTTTAAAAACATGCTCATTTCATTTTGAGCTACCTTTAAGGTAAATACGGTACGTTATCAGTTTTAGTAATTTTCTTGGGTTTTGTTTCTTACCAAACATCCGAATAAAATACATTGGAAAGATCCTGATTTAAAGGATAAATATAAACGCATGTGGAAAATATTTCCCAAATTCTTTCCTCCCTCAAAAGGGGGGGGGGGGGCAAAAAAGGAATTTCCACTCGGGCCGATGAACATCTCAAACAGTCGCGCCTTGCCACTGGTTCCGACATAATTCAGAAAGTTGCCAGTAGAGTATGTTGAGGAAGAAAGCTTTAAAAAAATAGGTTACCCGACTTTCATATAATTCTGAAATTTATAAAAGGGGCCGCAATTATAGAGATCTAGCAACCAAACAAATTAAAATACCAAATTAGAAGAAAACTTATCAACGCGTTTGTGCATAACAAACTAATTCACAGACGAAATGCTGAACGTTCGAGTTGAAACGGAACTCTCTGACACTCGGTCAATTATATTGTTACAACATTGACAAATAAATTTGCTATATTTTATTAAGAAAGTAATTTCTGCTTTAGGAGATCGGGAGGGTTCGAAATATCGTGCTCTTGTTTTTAAAAGGTCCAGTGTATAAAATTTCATCAGGCTCGGAATAAAATGGTAAATTTCTATTAAAAACAAAGCCACAACAAGTAGTACAAGAATATAAGCCTTATTAAATTAAAAAATAGAGGTTTAAAAAAACGCTTTTCCAAACTTAAAGCGGAAAATTGAGGTGGGCCATCTGTTGACAATTTCGATCTTTATATATAATTCTCTTACGCGGTGATTGAAAAACGCTGTTTTTCTCTACGCGGAATGGCAACAATTAGGTTGTTTACAAAATCCTGTTTCGCTCACATTTTTATTTTGCTATTATATAAGCTATTTTGACGATTAACCCCTTCAATTCATTGGTAAATAATTATTTTGATGATGTCAGCTTAAATTAGGAAGAATATAAGCTTTATTAAATTAAAAAATAGAGGTTTAGAAAAACGCTTTTCCAAACTTAAAGCGAAAAATTGAGGTGGCGCCATCTGTTGACAATTTTGAAAACTAGATTTCTATTAGCTTTATTTTTATGACGTATTAAACTCAGTAAATTTCACACTTTTGGTAGGCAATATTATGGTAAGCTTAACGTCAATTATGGCCAAAACAAAATAATAATGTTAGAAATTTAACTAAAACTCAGAAAAGGTGTGAAAATAACGTGGAAAATAATAAATAATGGTGGCTTGCCAGTGGTACCATTGTTTTCATTTGTAGTTAAAAAGAAATTAGTTTAAATAATTTTATATTGATTTACATGGTGAAAAAAAAAAGGAATTGATGCCAAGATGAATTTCAATTTCAACTTTTAAAGTTTTTATTAATATAATTAAAAAAGTATTGTTACTAGAACACATTGTTTTTGTGTCCTACCTTTTAGCGAGCGAAGCGAGAAGTGGTTTGCGAAGCAAATCTATGAGGATTGCGTACCACTTCTCCGGGGGTTGGCGGAGCAGGGGGCGGAGCCTCTCCTAGTATATACTCGCGTATAGCCGATCCGCGTATAAGCCGACCCCCTAATTTTAGGACGATTTTTTGTCCAAAATCGGAAACTCGCGTATAAGCCGAGTTGTATTATCGTACATGAAAAATTCCGATTAAAATCGGCAAATCCTCCGAAAGAGTGAAATTTTAATTAGAAAAATAAATATTTAAGCCTAGAAATTAAAAGTTTAAAGGAAGTGGCTGGAGAAACGGCCTTCCTCGAAGTTCGTGACGATTCATCGGGCTTAAGTACCACTCGCGATGTTCTAGTGTCTTTCAAACCTCCATTGGACTTCTTAAATTAAATCTCCCTTATTATCAAATAAAATATTTTAAACCACAAACTTAAATACCAAAATGCTCAATTTATAATCGTTAACATCGTTTTGTAAAGATTTAAAAACTTAGAAAACGTTAACTTTCTGTCAACATCGTTGACTACTGTCACTATTAAATACGGATGAGCATTTTTTTATCCATCTCGGAAGGAAATACTACTACTTTATGGATGAATATATACATCTTATTAAAATATTTAGTTTTTAATTACGAAATAAATGACTTGAAAGTAGAACTTGAATTCGCCGATTAGTAACCCCGATATTACCGCTTTCAAGCCAATTCCATCCAAAATACTAATGAAACAACTATTAATTTCTGTACATATTATTATCAAGGAATAAAATCTGCATTGGGGAAATAAATTTTGTTTAATTATTGCAATCGAGCAAGAAAGACATTGATTTTAAAGTGGTGTCATTCGCTACTCACGATGTCAACTTCTTAATCTTCCATCCAAAATTCTATTAAAGTAGCGCGTTTACTAGCTTCATAAATTCTACAAACCAATTAAATATTTATCAAAATATATACTTTTTATTAAGTTAAACTGATTATTTATGGGAGTAGTTAAATTTTGCGTCACGATTAC
The DNA here is from genome assembly GCA_963932185.1 of Troglohyphantes excavatus. Taxonomy (NCBI): domain Eukaryota; kingdom Metazoa; phylum Arthropoda; class Arachnida; order Araneae; family Linyphiidae; genus Troglohyphantes; species Troglohyphantes excavatus. The sequence goes on along the minus strand of OZ010673.1, from coordinate 66,574,623 downwards.
TCCGCGATGCGCAGAACGGTCTTCAGTCAGCACGTGACGCACATTCTTGATCTCGGAAATGTGTCGGCTCGTTTCAGAAGAATCCGCTAATTTCAACTTCTCTCCTTTTCCCATTTTAGGCAAATTATATTAGAAATTTTAATGACCCGCGTATGAGCCGACCCCCCTACTTTTTGTTGAAAATTTTGACTTAAATTTATCGGCTTATACGCGAGTATATACGGTAATTTGATAGAACGTTGGGAGTGGGGGGGGGGATGATGTTCATTTATACATTTATTACGTCATGTATTTTTGGTCCTTATTTACTTTCACTTCTTTTCAAGTGTCTTGTACTGAATTAATAAAAAAATTATTAACAGAATGCTTTGGAACATGGAGACTTTGAAAAAAAAGTTAATTTGTTGTTTTAGATTTTTTTTTTTAAATAGACTTTTTAGAAATATATGCTTATTTCACTTTGGGGTACTTTCAACGTAAATACTGTATGTTGTCTTTTTTAGAAATTTTCCTGTGATTTTGTTTTTACCAAACATCTCAATATCAGACAGATCATGAGTTAAATGAAAAGGGACAAATATGAACGCCTGTTGAAAGTATTTCCTACAATTTTCTCCCATAAACGGGAGTACGGGGAGGGGGGGGGGGGACTAAAACAACAGTTGACGGTCGCAAAGAAAATACCTCAGGGCAAGGACGTAGCCAGAGGGGGGGGAGGTCCAGGGGGTCCGGAGTATCATATAGCTGCAAGAAACGTGCAGTGTTATTAATCTGTCCTGAACAATTTTGAAAAATGGAGCTGTGTGGTTCTTTCACACACTTCTTCAATTTTATAACTCGTCGTTCTCTTCAATTTAAACAAGCACTCGACGCGACCTATGATTAGAACTAACGTTACAGTGATTAAACAAGAAGCTCGAAATGGGATTCATGTATCCTTCCTTGCAATACAAAGACCCGACGGGCTAGTAGATTAATGACCAACAGTGCCGACGTGGCTCACTCCCTCTAAACGATGGTAGGTCTTTTATCCTTATAATGGCTGGAGTTTTGAAATATCAACACTTTTTGTGTCGCGCTAGTTTTTGCCAATTACCTCTTTGACGTCCTGAACAGATTTTTAAGACTTAATTACGTCAAAATATACTCATATCTCAAATAGTAATACTCACCCATCTGTAACGGATATTTTGTTTTAATTTTTTAATCAACATTTTTGATTTATTTAATAAGAGCATTCTTATAATTATTGTAAAAATTTATAAAGCATGGAGGTATTTAATATAAAAAAAAATTAAAAAAACGTATAATAATTATTTTTAACTATTCAGTAATATTTGTTATTATAAAGCACCAAGACATTATCCGAAATTTGCTTAAGAATTAACCCAATTAAAAATAACCAAAACATTTATTGTTAAATACATAAACAGGATTGTCTTAAAAACATCAAACTACTATAGGCTAAAGTCATACTTAGTCTTAAATGTGCAGCACGCTTGTGGGCTAATCCAGTTTTGGATGAGGCGAAAAGAGTGAGAGGGACGACGCAGCACTACGAATAAGGAGCATTACTAGGCCCAGGGCATGTCATAAGACCATGGAATTGCAGAACAGTTGACCTTGGAGATAATGCTGCAAGTCCCTCTTGGGGGGGGGGGGAGTGTCCGCAGTTTGGGTGCGGGGGGGGGGGGGATGGGGAAGAAGAACAATTTCCCGCCGTTTTCATTCGACCCCTCTAGTTTTGGTTGGTATTACTCAGTAACAGTATAGGAAATATAAATTCTCCCCCACTCCCACAACATTCCGGTAAGGGGTGAGGATCTTCTTTGTGTCTGCGCTATAAATCTGAAATGTATCTGACATGCGGGGGGGAGCTTTGCGACTACTGGTCGTTCTAAGAGCCGCTGACGCTTAGAGGTCAAATTACTTACTGTGAGGGGTTGTTGTTTTCGGGGGTTGGTTAAGGGGAGAGAGTAGGGTCTTTTCGAATGCTCATTAAAACATTTGCGAACACTGTTTATCGGCCACCGGACCACAGACTATATACGACAAAGTCGACGACAGGATGCAGGAGCTAAAAAGAAAAGAAAAAATGGGGGGAGGGGGGGGGGGGGGGGCGTTTGGGGAATAGTCCAACTGATCGCACACGTGTTTTTTTTGACGTTGCTTATCTTTCTAATGTATCAGGCTCGCATTCGCCTTTAAAAAGATTCCTTTATTTTCTTTCCTAGCCAAGAGAATCCCAGTCCCGAGGTGGTACGCGGTACGGCCATTAAAAAAGATATATACCCACACAACCAGAGACATCCTCTGGACATCCCAATTCCATCCTGAAAATCCCATTACCGTCCGGGTCCTACAGCGGGATCTTATGACTTCCACAGGACGTTCGATATAAGATGGTTCTGGGATCTTCTAGTATTAAGACATTTTATGTTGTCCTAAGGATGTCTTAATATCCTAAAACGTTACTTTTATCGCAATTCACGAATATTTTTAAACAAACTGTCAATTACCGAAATATTTCATTCTTTTCCTCCCAAAAAACGTAATGCTTAATAAATTTTTGAAAAAAATATTATTAAATTGTAAAACCAATTAAATTTTAAATTAAAAAAAAAATAATAAAAAAAAAGCTTTAAATAAAAAATTTTAAAACATAAAGTTTTCTCATTCATGCGATGAATTTTGATCCTTTTACTATATTTCAAACAAATGGCACACAATCCAGTTCTGCCTTGGTTTTACAAATTTTCTGTCTGTTCTCGCTGTTTCACACAGAGTTCAGTGCTCGAGATCACCGCCATGTTTTTTGAAGATTAGCGTATACTCTGTGAGCGTAGCGACCATTACGGCACACACCATGGACTGCACACGACGAAGTTCGGCTTTGCACACACCAAAGCAATAATAAAACCAGGTGAGTTAGTTTAAATGTTTTTTCTTTCAATTCTTTGTAATACTTTGAGAATATTGGGAATTTTTAAGGGATATTTTTTATGGAACATTGACGTTTTTATGGGATAATACAGTGTTATTGTTACTAAGCCTACATTCGTAAATCTTTAGCTTTGTGTCTTGGGGTATGTAGAAAGAATATTATTTAAAAACATGTTTCTTGTATGTGTTTGTACTGTTGTATGTCAAACTATTCGTTTCCCTCGTTACCATGACATTTAGAATATTGTTTATTAAATGCGAGTTGTGCAAATAAAAATAGGTCGTTTTTTAAACGTTTCCACATGTGTTAATTGAACAGTAAGGTGGCGAAATTAAGAGAATGTTAAATTTTATTCAAATGTTTAAAAAAAAATTGCAAGTAATTACTAAAAAATCTGTCGGATTTCCTTTATGCAAGTCTGTTTAGTCTTATTTATGGGGTTATGGTTTTGAAGGAATGTAAATCACTGTTTTCTAAATCAATTTTATGCTCGCATTTGTTAACATAATGCTAAAAGCAATTATTCAAAATAGTATCTAAAATTTCACAAATAAGCTGCATAACATGTATTTTCTATAGCATTTAGTCTTCGTTTTAAAATATTAACGTGTTTTCTCTATCTGAAATTTAAAAATATAGGTTCTGGAATGTAAATTATTCGTATTTTTTATAAAAGTGTAAGATTTTCATTCATCTTTAATCGAGAGCTAAAAATAAGTAGAATTGTTATTTGTCAATAATCAGTTATTATATGGCTGATCAAGTTAATTTTTTGGCTAAAATGAGTTAGTCAAAACATGAATAAATACCGGGTATATAATGAGTATTAACATATAGACATCGATTTCATATAAGCTTCTGAATGTAAACGCATGTGTTTTAAATAAATAAATCTTCCGTGAATCGACTTATTTCAGAAGCTTTAATTCAACTTTTAAAAACATACTTTTGGTTGATTATTTTATTATTATTTATAATTTTGCAGACTTAAAATGCTGTATAAGTATATTTTTAGGATTTTTAGCTTAGAAAAAGTAATCTTAATTTTTTTTTTGTGTTTTACTAACACATTATTTTTCTACTTAATAAAACATTTAAAACTTAATTTTATAGTAATTTTGGTACTTTTATATTTTCACCAAAATCAGGATATATTTATGTTTTCAATTTATGAAACCCGGTTTGAAACGAGTGATTTTATATCAACATGAGCTATATATGTTTGCTTGTGATTGATAGTATGCAAGAACTTCCAATACATTGAATTGGTACAATTAAATATTGATGCAGTTTAATTATGTTCAACATATACTTGAAAGCAAATTTTGAAGTAAAAATGTAGAGGTACAGGAAACCTTTGGATAGTTTCAACTTTTAATTAGACTTATTAATTGAACGACCTGTACTTCCAGCTTATATCCATTAACTATTCTTCTTAAATTAGAAATCAACTACAAAAATTTGGTATTACGAAGGCGATATTGCACGATTCATATATGTAGTAGTTTGATACATATGGGGAAAATAAAATTACAACTTAATTTTATACAACTTTTGTATTATTGATTATATAATACTATTAATTTATTTTTAGGTAAAGAACCTTAACTACATTACAAGAAGAATGTTTATTCAATACGATACAAACTATTTTGTTGTTGCGGGCCACAACAAATAGCATGAAGTAAGTGGACAGTTAACAATATCTTGTAATAAAAAAAAAGCAACATTTCGTTATAAAAAAACTAACTATTGCTGACAAGATTATTTATATAAAATCGGATATTCGAGGCTAATGGTGAAGAAAAAGTATAAATATTCAATAATTATTTTATATTTGTTACAACTTTTTATGATAGTGCAGATATCAAAAAGCTCTGATAGGAATAAAATTAATATTAAATATATTTACACTTTTTCCCCCTTTTGGAAAACTTTCAAAAATTTGTATCAAGCTATTCTTTGGCTTATGGTTCCACACGAAATATTTACAAGACAAAAGTAGATATACAAAGCAATTTTATTTTCTATGATTAAATACAATACCTAATAACTCGCTCTAGAGGCAGGGCGCTTTTGGCAGTAAAAGGGCACCCCGTTTTTGAAAAGGCACTTGTTTTTAAAAGGGCACTTAAAAAAAATGTTCGAGGTGGGCGTGACCACCCGACCAAATAAAAAGTGGCGTGACTAAATAAAAAAAATTCTGATTTGTTGGTTGACATGACGCTAGAGCTATATTCGGCTATTGATGACTGTTCTGTGCCTATCTTTAAAAAAAGACCCGTACAAAATTGATGTGCCTTTATGAAGATATTAAAATTTCACATTTATAAATTAATGTTTTTCCTAAAAACTAAATAAGTAGCCCTTATCAGACCCCTTACAAAACTGATAGAAAGGCTAATTAAATCCAAAATTTGGTAATAAAATGCCTAGTCTTTCAACTTTGCTCCAAACCATCTTCTCTTTAAAAAAAAAGAACACGGAAAAAAAAACTTATTGTTTCATATGCGGGCACAGGAAACTAATAGGATTCGTGGAATGCCCTGTGCTCGAAATTACAGCGGAATCATCGCGATTTCATAACACGCGGTAGTTAAAAAAGAGTTTGTCTACTGTCATAATTCCAATTTACGCACAGAAATGTTTTAAAGACAGCTAGTGATGCGAATACGTTGGTGCTTGACTTATAAGGGTAAGATCAGTGGAATTTTTTCAGGGCAGGGCAGGCCGCCCTTCAAAAAACGCATAGAACGAACACTGTATAAACAATTAATTTAAAGCTTAAGCAGTTGCTTGAGGTGGGACTAAGGATAGCAGCAAATAAAAAAATGAAAAATAAATTAGTTTAGTTGGAAATATCATTAATTTCTTTGAGATTCATTTGTAACATTATTATACCTGTATATTATTTTTTGGATTCTATGGCTTTCATTTTTTTATCTAAAATAAAGCACTTTTTACTTGACTTACCTGAAAATTTTGTTCCTTAGTGAAACCAATACTATATGTTTTTTATTTAAGGAAATTAGTAAATTCTTATACTCCTATGACATAAGTAATTTTTAAAAAATATTTGTGCAAATTTAGGTGCCAAAATTAGTTCTCTTGCATTACTAAAATTTCTTGAAAAATGTTTATTTTGATATCATAAATAAAACCAAGACAATCATTGTTATGTCATTAAACAATAATTATCTTGTAACTATTATTTTTTTTAATTTTCAGCCTTGGAATGTTGGAAAGTATTTGGCTGCTGTTGATATCACCAAATCCTTGCACCGAAATAAATAGAAACATCCAATTAAAAACCAGTGAGTATAGTGCACATTATTATTAAATATCTATTGATTTATATAAATAATATACTTTCTATCTTCAAATTCAATAATAAGTTATTAAACAAAAACTTATGGTGGCTAAAACAGAATTCTGAATATTCCTATTTAAATTGTTAAATAAACAAGAACAGCCCGATATAATATGAAAATAGTTCTACAATTTCTTTTATTGTAGGGTTTAAGTCAATTGGGACTGACAAGCTGCATAAAGAAGGGGATTTAGCACTTATTATTTCTTTAGTGTTTCTTGGTCAAGTAAAAAAAAGAATATATCTATCTATCATTTCTTTTCATCTGTTCCGTGCAAAACTCAGCATGTTGAATAGTTTATAATTATTAAATGATTCAAATGTAATTTTACACAAACTTGTTCGAATGACCTATATATTGTGTGATCATTATTGATTTATGGTAGTTTCCAAAATTGTTCATATTTATGGGAAATGTTTTATTTTTATGTTACCCAAATAATTAGTGTTTTCTTATTTCACAAATGAGGGGTGGTGCTTCTCTAGGGTAAGTAGGGGTGAAATGAGTATTTTGAAATTAAATAATAAATGACACATTGTGTGTGTGTTAAACTTTGTTTAATGGAGTACATTTTAACAAAAAATTAAATTTCTGAGTGATTTAATATAAGTCTGACAATTAATATATGTGAGTAAATAAAAATAATTATGATAATTTGATGTATAAAAACTGCTTTATATAAACCATAAGTCAAATTATTCGTGGGTTTTCTATTAAAAAAATAAACATTTTAATACATTCTATTCCAATGAAAAATTAGAATAATTATACTTTATTTAGCTCTTCTCAACGATTCGCAAAGTAGGGGAAATAAGAATTGTGCTAAAGAATGGGAAAATTGTAAAAGTTATAGATCTTCGTAAAAAGTGCAATATTCTTCCAAAACATGAATTTCAAAGCTTATAAATAACAAGAAATAACTACAGTATATTTAACACTTTATATGTTAATATAATTAAATTATATATGTACATGTTGTTGTTTTTTTAAAACAAATTGTGAACAAAAACACATTTTGATCACAAAAAAGCACTATTTTCTGGAAATATTAGAACATGAATTGAAAGTTTTAAATGGAAAAAAAATGGATGGTCTTTGAATGTAAAAAAATCCAGTTTTAACACTTTGCACTCCGATGTCACCTCTCAGGCGACAACATAACGACCAGTTCTTTTGTTTCCCTGTTCTTTAAAATAAACGAGAACAGCATGATCTTGTGTGTAGAACATCAATCTTTTTTTCAACTTGTTCTCTTGCAAATACAAAACAGATTAGGATTTTTTTCCCTTTATGAGTATAAAAAAAAAATCTGTGGAAAAGAACGTAAAGAGAAATAACTGTTCCATAGAAAGGACACAAATCGCAAAGGGTTAATCTCCACCACAATTTTCTTTAGACTCATCAAAATCTAAATTATTTTTAAAATAAAAAAAAAATCTGTTAACATGAATTTATAATACAAATTAGAAATAATTTAATTTGAAATTATTATTTTTTTTAATAACATCTTGAATTCAAGAATTCTATAAAAACACAACACCTTGGATTAAAGTTCTCAAACTAAAGCTTAAAAACTAAATTGATTTCATCTGGATATCTTTAGTTTTATATAAAACAAAATGAACATTGATTTTATATATATATTTTTTATTGAACAGGTACTTAATTTATAGGCAATATATCATAAATTTCGTGTTGCAATTACAAATTGTAGTTATCACATTTGCTAGAAATATAATTTTTTAATTATTATCCTAGAGTTAATTTACATAACCCCCTGTTTTTTAAAGGTTGAATCCTTCCATGTAATATAGCCTGTCTAACCTGAGTATATCCAATAGGACACTAAATAAAAAAAGGTTAGTAACTATATATATATATATGTTAATACTTAAGAAGTTTTATTCTTTAAACTTATAAAATGTTATCAGTGTCATATTTTAGTGGTTTGGTATTTTTTTTTTTTTTTACAATTTAATAATGAATAATAAATCTTCGGTTACTGAGGAATGAAACGGTTGCAAATTGTGAAATAATTTTTTATATTGTATGTGGATTTATTTGATGCTTATTGTCTCCCATCCATTAAACAGGGTTCCCACGCACCTGGAAAACAGGGATAACCTGGAATTGTCAGGAAAAATGAAAATGTTCTAAAAAGTCAGGGGAAATTATAATTTTTTTTAATTTTCTGGAAAAGTCAGGGATATTTTCTAAAAATGTTATTTATAAGTACCAGTTATATTCTTTTTTATATTGTCATCGATGTAAAATCGTAAAAATAAAAATGCTAAACTTTCGATTTTGTATATTTTGCAAGATTATTATTTACAAACACTTTATTTTTCCCAGCTTCAAGGTTAATGTGAAAAAAGAATTTAAATTTTGGTATGGATTTTTTTTAATCTTCTGGAAAAGTCAGGGAATTTTGATCTAAATATCGAGTGGGAACCCTGATTAAATTTAAATTCACATTTATTGAAATTTCTATTGAATAATTTAATGTTAATTTATCATCACAAATCAAGAAAAACTTTAGATATCTGTTAGATTGTTGTAGATGGTACAAGGGGACAACATTTTCGTAGATTTGTTCTCGAATATTAAAATAACTATATCATATTCGATTAGCTTCTATTAAAAGATTTTTAACTTTGTGTCAAATTACTTATTGCGTTGATAGCATGTAGTTTATTATTAATATTGTATTGCAATAAAAAAAAGAATATGCTCCGTCAACATTTGATCCCTTGACTTTCGAGGGCCGCTATTAACCGACGGCGACTAGCTGTGCAACCAGTTGCCAGAGGATATTAAACCGCACAACATTTCTTAACTTTCGAATTGATGAAGACCTTGTAATTAAGCTTGTTTGTACAACTTAATTAATCTTGAGATTTCTCTCTTATAAAAATACTGGGGAAAATTGCATGTCAGTAATATTTCAGGTAGGGTTTTGGACAAAAGTTACATCAGCTGTTGTTCTTCCAGTTATTTTTTATTCAGAGTTACAATCCATAAGAGTTTTTATATGGATATATTTTTAAAATGCATGTATTATGATGTTATGTAATTGTTTTGTTAGCATACAAACCCAATGTTTTGCATAAAAGTACTGAATATTTCCTATTTATAGTTTAACATAAAAAAGTAATAATCCATTCCACAATGATATTGCAAATATTATCTTGGTAGCTAGCCTTGCCCCACAGGAGGGCTATAGCGCCCTAGATCTCCCTGTTACCGCTATCACAGTGTTCATTAAAAAAAATTGCCATATGGTAATGTACTTGAAAAAGTAAAATGTTCCAACTACCATAGGACTGAAGGAATGTGGAATCACTTCCTCGTGATTTGAAGCGATTCAGGGGTTTAGAAGGAGGTGAGACTCATTCTCCATGCCTATTAACCAACTCTGCCCTCTTAAATGCGCAGGGGTAATTTCACCCTTTTAATTCCACTGGGTTAATGGCGAATCGGGCTATGAGGGTAAATGACCTACCATCATTATGTAAAGGAAGGTTAGCCATGTCAACCAGGTCGACCATTTTCCCACTCTACCCTTTCTATCACTTGGAGAACAAAAGTATTCATCAACCAATATGTTACAGTACAGTATGGCCTGGACCTACTTGATTTTTTTCCTACCAAAGTAACTCGAATTTGGGAATGTTGAAAATTCTACTCTATTAGAGAATTAAAAAAAAAATTAAGAGATTGCAGTTTTATTTGAATTGACAGTTGGTCTATAACACAATTTAAATTGGAAATTACTTATAACTTTTTTTTTACAGCTTTTACTTCCAGAATTATGTCACTTATACATATATATATATATATTTATGTGTAATTTTGGTCACTACAAGATGTCTACCCGAACCTTTTAAAGTTGTTTTTAAAAATCCCAGTATTTATGTCGGCAGAAAAACAAGATAGATTTTTCCATTTAGCCATGCTAACTAAAGAAAAGTGCAGTTAGTTCTCAATGATTGTGTTTAAAGTATTTTCTGGGGTAATTTACAATATTTATGAGAATAATCGTAGTTAAACTTGAAATGTTTTCATTTGCTGTTAATAACCATAAAAATATTAGTATGCACTCTAATAATGTTTTTTTTTTGTTTATTAATTTTTTTGTGCTTTATTTTCAGATACCCCTTGGATTAGAAAAACACATCATGCAATCAAGATTATTTAAAGATATTGAATATTTAATTTATTGTTTCAATTCAATGTAAATTATTGTTTGTGTACAAAATATTTTTAATAAATGAGAAAAAAAAAATATTTTTATTGTTTCAATTAATTTTAAAAATAATTTCTATATATATTTAATTAATTATTTTAACAATATTTATTTGAAAAGGACTTTACAATTAAAAATGGGAAATAATACTTATTTTTACATTATTCGTAACTTAAAATTTGTATGCTTTATAAAAATTTAAATATAAGGCAGAGAAAGTACTTTTGCCTTCTGAAATGAGTAAAAATAAATTTTGCAATAAGGAAATAAGCTCATTTTAGAAGGCAATTATAATTCCTCTGCCATTTTAAATGGTTAAGCAAAAATCAGCTGACTATCTATCCCAAAACCGTCCTAAATTTGCCTTGTAATCCTAAAAGCGTCCGATAACAGTCCCAAAACCATCCTAAGGTTGTCTTTATATCCTAAATATGTCCTGGACGTCCTACAAGTGGTCCGGAAAAGATCATAGATTGTCCTAAAACCATCCAAAAAGTATCCTACATATGACGTCCTTAGGATGTCAACAGGTGGGACATTTTGATTGCCCACGGACCGTCTAAGGACGTCTTTAGTTAACTTTCGGGATTCCTTAGGACGTCCTGATATCCCAAGTATGATAGCCTCTGGACGTCCTTAGGATGTCTTTGTGTTGTGTGGGTAATGGTCTGGGGATAGAAGACAAGTCACGGAGGTCAACCCCTTAATGTGACCACCCCGTAGCTCGGCTCGAAAGTGGGATGGTGAAAGTGTGTGAGTGGTCTTCAAGCTTTTGAAAATGTTCAGTTAAGAAAAAAGTTGCAGTGAACAGCGGAATTTCGCGATTTGAACTCAGTAGCTCCGGAAGTTATTTCAAAGAGCTATGGCAGGAAAAACTAACATTTTGTTCCAAATGGCATTACATACTTTTTTCTGGAATATTTTTTAATACACGTTATTTGAATGTACGTAAGGCAACTGCCATACAGGTTCCGGCGCCAATGCAATCTTTTATTATTATTTAGTTGAAGATTACATTTCCTCGAATACACCAACAATTATTGGAGGACACGTTCCTGTACAATAAATCGATTAAATAAGAAGGGGGGGGGGGGATTGTACAAAATTATATAAGAAAAACGGTTGGTACTAAATTGTCGTTAGTATTATAAATAATCGAGTGACATTTGTATATTATTTATGTTAAAAAACAATTAAAATTATATTTTTAATGAAATGTACTACAGAAAAACAATAATATTGGGTTTATTATAAAGCATTTAACAACTGCATTTTTTTAGCGTCACGGTCACGTTATATTGAGGGGGAGGGTGGAGGGAATTGGGGAAAACGCTAACGCCACCCTAACAAAGGCATCAAAGAAAAAAAAATATTTTAATATTTCTACGAAATAATTCTATTAAATAAGGGACTGAGTTCCTTTCCCTACTCGCTAACGCTACTTCGGCCCCCTATATATTGTTACAACGGCAGTAGTTTTTATTTACATTAGCAAAAAATAAGAAGAGCAATCATTCAAAACGTATTTTGTCACATTAAGGGGATTTGTAGGTAAACGCGCAATTAACTTTCCCTAAATGCATTGACTCGTATCGGATTCTATTGTTTACAAAGTTAATTTAAATGGAACAGTGTTGTGGACGAGTAAAATAGCTTAGTTCGATTAAAATTCGGATGGAATTTTAGTGATATAATAATCCAATTTTTATAAATTTCGAATAAACCACATTTTGAATGTTTGCTCCTCATTTTCTGATCTGAAACTTCAATTGTTACTGTTTTTCTTATACGTAATACTGTAAAATATAATGAAACGCGAGCAACTTTAATATCGATTCTACCGAGACGGCCTCCGTTTGAGTTTATGAATTAAAAATAACTTTTATCGTTATGGAAAGGACCGTTCATATATTACGTCACGCACCTATAGGGAAGAATACGAGTCTACCCGGCTTTATTGTGCGATGTGTGAATAATGTGAAAAGGGGAGGGGTGAAACGGATCATGACGTACCAAATTTTATTTTATAAAAAAAAATGCTGAAAATATATTTAATAAAGAGTTGTTTTGCATCGAATCCTTGGGTCTTTCTTACACACACAAAGTAGGAAAGGGTAAGAGGAGTCTAACTTAGAAGGACAAAAGTCAACAAACGTTTACTCAATTAATACAATTGCCATACAATAAAACATAAAATGGGATATTTCATGACAAAAACGCACATGTTCATTAGTCATCTATGCGCACAACATCGATTCATCTATGGACCTACAATTTTACATGAATCTATATTGAATATATGTGTCTTGTCTCCCTCGTCCAAAAAAAGTGTTTAATAAAAATTAGTCTGTTTAGTGTTTGTAAACGCAATATCTCAAGAACTCATTATAGTACAAAAACCAAATTTGATAAATATCTTCCAGTTGCTGCTGTTTATACAAGCCAAATGATATTTATTGCATAACATTTGAGGCGCAATTTTTTTATTTATTTGAATCCTTTTGGGTATGGGCACTCTTGCTAACTCTATCCATAGAGCGAATCACTTTACTATTCATCTGCATAATTAATCTAGCCCAAGTCTAAAAAAACTAACGGATTTCCACTTTAATTAAAAAAAAGTTAAAGCCTTTGTTTATTTTGTAATAAGCATTTTCAAAAGGATTTTAAGAGAGTGCTAAATTCTGCTGGTTGTTTGTGATGGGAAGCTTCTTAAAAAACAACATGTGGACAGGGGGAAATCATTAGAGAACTGTCGTGTTCATCGACGAGAAATATTTTAAATGGTAGAGTCTGTTCAGTTCGCGATTCTTGACTAGAGTAGGTTTTAAAAAACGTTCAACACTCACTAGTCGGTTACAATTTTAAAACACCCCCGAAACGTTTTTGAAATAAATTTGATATTCATTTGTATTGATTAAAATGAAATTAAAAAATATATATATAAAAAAAAATTAAAAAAAAAAAAAAAAAAAAAAAAGGAACCAAATTTGGCGCCCTTCGAGGATGGCGGCGCCCTGAGCAACTGCCCAGTTTGCCCTGCCCTTAAGCCGCCCCTGTAGCGGATCGTCCACTACAGCAAGTACAGCCGAGCTGCACCTAAATTCATTAGTGTTACTACAAAGAGCCGCTTTGGAAAGGAAGCGCGGACAGTTTCACCCCTTGTTTATTCGTAAACGTGTTTAAACTGCTCTTGGAGGGTTTGGGGGGGGGGGGGTGTCTTTTTGAAAGGAACAGGAGGACAATGAGTTGTCGTAGGTTTGACAATGGAATCGCTTACAAACCTTTTTCAACAGTTTTCTTTGGAAGACGACTTGTGTGTATCATTAGTCAAATATCAACTTTTACAAAGAAACTGTCAACTCGTGCTGCCAATAGAATACTTTGTCGGAAAAGGCGCGTTGAAATTGTAGCAAGCACATGTCAAGGGTCAAAGAAAAAGGCTTTTCTGGGAATTGAAGTGATTGTAATGTATAGTCTACTTCGCTTCGTCCTCATGGTCCTGTCGTCCTCACCTGTTTGTAATTAACTGACCCTTGGATAGCCGTTTTGGCTGATAGATGCTCACTTCATTGTGACAAGGGCATTGTTGTTCTATGCTTGTGGAGGCAGGTCCTACAGGTTTTGGAATGAACCCTACACTACAAATGCATTGTCCCGAGCTTTAAGGTCCGGAGAGTCGTAGGGGAGTATATCGACAAAGAGAATGAAGAGGTAGAACAGCTTACAGCTCTATTTCACGACTAGTTATCTCAGAGTACAGACGGCAAATTTGGGAAGCATTTTTTTAGTTTAAACAAATGTAGGAGGTTTTTTCTATCAGCATATTTTACTGTTTTGCAAGTAAGTAAATATTTCTGTATTCTAAACGTCATACCATATCTTTCCTAATGAAATGGACTTTTGTAATTATACTAATCAATTGGCAGTGACTAATTAAAATGTTTGTTTTTCTATACATTGTTAAGTCAATAACACTAAGAATGTTTATGTATAGAAACTAAGTCTAAGATCATTTTAATCTTGAACACATATAAATTACTTATAATAAATGAAATTTCAATGCATCGAATTAGTGTAAATACTATTAAAATACGTTTTACATAAAATCCAAATTTCTAATAGTTTTATTGAATCAATTGAATATTTATATATTCAACAATTTATTATTTATTTCATTTTACTAATATTTAAATTGATTATTTATATTTATCCAAAACATTATCCAATTTAACTTTTCTTGTACTCAATAAACTCTGGCTCATGTCAAAAATTGTATATATTTTTTATATTACTAACACTTTATGTTTTTTTAAAAGAAGAAAAATTTTAATTTGAAAACTATTTATAAAATTTATTAATTTAAGTAGCTAAAATAAACATAATTTCAAATATTTATTTGTTAAAAATGTAAAAGGTAAATAGCTTAAAACTAGACATTGAGGCATAAAGTCATATTTACGAACTTTTATTGTAAAATATTTTGTTTGTTTTGTTAAATTAGACGAATCAAGTTTATTTAGTTACAATAAATATCGGAAAGATCTTTTTGCGAGACAGAAACACAGTTGATGTAAGAGTGACAAAACAGTTGCGCTGTTCTCAAAATGTGAAAAAAAAATTTCATTTATAGTTCAAATTTTTTTAATTTAAAATTTTAATTAAAATTTGCTCTAAATGTCAAAGCTGGGGAAGAAACTACCCCCCCCCCCCCAAATCGTAGCAACTCTTGGACCCCCCCCCCCCCCCCCATTAGCAAAATCCTGGCTACGTGCTTGCTCGGGGTGAGGCACATGCCGCTCGAGGCGATGACCATTGCAAAAAGTCACGACTCGCCACTGAACTTACTAGTAGTTTCGATTTTTTCCCTACAACAGACAACTTTGCTTTTGTTAGTTTTAACATTTGCTCTGTATAATTTGAATTACAACAAATACGTAAAAATACTTTTATTTTAACACAAAAAATATTTCATAAACGATGAGTACAATATATCTCAGTATATGAAGTAAATATTATATTGAAAATATAATATTTACTTCATATACTGAAAAACTTAAAATTATAGTACAGGAACAACAGTTCTATGCTAATTCTACGGAACTTATTCAGTGTCACGAATATTTCTCCATGTTCGGTTGAAACAGTGGTCTTTTTCTTCATGGCGTGAAACTCACTCAATAATTATTAGTAACGTAATGACATTTGGACTACATGTTTAAAATACTTACTGGAGTTGAGTGTGCGCTTTTTGCCTTATCACCCCAGCGTTTATATTATTTTAACTCAGTAATACACAGCACACCCCTGTTTAACGAGTGGCAACGGTGAAAGTGAAGCGTGATTGTGAAATCTGAAATCGCCTGAAATGTGAAATTCGTTGCTGAAATCAATTGACAATTTTCGAGTTTCCATTTGCTATCTGCTTTGAAGCTATCCAGCTTTTGTGAGTAATATTTAAATTTTATTTTTAAAAGTTATTTAAATCCTTAAATAGGCGAATTTCTCGAAATTTTTTGTGTTTTTGATTAACAACATATTTTAACGAGTTCTTGCAATTTTTTGAATTATTATTTTGGATAGGTCTAATGTCTTGTAACATTTAAGTACAATTTAAAAAAATATTCTTAGTGCTTAAGTTTACAATATTGAAATTTTTTTTTTGTTCATGCATTAATAATCAACTTGTAAACAATATCTTAATGATATTTTGATTACCAATAAACCTTTTACAGTCATCTTGATTATTCACCAAAGCAACTCATCCCCAAACGCTGATGTAGGGGGGGAAATGTAGGAGTTCTTTGATTGGCAAACAAACTGGCTTTTGTCGCCAAGGATGATTAATCTGTGTGCTTTTTCCAGTCGTTAACCAAGGGTTGGAATTGATTTCAATATGCAAGTAAGATTAGGGATCAGATATTTTGAAGAGGCTTTTCTACTATTTAGGTGTGAATGTTTCTTACGGAATATTATGAGCGAGATGCCTTAATTTAGTCTCCGATTTTAGTCGTATGTTTGCAGAACTTACATGTTCACTCTAGAAATAAAAAAGCCCTCAACAATTATTCGCCAGCTATTTGTTAATTCATCAAGCAAACCAAAAGAAAATTTCTGATTTGTTGGTTGACATCCCGCTACAGCTGCATATTGCGCTATTGACACCCGTTCAGGGCTTATCTCAGTGGAAATACCCATACAAAATTGATGTCTCTTTATGCAGATACTACTTAAAATCGATAAGTAGCCCTAATCAGACTCCTTACAAAGCTGATAAAAAGACTACTTAAATAAAAAATTTGGTAATAAAATGCCTAATCTAATAACCTTGCCGCAAACCATCTTCTCTGTAATAAAAAAAACACGGAATAATAACTTAGTATTTCATAATCGGGCACAGGCAACCAATCTGATTCATTGAATGCCCAGTGCTCGAAATTACCTTGGAATCATCGTGGTTGTGCAACATGCATAGTTAAAAAGAAGTTAGTTTTTCTGCTGTCATAATTCACTTAATTCTAATTCACACAAAAACAAATTTAAATCGATGTCTTTTTTAAAGACTGCTAGGGAAGAAAAGACTCATGTGCTTGACTGAAAAGAGCAAGAGGGGCAGCATTTCTTAAAAAAGGGTTTGAGGGCGCTATCATGAAAAAAGGGCGGCGGGGCGCCCTTCAATACGTACCTAGGTAGGGATGTGAAATGTATGTTCTTTTTAAAGAACAGGTGTTCCCTGTTCCTGTTCTTTTTAAAAGAACTGTTCTTTAACCTGTTCTTTTCAGAAAACTGTTCTTTTTTTTTAGAATTTTTTGTGTGTAGTATTTTTAAACTTAAACACATAAACATTACAAATGCTGATTAATTTTATTTTATATAGTAAATAATTAAAAATAAACAAAGGATCTATAATTTTCAAAATAAGAAAACTATTAATAATTAGTTTAAATTCATATAGACATTTCAGAAAATAATACATTACAAAAATTTTTACAAAAAAAACAGAAAAATTAAAAATTTTAATGCTGGCTTTCAAAATCAGATGTAATGGTGATAAAAGTTTTAATATAGCAAATTCCTAGTTTCAATAACGCACAATTCTAATAATTTAGATCAGAAATATATATGAATTATAAAGAAAATTATAAGTTTCTTGAAGGGATCTCTAGGACGCAAGCATTTTTCATATATTTATATGTTATTATAATACATTTTATTCCTAAATCAATAAGCATTGCAAATTTGTAATAATTTGTTTGCTAGTTTGTAGATTGAAAGGAAATGAAGGTCAAATTAAAATAATATTTTAATAGCTATTCATTTGTTAAGATTTCAAAAATGAAATCCGAAAGGAAAACTCATTTCAAGAACTTCTGAGTGTCTCCAATGTTCACGATATGATAAAAGTTATAGTAATAAAAAGTTACATTCATCGCTTTCAAGTACGGTAAATAACGTAATACACTAATATTTCTATACACCATTAAAGTACAAATATACAAAACAACAGAAAATAATTAGCTGTTTCACCCAAATATCCGAACCATTAATATATAAATTTTTTACAAGAACGATTACACTTACATATAGTACATACTGCTATAGATTTAGAGGAATCGGTTACATTAAAATAGTTACATACAGGTGAAGACCTTTTCAAGATTATATTGAAATCAGAGTTTAAAAATTAACATGATAATCCTATTTAATTTTAAAATAAATAGTAACTACTTTTGAATGTTCATATCGCATAGTCTACAGATCAGCAAGTAAGGAACAGAGAAAATGCGTCTTATATACAAGTCAGCTGAAAATGAATTGCCACCGACTCTCTAAATCCCAACAGATCGCATTCCTTTTCTAACTTCACCCACACCAGTGAGACAAAGAACCGAGACCGAAACCCTCACAAAAAACACCGACAAGAGTGTTATTTACGTAATCGCATCAACACCCCTCATCCCCACCTCCCTTTTAGTAATAGAAATCACTCCCTCCCCTTCCCATTTCTAGTTAATCTTATCCTATATCCCGACATATTTACTAAGATGTCAGTTAAAGTCTTTTGAAGTTCCGTAACGGAAAAAAAACATGCATCTTTCTTTGTATCAAATTCTGTAACTATTCGTAGAAATTAACAAAAAAATACCGCCAAAAGCCGAAAAATGTCCACCTGAAAATTTATTTAAAAAAAAAACTAGTAAAATTAAAGGATTATAAGTTAAAAAGTTTTGAAACACAACTTACTTATAACTACATGATCAAGAATCTAGTCTAATAGTTTTTAATATATTCTTAATATAAATTTGCAAATCCTTTATTTTAGCTTTTTAATTTAGTGCATGTTAAAAATACAAATTACAACATAAAGATATAAATAGAACATTCCTTCAGGGTAGATAATATATATTTTTTAATTTATATAAATTTATCATTTTTTACTAAATTTTGTTTTTTTGTATACACATTTAACATAAGAAATTCGGATCAAAATCATTTGCATAATTTTTTTAGAACACAAACAACTAACAAACACAACACGAAATATTCAAATTTTGAAATAATTTTAAAACAACTCGAAGAATGTATAATTTTTATACAAAACATCCTACCTGTAATATTGAATCGGCCATTCCAATTTTTTTCCGTTATGTAATATTTATCATCTAAGACTAACAATTAATATAAAGAAATTTCACAACTATTTATTCAAGATTTCCTTAGTAATGAAATTATGTAAAATGTAAAATATCTTTAGATAATTTGACTACCTTCCCTAAAAGTCATAACAAATCACCTCAAAATAAATGACACAAGCAGTTCAGTAGCCAATTATCATATTACAGAGAGCAAAGTACGCATATCTACTAAAAACAGCTTCAAAAACTAATTAGCCCTGGCCCCTAAAAAGAACAGCCCTACTCCGAAAAAGAACACCCTGCTCTTTAGAACAGGACTGTTCTTTAGAACGGGGCTGTTCTTTAGAACGGGGCTGTTCTTTAGAACGGGGCTGTTCTTTAGAACGGGGCTGTTCTTTAGAACGGGGCTGTTCTTTAGAACGGGGCTGTTCTTTAGAACAGGGTTGTTCTTTAGAACAGGGTTGCTCTTAAGAACAGGTTGCTCTTTGGAACACCCTGCTCTTTAGAAGAACAGGGGCGTTCTTTTAGCTGCATTCTGAGCAGAAAGCATATCAGAGTGAAATATTCTTGCAGCACAGTGCGAAAGCGCTGGGTACAGTGGCTCTTAAGGGTGTGCGACGTGTGACATCGCACAGGGCCCTCTGTTAAAGCGGCCCAGCGACTAGAAGAAAAAAAATTATAAAAGTAAATAGTAAGAATGGAAATGAATTTCTATTTTTAAAATTGTATTTGCATTATGGAGTACTCTGGAGTGGAAAGTCGCAACACAGATGTTTTTATATCTTAAACACCGATATGAATTATTGCTTTACTTTAATTTTTAAAAAGTGAAAGGTATATTCATAAGAGCTGAAATATTTAAATTTTAATTACGTTTTCGTTTCGATTTATAACAACTAATTCAAGGCTTTATTTACTCTAAAAATATCTTTTTTGTCAAAGAAATGTCATTTAATACAATTTAAAATATATTCTGAACAGATAATATTACATTATTTTGTGATAAAAAAATAGTTTTAAATTATAATAAATTTTAGGCCCTCTTATTAATAAAAATTATTTTCTTTCATAAAAAGTTCAGAAATATTCTTTGTATTACTTCATACAAATAATTTGTTTTAAAACGTTTTTTAATAATTTGTTTTAAAAAAAAAATTTTACATGACATTAAAAATCCCCGCTAATAAAAAATTTCATTATCATAATTAATATTTCTGAAACATAATTTGAACACTGAAATTTCTACCATGATATGTAAATAAATATTCTTTATATCAATGACATATCCAAAATCTAACTTTTCACACCAAAATATACATATTATAGTGAAACTAACTATTTTCAGGAATTATTTAAGCTTTTGTTTAATGTTGATTTTCTTAAAGTGTTGTCGCATTAAAATATTCTTTGACGGATTTTATACCCCTTTCATTACATATATTTCATAAACGCAACTATTAAGCAATTCGATCATTCGATATAAGTATTAAATATTAAATTAACTAAGTACTATTAAATTAATCAAATTGCAGATATTGCAATGAAAGTGTTCAATCGATAAGAATCAATGAAACCGCGTAATAAACACAAGTTTTATGAAATGTTAAAAGTTTTATAAAACTTAATACATTTTTATTAAAAAATAAGTGCCTTCTTTTAAAACTAAATTATTGCAAAACACCAAAACCACTGTTTGTCATTTGAAGTGCTTAAAAATATAAATCTTTAGACAAGACATGTTTAGGATTAGCAAGTTAAGATACATCAAGTTAAGATAGAATACATCCGAAAAAAACAGATCAGAAAAAAGAACAGGGTTTCTTTAAATTGAAGAACAGGCTGTTCCTGTTCTTTTTAAAGAACAGGTGAAAAAGAATAGGGTGTTCTTTTTTTTCACATCCCTAACCTAGAGTGAACACTGCAGAACCTTTTAACTTTTATGAGGCTGTAATCCGATCAATAGTAATATTGAAGTAGAATTACTGCAAGTACTAGATTTGAGTTTCATATTCTAATTTCCTTAAAGAAAAAGTAATCAAAATTTTGCCTCATATGCCAAGCTGTTCTTGAAATAATGCAGTTATTTTTAGAAAGAAAAAAAAAAACCTTTATTCCGAGAGCATTTTAAACAGGACACAAAATCCTCAGTTTGAAGTTTTGGATAAAATAAGTAAGAGACCATCTAAGCAGGGAGTAAATGACTTAAATCGGTGATTTTAAACATGATTTAAAAAAAAAATCATTGTTTTAAATAAATTTTTTAAAAAATGATTTACAAATTAAGAAATCCTGTTTGGAAGGTTTATTTTTCTCTTTCCCATTCTTGTCTATTTAAACTCCCTTCTAGCTCATTTTTCCTTACCCTACACCACTCTGAGATAATGGGAGTTTACCAACCCTATAGGTACCCCTTTGAGATAATGGGAGTTTACCATTCTTTATCAATAAAAATAGTTTTCTCTAGCTAGAGTGGACATTCTCAGTTTTAATTCCTTGCTATCCTATGCATTGTTACCACATTTTACACGCATTGGCGGCTAATTTCCTTTTGAACAAAAAAAATTTATGTAAATACATAGTTATATATTTCAGGGAATAAAAGTGTTGGAATGGATAATCCTAATATGGTGTTCAATCTGATGCTCCAAGTATTAGGGGATTTTAAAGGTGTTTCACGTCAAAAAATTAATTATTAATCCAAATTGTAAATTATTTAATGGCGTTTGAGAATAAATATCTATAATATTTTATGTTATTTATATGCATTGCGTGATGAATAGTAGTACTTTGTATAGGAATTATACACATAGTTAGTATTTCAGGATGAAATTTTTTAAATTAGTCTTGTTCAAAATCAATAAGTATGATTTTTATATGTTTTGATATTTTTGCATAAACCTAAAGCATAGTCCAATTAATTATTCACAAAATATTTTTTTTGATATTTTTGTTATATTTTACTCTTATGTAATAAATAACCAATAAAGTGCTTAAAAGTTTTTAAGGTACATTTTGTCACTTAAAGTCAGATTAATTTTTTATACTTCTGAGAACATAGTATAAATCTTAAAGATCTATGTCAGACAAACGTTTTATTTTGTCTTCAATTTTCATAAATGCAATTCAATATATTACTTTATCGCTCTCTTGGGAAAAGTGATTTATTTATTTTACTATTTGATATGCATGAAACTTTCAAAGATTGCG
This sequence comes from Troglohyphantes excavatus, assembly GCA_963932185.1. Classification (NCBI taxonomy): domain Eukaryota; kingdom Metazoa; phylum Arthropoda; class Arachnida; order Araneae; family Linyphiidae; genus Troglohyphantes; species Troglohyphantes excavatus. Next base: position 66,552,219 of record OZ010673.1, on the reverse strand, counting down.
TAAACTCATTTGTGTTACAAATGAAGGTTAACTCATTGTGTCCAAAGATGGCTGTCTTTCGACCTTGCGTACACTTTCTTTTCAATATCGTACTAGGGGGAAGGAAAAATCGCATTGTTTTTCTTTTTTCAAAAAATATGGTAACCCGGCTCCCTTCGGCCGCAACTGGGTCATTCCCCAGAAAATACCAACAATGTCGGGTGGAATGCCATACCATAAATTTATCGCCCTGTGAAGCACGCCAAATGTCCTATACTACATCTGTACCAAAATACTGGAATAAATAAAAATAGATATACAGTCAAACCTCGGTATAACGAACCCGGGATATAACGATCCCTCGGTTGTAACGAACTTTTCAATTGGTCCCAACCGAACTCCTATGTCACTAATGTATTTTCAAATGCTTATAACGATCTTCAAAAGTAAGGAATTCGGATGTAGCGAACTAAAATTCACACTTTTCCAGTTAAGTTTCAGGTTGTTCCCAAAATTTTACTCGCCCCGACCACATTCCTTACCCTTTGTTCCTTTGACAGAAGTCAGGTACCTCAAAGGTGACAATAGACTCCTCTTCTCATCTCCTCCCTCTTCCCCCGTTCAACTGGTTTAGCATACATTCTTTGCCTATTCCTTTCATTCTATTGCTGAAGATTATCGTTTAACTTGTGGACTTCGCGTAGGTTTAAAATCGCTCCTGTTTACTAATGCCTTTTCCATTGAGGATAAAGCGAAAATTATTAAAAGAATAGAAAGCAGTGATTATCTTTTATCTACAGATATTGCATACGAAGGGGATGTTAGTTCAGGTCCTTCAATTTCTGATGTTAAAGGTAAGGCAGCTGTGAACATTTTGCATAATTTCTTTGCAACAGAAACTGTGGATAAGAATGTAATGGACTCTTTTGATGCTTTCAACAAAAAAAATCAAAACTTCTTTTCATACTTTAGATAAATAAATTTAAGTAGTAGTAAAATTAATTTAATTGTGTTTTAAGAACAAATATGTCTTTTACTTTATTATTGCCCATTACTAATTGCAATTCAGTGTAAGTAATTTGTTTCGCACAAAACGTGTTTAAGGACTTTAGGAAGTTTTTATATCGTCAATATTTGAAAATTCGGATATAGTGAACCCTCGGCTATAGCGAACTTCTGAACCAGTCCGTTGAGGGTTCGTTATAACGGGGTTTGACTGTATATAACTTGAATACATTCGTCTTTATTCTTTCATAAATGTACGAAATATGTTGAGACCTGGGTACGTATAAAATATTGCTTCAGAATAGTCTGTAAAATATAATATGCTACAAAAAAAATATACATTTCTTTAATACATTGTGATTTTTTTTCACCTTATTAATGTATAAAAGTAACCCCCAAAATTAGTGGAAATGGTTCATTTTTCCATTAAGAACGGAATCTATGAGTAAATCTACTACTACTACTAATTGAAACCGGATTTTCCACAACGGTTTTTCAACTTTAAAGATGAATAAAATAATCTTTTTTAAGAAAAAAAAAGGACTTTAAGAAAATTAGCTAAAAGTAAAAAATATTTTTAAATTTTACTAACAAGTTTAAAAAATGGAATTTTTTAATATAAATTTTATACTTATTAAAACTTTTTTAAATCGGCACAGAAATTTAGGTATGATCTTTGTAAATTGGCACTAACTTTAAAAAGTCGTTATAAGTATAAAATTTATATTAAATAATTAAAAAATTTCCACACGTTCGTAAAATTAAAAATTAATTTTTAGAGCATTTTCTTAAAGTCTGTTTTCCTTTTTTTTTTTAAAGATTATTTTACTTTTTAGTTTTAATTTAGCATGGGCTTCGTTTCCTGCTATCATTCACCAAGTTATTCAAATAACTTGTGCTTACATTTTGTCCGCACAATATATATTGTAAAATAATCCTTATCCATGCCAATAAGTTCTGGGTGAATGAAATGTCATTGTTGCACAATCTTTATTCAACAATGAAAATATTTTAAAATCGGATAAATGTTTAAAAAAACTCCGGTATATAACAGATGGATAAGCGATTTTTTTTCCTTTGCAGTTTTTGCCTAAGTAGATTTTTCTCTATCGAACAAAAAAAAAAGAGTTTCGAAAGATTTTTTTTCAAACCGTTCGGTTATTTGAGAATTCCAGTTGCTGGATATTATTTTCAAAAGAAGCTGAAGTGAAACATTCTCTATCCAACAAAAAAAAATTTGTCCAAATATCCCAATTAGAATAGAAATCTTGCGCAAATATACATAAAAAAAATATGTAACTGTCGAATTGCTGACCTCTCTTCTTGGTGTGCGATTTGGCGGTTTTAATTTAAAGTTTTTCATTTGGAATTTTATTTGGAACACCCATTAAATATATATATACAATCGAACCCTCAACGGACCGATTCAGAAGTTCGCTATAGCCGAGGGTTCGCTATATCTGATTTTTCAAATATTGGCTGTATGAAACTTCCTAAAATCCTTGAACACGTTTCTTTGCTAAACAAATTAATTATACTGAATTATAATTAGTAATGGGCAATAATAAAGTAAAATAAATATTTGTTCTTAAAAAACAATGACATTAACTGTACTACTTACATTTATTTATCTGAAGAATGAAAATAAGTTGTGATTTTCCGTTGAATGGCGAAAACAGTTTTTAATGGTGGATTCGATGACCAGCCTCCAAGACTTCTCCAACAAAATCACTGCATCCAGAAGGGATATGTCGCAATCCTTGTTATTTTCATAGCACTCCAAGATACGCAATATCAACTGTTTCCTGTAGTGACATTTTAGGCTACGGATTACACCTTGATCCATAGGTTGAAGCACTGATGTTGTATTGAGGGTAGGAAGACCAGCTTGATGTACTTAAGTTTATTTTAAATCTATGCAGTTGTCTATTAAAAGAAGAATTTTATGCTTTTTTTTTTTGACAATTCACTATGCCATTGATGCAGCTCTTCTTTAAACAATTTGGATGTCATCACCGCTTTTTTGTTTGCCTTGTATGCCACAGGTAGTTTGACGTTTTTAAAGCACATTGGCTTTTGCGATTTGCCATATCACCGTTAATTTTCTTTTCTCTGATCCGTTCATGTTGGCGCACGCAAGAACTGTTAGACTTTGAAGAGTTTTCCCCCGACGCATTTTTCTCCTTTAAATTTTAATGTTTGGTTAGGAGTCATTTTATAAAATAACCCAGCTTCATCAGCGTTAAAAATATCCTTTTTATCGTAATCACGGATGATGTCCAGTCCCACATTCGCCATCTAATCATTGACATCTGATGAAAAGACACTAGGTGGCTTCGCTCACAATTTTACTGCATGCAATGTTGTTTCTCTTCTTAAACCTATCTAACCATCCGTTGGAACACATGAAATCCTTTTCATCAAACCGTTCTGCAAACTAAATTGCCTTCGCTTGAAACATGGCCCCGTTACAGGGAGATTTTTGTTTCGTTGAATGGTGAACCATTTCAATAGAGCTTCTTCCGCATGTTCGCGTTCAGCTTTTCTTAACTTCTTGGTTCCGTTAAGATTTTTCTCGTAGGCTGAGATTACCACGCTGTGTTTTTTTCAAATGGTCGCAACATTTGATTTCGAGAGGGAAAATTCTCTGCAAATGGCAGATTGGTTGTCACCGTTTTCTATTTTCTTAATAATTTGTGCTTTATCCTCAATGGAAAATGCTTTTCTCTTACTAATAGGAGCCATTTTAAATCGCAAGTCAAACGATCATTAACAATAGAATGAAAGGAAGGCAAATAATGTATGCTTACCAGTTGAGCGGGGAAAGAGGAGGAACTGAGAAAGGGAGTGAGTCTATTGTCACCTTTGAGGAAACTGGCTTCTGTCAAAGGAACAAAGGCAAGGAATGTGCGAGAAATTTTTTTTGTGAAAACCTAAAACTCAAGTTTGAAAGTGCGAATGTTAGTTCGCTATACCCGAATTCCTTACTTTTGAAGATCGTTATAAGCATTTGAAAATACATTAGTGACATAGGAGTTAGGTTGGGACCATTTAAAAAGTTCATTATAACCGAGGGATCGTTATATCCAGGGTTCGTTATACCGAGGTTCGACTGTATATATATATATAAGTACAATTTAGTAGGTTAATTTGAAAAGGAGAATACTCAAAAAACGTTTTACTAACCTTAGTTTTGTTGTCTTAAAAGTTTACCATTCTTTATAACTAAAAAAAATGATGCTTTGAAGGCAATGTACATCCTGAAATATCTAGATGTTTTAAAAAAAGAAACAATTGCTTAATTGTACTAATAGCATATTTTTAAATTTATTTTAGGTTCACTGTTACAAGTGACTTTGCTGTGCCACTGGTGCCTTTTCTGAGCAGTTTCTTCAATTCATAGACTTTAACCAGGGTAGGTGAAACACTCCGACAGACTTTGCCGGCCTTCCGATATCTGTATTCATTTTCATATTCTGAACATGAATTCCTAAGAGAATACAAGCTATTGAAGATCTCTTAGAAACACTCAATCATTAGACTCAAATTTAGAACACAACTCTGCCTCTCAAATGCCCAGATATAACCTCCATGTGGCACAAAGTGCCGGAGAACACAGCACCTCGGGCGAGCATAATTATGCTTCATGCACAGCTGGCACTGTCAACAATACCAACAACACGCAGTCGGTGGTTGGGGCGTTTGGCCTTCCAACAACGTCCGAAGGTCAAGACAAAATAAAATTAATTCAGCTCCAACTGGTGTTGTTGCTGCATGCTTACAAGTGTCGGATTAATGAAACCCAGACGAATGGAGAAGTCGGGCAGTGCTCGTTGCCCAATTGTTCCACCATGAAGCAGGTGCTGGCCCACATGACCACCTGCCAGGCCGGGAAGTCCTGCACTGTGCCGCACTGCTCTTCTTCTTGTCAGATAATATCGCATTGGAAAAATTGCACCCAAAGCGACTGCCCCGTTTGCGTGCCCTTGAAAGAGGCCGCCAGGCGAAGAGAGAGGCACCTGTCCTATCCAGCAGCTGGATGAGTTATGGAGGAATTGCATTTTTAATGTATCTTTAAGTGCTGCAAGTATTTTTTCTGACCCGAATCAAAGTTTCTAGTAGGGATGAAACGGATATCCGGTAACTATCCGGTATAAGGCTGATTTTTAATTATCCGGTAACTATCCGATATCCGGAAGTAAAGTGCCGGATATCCGGATGAATAAAACATTGAAGATTTTTTTTTTTTGTGGTGACCATTTATCGTTGTTTTTGCTTTAAGTATTTTCCTGAAAATTCTACCAATGTATTCACAGTGTGCAGATTCTCCTCTGAATTTTTCTCGGGCTATTCAGGTGGGTAAGGAGTGCGTTTTAGACTCAGACGCGGTGAGTTACAGAGAATAGATAGCAAGGAAGATATGCTACAGACATTCGAAACACGCCGCTATAGTACGCCACTAAGTGGAGTATCTTCGAGTTTGAATAATTCACATAGGTGGTGGTGTGTAGAGTGCATAGCTACATCTCTATTCGTTGTTTTATTCTTCAGTCTAAAAGTTAGTTTTAGCATTTAAGTGTGGCGCAATTTAGATCAGCAATTTGGAAATATTTCAAAATTACATTTTTAAACGCATTGTACAATACTGATCTGGCCATTTCAAAATCTGTATAAATATGAACATTTTATTAAAGAAATGTTAAGGTGTATGTTCGAACTTGAAATTTTTTTAAATTATAAATTTAAAAATCTAGTTTTTTCATGTATGAAAACACTTTATGAATCATGATGATTCATTATAAAAAAAAACTGAATAAATTCAAATGCTAATTAGCTAATTATCATGTTTTTTTAAACATGATTATGCAAATTGTAATTAATCTAGGAGCATAATTTTTGTTGGAAATTACTCGAAGTATCTTTCTTAATGTTATGACCCTCCAAAAAAGTTTATAGCATTAAAAGGATTTTGGTTAATATAATTTTTTACCTCGAGAGTCCTTAAAAAAACAACTTTTTTTTCAAATTTTTAACTTTAAAATTCTATTAAAGATTATGTTATAACGAATCGTTATGGTGGAGGGTATTAACATATTACAACTAATATAAAGTTGAATTAAAAAATAAATTTCTCAAAAGTTTAAGCAAACTTGAGTTTTTATGTTTGGAATGAAAGGGCATATGGTAAAAATACAATTATTCAGAAATTGAGTTTAAAGTGTACAAAACATACGCCATTGCTAGCAGCACCCTAGAATAACCTTTTGTAATTTTTTTTTTTTAATGTTTATTCAATCTTGGTATCAGCTTTCAAGGTAAGGAATTGGGGAATATTATAGAATAAAAAACTATTTTGTAATTTTTGGCCGATTTCCATTTATTCTAGTGTGTATGAGAAGATAATTTCATAAAAAGAAACTGCCGGATATCCGGAAAATTCCAGTTCGAATATCCGATATCCGGTTTGTAATGTGCGCCGGATATCCGATATCCGGCAAAAGCACTATCCGGCTCATCCCTAGTTTCTAGTGCAGATTGAGACCACATAGTTTTAAAACAATGAAATTCAATTTGCTTTAAATTTTTAATTTAAATTGTTTCATTTCAGAATTAACTTAAGAAATTTTGTTTCCATAAGATTTTATAAAGCAAGTTTGAAATATATGGAATTTGGGACCATTATCGAATAAATAATATAAAATAAAAACATAACAATTAAGTGATTTGAATGCCATGTTTACTTATCACATTTGTTTTGTAATTAACTATTTTGTACTTGTTGCATTTAATGTCTTTCAAACTTTGTGTTATTAGTTAGTGAATGTACTGTTAAAATGATTAAGGGTAAGATTTTGGAAACTTCCTGTTATATCCCATTTATGAGCTTTCAGAAATTACTGTCTTGTTATGTATTTGCTGCATTACATTGGACTACATTCAAAAGTGGAACATTTTGTTCATATACATAAAGAGGGTTTTCTGTATTGGTTACTCCCTGAATAAAATGCATGTGCGTTGTTTTTTCTTAAACCCCTTTGCATTCATATCTTAATGGATAACAGTATGTTACCTAGTTGTAACTTTATCTGTTGTTTAAAAAAAAGCTGCTATGTTAACTTTGTCTCTTGTTAACCCAAAATTATGTACACTGATTTAAATTTTAGTTTCATTCAACAGTGTTCACTCTAGGCGTTTTTTGAAGGGCGGTCCGCCCTGCCTGCCCTTTTTTCTTCTTGATAGCGCCCTCATGCCCCTTTTTTCAAAAATGCCGCCCTATTTAGAAAACATTCCGCCCTTGCCCTTTTCAGTCAAGCACAAGCGCCCTTGTTTCCCTAGATGACTTTAAAAAAGGCATCTATTAAAAAAATGTGTATGTAAATTGGAATTAAGTGAATTATGACAGTAGAAAAACAAACTCCTTTTTAACTACGCGTGTTGTACAATCACGATGATTCCGTGGTTATTTCGAGCACGGAGCATTCCACGAATCCTATTGATTGCCTGTACCAGAATATGAAATGCTATGTTTTTTTTAAGTGAAGTTTGGTTACAATATTAGGCCTTTTATTACCAAATTTTAGATTTAAGTAGCCTTTTCATCAGTTTTGTAAGGGATCTGATTAGGACTACTTACAGATTTGGTTTTTAGCGAAAACATTAATTTTTAAGTGTAAAATTTGGGATTTTAAGTAGTATCTTCATACAGAGATATCAATTTTGAACGGGTCTTTCTTTTAAAATAAGCCCCGAATCGTCACCAATATCCCAATATGCAGCTCTAGCGCAGTACCAATCAACAAATCGGAACTTTTTTTGTTTGGTCACGGGTCTGATATATCAACGAGTGGCCACGCCCATCTCAAACTTTTTAAAAAAGTGCCCTTTAAAAAACAAGAAGTGCCTTTTCAAAAACGGGGTTCCCTTTTACAGCCAACAGCGCCCTGCCCTTTTTTATTTCTAGAGTGAACATTGCATTCAACAATAATTTTTCAAATTGAACAACTAAAGGCAATAATAAAAATAGCCTAGTGCTTCTGCATGACAGGTAAAACCATTTGTGATATTTTATGTGACTTGGTATATTCCTCTGTGTGACTTACTATATAAATATTCTTCTATTTTTAATCAGTATTTCTTTACCTACATACATGACCACATATCAACTTCACTTATAACACTGGTAGAGTTTATTTTTGAAGCTCTTTAATAGAAAAAAGCTCTTCATAGAATCTGAACATTCCAAAACAGTACTTGTATATATTTTACTATCACTGCATTTATGGCATAGAACTTTTTACTTTAAGGAACATAATAATTTTTTTTAATTAAATTAACTTGTGAACAACCAGCTATGTGCATCTAACAGAAGATGCTTCAAGCGCATCTACTTTTTGCTGAAAATGTAGCAGACTATAAAACTATACTTTATTACATGAGCATAACATCAATTGAAATTGAAGACTTTTATGTAAGAACCAGACTGCTCCAGTTTTCAAATTTGTTCAAGACATACAAAAAAAAAACAATTGTTTCTTGTACCATATAATACAAAAGTACATTTCATTTTATTTTATATCTTTATAGCCATTTCTTAGAGCTGTCTCGTTCTTGCACCAATGGATAGATAATTTGTTTCTTTGTAAGAATAAGTAAAGAAGTGTAAATCAATAAGAACTGGAACTGTCTGGTTCTTGCACCCACGGCTTCAATTCATGTATATCTATTCCTATATAAGGCATGCATATTTATCAGATTTTAAATGATTTAGGCAAGGCTTAATTTTTTTATTTGGCCCATCTGTTTCTGGCAGGCTTTGGGCATTGAAATCCTATAAACGTATAATATGTTTATAACATAAAGCAGCACATTTTTAGAAATTCTACATAGAGGGTCTCATTCAGACTACTTAAATAAAAAAAAATATGTTCATTCGTCAATAGCGCGAGAAAACATTTTCCTTGTTGAGCTAATAAATCGGGATCTATTATCTTTTATTGGAGGTTAAAATGACGTTTTTTAATTTAAATAATGTGTTCTAAAATTTGCTATACTCAAGAGATTTTAAATAACCAAGTATCGGTTATGAAAACTTTCTATTTTTTTTAAAACAAAATTGGGGGGGAAAAAAAGCACTTGAGACTGGAGTGTTTTTTGCAATATTCCGGAAATGGAACAATTTGAAAAGCCTTTCCGTAACAAATCTCTGCAATTAAAGCTTCGCAGATGGAGCTATGGATCCGCATCACTATTATTTTTTAAATTTACCCAAATGCATAAAATTATCTTGCATTGAACAATTAAAATGTCGAAATTTTACTAAATCAACTTTAAGAGTAATGGGATGAAAGACGTAGAATCCAACATAGTGGAAAAAATTAATATATTTACCCATTCAATTCTCGGGGATTTCGATATTAAAATGATCTTTCTTAGCCAATCTAGAAAACATCAATTTATTCTATTTGAATTGTTTTCGTAGATTACATTAAACTAAGTGAATATATGGACTGATTACAGGCACCCCTCCCATTGAAAGTCGAGAAGAAAAAAAAAATAATAATCATATTACTGTAAAAATACTTTAAAAACTAGAAAATTTCAATGTCTGTTCAGTTGCATGAGGGAAAATCTGGTATTTTCCTGTGTCCTGTAAAAAAATGGGGGTGAGGGAGAGTTTCGATTTTTTTTTTTTGACTGATTACTGATATGGTGGTAGAATTTAACTTTTGTGCACAAGTTTTTTTTAACGCAGGGATGGACCTATTGTAATTGCCAAGTAAGGAAAAGTTTTTTTTTTATATAAATCCTTATGAATATCAGCTCAATGGGAGAGTTTCACGTGACGTATCAACATGGTAACTTACTAGTAGTTTCGATTTCTTCCCTACAGCAGACAACTTTACTTTTGTTTGTTTATCCGCTACGCTTGCAATTTTGGGAAAGTTTGTTTATAATATTTGTTTTTCCAAATAAGTAATATTTTTATTTTATATATGAATAAATTTAAATACAGAAATACTTATAGTATTACATTTGTATATAATTAGAATTACAACAAAATACGGAAGAATACTTTTATTTCAACACAAAAATACTTCATTAACGATGAGTACAATCTTTCTCAGTGTATGTAGTAAATATTTCTATATTAAGGTATTATTTAAATACTAAAATTTAAAATTATAGTACAGGAGCTAAAGCTCCATGCTAATCCTACGGAACTTCTACGGCATCGCGAAATTTTCTCCATGTTCTGTTGGAACAGCGGTCTTCTTCTTCTTGGCGTGAAACTCCCCCATTATCAAAGTTGCTTCAAATTCAGAAATGTTTTATATGTGGTTTATGGAAACCTCGGTCATGAAAGTAAAGAGTTCCAAAGCCGATTTAAATATACTAGAGCCATAAAAGGTTCGTTTTTTCAGTAAATGCACCTTAAAAGTATTCTTTACAAAAGATAAAAAAGAATTACATTAATACTTTTTCATTATTACTTTTTATTCTAAGTATTGAAAAACATTAAATGTATTTTTAAATTTATGCGAAGGGACGTTTTCTACCTCAGCTTAAAAAGGAGTATTCAAAAGGAGCCAGTGGCGGCTCGCCCACTACAGCAAGTACAGCCGGGCTGCACCTAAATTCATCAAAAACTAAAATCAGATATTTTACTAATTTTCTTAAATGAAGATTATAATTGAAAATGAAATTTCTACGGTAGTAAACAAAATCTCCGATAAATAACAAACCTTTTTGCCGTAATGCACAATTCAGAAGGGAAAAAAACTTCAGTCAATGAAAATTGCAGCTAAAAAGCAAAGTCAGAAATCGGCTGCATCGTTGCCATGACAACCTTACGTTGTATGACTTCCCCTTCACGTTAAAATGAGGCTGTGACGTCACAAACGCAGCTCAAAAGGATTTTTTCAACTCGAGCTGTAGTTGGGAATTCTGTGAATTGATTGGCTCCCGTGTTTGAATCGGCGGGACGTGTGGGTATTTTACTAGCATCTCTAGACCGCTTTGCCTGATGGAGGAAAAGCCCCTTGGCTCGATAATTGTTTCAGCTTTGGCGGTATTGATAAGTGCTGTTTCGCAACCCTGTGGAAGGAATGGCTGTTGAGGGAGTGAATGGGAGCAATTCGATGGACAAATGGATTTCTGAATTATTTTAATGATTTTGGATTCACACTTTTATCTTTAATTTTTGATTTTATTTTTCAACAAACAGATGTTTTATATGACATTCTTCAAAAAATATCTTTAGATATAAATTATTGTCTTCAGCAAGTCAAGGTAATTCAGAACATTATAAGACAAAACCATAATGAGAACACGTTCAAACGTATTTTTGAAATTGCGAATTCGAAAACAGAAATTGTTTTCAAAAGACAAGATGACTTCCGAACGCACGAAGATGTGTTTAAGAAATTTAAAATGTTATATTTTGAAATTTTGGATACCATAATAATGGAATTTGACGTAAGATTTAAAGATAGCGAATGTCTATAATTTTTTTGTTTTGCCGATTCCTCAAAGTTTGAGGATTTTTCGATAAATATCCCAGAAATGGCTTTTGAAAGTTTGAAAAAGTTTTTTTTTTTTTTTTTTGGGGGGGGGGGGGGTGGGGGGGGGGTCACATGATTTCGGCTGTACTAACATTTTCGACCACGGGCCGCCACTGAAAGGAGCCACGCTTACTCCTGGCTTACAGATTATGTTATCGCTCAGTGACTGTCGTTCAAAAACACAAGGTAGGAAAATGACAGTTTCGGGAAAATTTATAATTTTGAAATAACTGTTGGGAGAGAATTTATGTAAGTATATATATTATTTATATTATATTATGTTAATGCAACGAATTACGTTAGAACGCGAATTTGAGGTCACGGAAAGTTCTACGTTACTCTTATGGGAGTTTTCACTTCAGTGAAGCACAGCTGTGCTTTGTCTATTTTATATTTTATTCTTCTTACTCTATCCTTTTTATTATAATATATTAGTTAATAAGTCTTCCCAGAAGCACAAAATCCCCCCATTAAAACATAGAAACTATTTTTAAAAAAATGTACAAAGTTTTGCCAACGTAAAGTGCGGTTTCGGTTTAATTTCTAGTTATCGCTTTTTTCGAGATACTGATGGCACTCCTCTTTCTAAACATCAAACCTACGTGAAAACATTTAGAACACATGTTTATAAAGAAATTTGTTGCAAAAGGCTTTCCGTAAAACTGTTAACTATTGATTGTTTCAATTATTACATCAATATGTAGTGGTACTTTTAATCTAGTTTCAATAAGGACTCGATTAGCAATAAAAAGAAACCAGACCAACCGAGGTCATCAAAAAAGGGCCTTCATGATGGCCCCACATACGCTGTAAACGTCTTAACTGAATTAAACAAATGCAATTTAAAATAAATGTTCTTTTGAAGTAAATGCTAAAATCACTTAAAAGTAATTTTTTACAGAAATATTCAATTTTATACACATGTAAACAAATATATTTTTTTTAGTTTAGTATGCATTTATTTTCCGTTTCTAAATATTAAGTATCATGTATGGCAACGATGCAAGTGAAAGAAATGAAGTGATATTTATGATTTCATTTACTTAGTCTTAGTATGCTGAGATTCCTGCTATCAAAATTTTGTGAGTAATTTCAATTTTTAATATTTATAAATTTAAGTTTTGCTTCTAAAAGTTATTCGGATTCAATAAATAGGTGGATTTCTGGCAAGATTTGCTGTCTATAGTATCAGATTGTTAAGCGTAGTAGTGACTGCTATAGCTTAGCAAATGCCTAGATTATCAAGTGCCGCGCTCTTTTTGTTTTGATCTTGTCTCACCTTTCTATAGGAAAGCCAATTCATGTGTTTTTAGTGCAATTTAGAGTTTATTGAAATATATTTTCCCGTGTTTCGAAATTTAAATACCCGTTTTTAGTTAGAAAGTAGCACCTTGTAAATAAAGTTGCGTTTGGTAAACACGGATGGTAGATGCGATTAGGAGTCGAATTTCCTGGATTTTGAGGGATTTTATAACAGTTTTTCAAAAATAACTTCTAATTTTAAAAGTTAATAGCTATTTTGGTCCTTTACTGTGTCAATTTAAATTCGAAAATCGAAAACTTAACATTTTGATCTGTGGCTTATGAAAGTATACTTTGGTTAGCTATTCCATCAAGTTTTCCCCATATGACTCTTTTAAATGATTTGTTTATAGTATTTTATGCATTTAAATAAGTGTAAACTTTAAAAAGGGCCCACACACATTCTTAACTTAATATTTGTTAAGTAGGACAAAAGTGAAGGTATAATTGCACTAATTCAATTTCATTTTATCTTAAAATTTCATATTGAAATTGATTCCATTTTAGCTAGGATTGTAATCGGTGGTACAGATGTAGTATAGGACATTTGGCGCGCGAGGTTTTTTTTGGCGTGTTTTATTCGGGCGATAAATTTATAGTATGGCAAACCCACCTGACATTGTTTGTATATCCAATCCTTGTAGCAACTTTCAATCTGGCAACCCTATGACGTCATAGCGCTGTTTAACGGCAATTTTTCATCGCCAAAAAAAAAATCGCGCCAAATGTCCTATACTACATCTGTTCCTAATCGGTTTGTTTATTATGTATTTTATAAATTTTAATGCTCCCTTTTTTTTATACTAAAAATACATAATTCACAGATCGAAGCTGTATATTTTGTACCGATTACAAAGTACAATGTATATTTTCCCATTAGCAACGTTATGCTTTGTGATAGGATATATAAGTATAAACAAGTATTTTTTATTTGTAGCAGTGTAAATATTGTATTTTTATATACATAACGTTGTTTAACTGTCAAATTTAAAAATAACTTCGATAAAATAACATTAAATCATAAACTTAATATATGTTTTTAAGGACTGTGTGAGTTGTTATTGTTTTATTTTAGCCATTGGTTTATAATAAATAATTATCAGAAATATCCACAATTTTATTAGTTTAGCACTAAGCACTTTAAGTTGCTCTAATACACCATATTTTCTTTTCAATTTTATATAAATAAATAAAAATAAAGATCTATAAAATTCACATTTCAAAAAAAAAATCACATAACTCATCGAACTAGTGCTCCACAGGTCCTTTTTCCAATCAGATGAAAATTCTATGAATTAAAAGTTGCTAACTGACCACACAATAGAAATTATATTTGGGTTTGGGTGTTTAAGCTTTATACCTTAGTAAGGCTGTTCTTTTCTTGCATATTAATGTAGACCCTGTACAACGACCCGTAGATACAGCGCCTTATAATTAGGGATGAACCGGATAGTGGTTTTGCCGGATATCGGATATCCGGCGCACATTACAAACCGGATATCCGAACTGGATTTTGCCGGATATCCGGCAGTTTCTTTTTTATGAAAATATCTTCTCATACACACTAGAAAATACGGAAATCGGTAAAAAATTACAAAATATTTTTTTATTTTATAATATTCCCCAATTACTTACTCTTATGGTGATACCAAGATTGAATAAACATTCAAAAAACTTTTTTTATTTACAAAGGGTTAGTCTAGGGTGCTGCTAGCGGGCGTATGTTTTGTACACTTTAAACTCGATTTTTGAATAATTGTATTTTTACCATATGCCCTTCCATTCCAAACATAAAAACTCAAGTATGCTTAAAATTTGAGAAATTTATTTTTATTTAACTTTATATTAGTTGTAAGATGTTATGACCCTCCACCATGACGATTCATTAAAAAAAATTAATAGAATTTTAAAGTTAAAAATACCGTACTAAATACTTAAATACCATATTCTTAGCAAATATAATTGACCGCCACAAAAAAAATCTTTGATGTTTTATTCATCCGGATATCCGGCTTGGTAAATCGGATATCCGGCACTTTACTTCCGGATATCGGATAGTTACCGGATATCCGTTTCATCCCTACTTATAATGACCTCTACTTAAAGTCCCGATTGCAAGATTAGTTTCTAATGCAATAAGTTTTTTAATCTTTGTATTTTAAAAACCACTCAAAGTGTTCACTACAGAAATAAAAAGGGGCAAGTTAATTCGGCAATCTGGTTAACTGCTGATAATTAAACACTTAACAAACCCAATCGAAACAGCTTGACCCTGTGTAGTCAAATAACTGTTGATTTAAATTAAATTTTTTTATTTAAACAATATTTTTTTTTAAAATATGTAGAAAAATGAAATTTTTTATCTTTAAATCGGAAAACTGTCATTCTGATTTTCGCTAAAACCTCTAATTCTACTTAGCTGATGATAACCAAATAACTTATAAATGTAATTAAAATTGAAAATGCATGTAATCAATGCTAAAAAAATGCAATTAAAGCTAAAGAAATATATAATAGTAAAATCTGAAAGAAAGCCAGCTTTTTTCATCCCCATTGTCGTAGTCCTTAGTTTTGTTGCTATTGTTATTATTTAAATAATTTTTTATTGAAATTACACTTGTGTTGTCTAGGGAAATTTTAGTACAATTTGAAAAAATATTCAGTTTTATTTTTGTGTTTAATATATTTATATTTAAATTTTATCTTGTACCTCAAAGAATGTTTGAGTAATAAAAATTTATAACCATGTCTAAATATTAAACTATTATTTGTAAATAGTATCAGCATGATATTTTATAGCTTTTGTTTTGACTAGAATCTTAATTTGCTTTGTGTAATAAAGTATCGATAGTTTCTTATTTCAATTTTTGTTTTTCAGGATTAATGTGCGAGATTCGTCGATTTTGGATCGTTATTTTAATGTTTTTCATTTCAAGGATACTGGTAAGTTTTCAAATGTTCTCTCCTTTTTCTTTTAACTATTGAATTTATAACTTTTTCAAAGTTTTTTACTGTACTAATATCCATAGAATCTTAACTTTTTGAAACTTTGAAGAGTAAAGTTTATTTGTAAACTTCAGTGAATAAGCAACACATTTATTTAGATACCTTATTCTTTCACCTGGGAAGGAGGGACAATCATCTCTCAAAAAATCAACAAACTCCCCCCCTCCCCCTCATAATAAAAAAAAATAGCTTTTTTTACTTGATTTAAAATTGGAAGTGTTTGATCCCCCTCATCCCCCCCCCCCCCCCCCTCCTACATGCCTGGTTTGAACTAACAATAACGTAGAATTTCTGTAAGTATTAGTTTTGAATTTCACATACTTCAATTCCAATAAAGAAAGGGTATTTAAATTTTTTTCATGTAAGGTAAGTGCATCACAATCTGACACTAAGGAATAATTTGTAATAAAAATTATTTTTACTCAAAAATCTCAATCTGGCTACGGTTGGTGGTTTATAAGTTTTCAAACAACTGTTATTATGCAAGAAATTGTCATAACAGCTATTTACAAGCAAAAGTTCATTTTTAATAATTTTTTTTTTTAAGTGAGTGCTTCTAAAGTCGACACCAACATTTTGTAATGAACCTAAATTACTCTTTATGTACCTAAACCTGGCACCCATATATATTTTGGAAACAAGCTCCAAATATATTTATTTTTGAAAACTGTTTGTAAAAAAAATATAAATTAAACATCAATGTTACTGGTTTACTTTTTATATTGGATAATTTCCAAGTACTTTTAAAAGTTCAAAGTAACAGCGAGTTATCTAGATTGATTATTTATGCCATAATTATTATTCTTTTGGAGAGACATTTTTCTAGTGGATATTCTGTTGTAACAGATATTGTGCCTTTCTTGATGGAATCATTAGGAGGTATGTTTTTATTAAGGTTTTGATTGTACAATTAATGTTTTATAGAATAACAAACATTAATATTTACTTTCGTAGTGAGATATCTTGTTGTATTGTTATTTAGACATATAATATTAAAAACTAGGCTCTATAAAGAGTGGTTTAAGATGCAATCTCCTATATTTGCCCCTTATCCCGACATCCGATGCCAGATTTTGGAACATGTTTTTTGGTCTTCTAAATCTGACACATTTTAAAAAGGTGCAGTTTAAAGAAAATTATGGTAGCTAATTTATAATAATTTTAGATTTAAAGTGAGTAGCCAACAAATCTCAATCTCATCCAAAAAAAAATGGTTCAAGCGAAAGCCAATGTTCTTATTTTGGTGGTCAGCCTTAAAACGTTTATTCACAAATTATCTTTCAACTTTTGTTCCAAATCCCTAATTTTCAAACACTGTATTCAATCTCACAGTCCACATATACATATTTCATCTCGAAAACACATCACCCTACAATCATCACACTCAATCCACAGGCATCCATTTAAAAATCCTTAAAACACACATTTTCAAATGTAAACAAACCACTTACTTGCATGTTATGACTGCAAATGACTGAGCAACAATATTCTTTATCAATTATTTTAGAATAAATTTATTTTAAAATTGTATCTTCAAAAATCAACAAACTCGCCCCCTCCCCCTTACAAATTCCTCCCCCCCCCCCTTCATAATTAAAAAAAACTACTAATTTTCATTTAAGTAAACAAGAATACAGCTAATTTATAATAATTTGCTAATTTATAATAATTTTGACTTAATGTTTGAGTAGCAAAAAAAAAAAAAAGGTTTAGGCGGAAGCCAATGTTGTTATTTTCGTGGTCAGACTTAAACGTTTATTCTCAAGTTATCTTTCAATTTTTGTTCTAAGTCCCTCATTTTCAATCACTGTACTCAATCTCACAGTCCACATATACATATTTCCTCTCGAAAACACATCATACAAAAACATACAAACACATCACCCTGCAATCATCACACTCAATCCACAGACATCCATTTAAAAATCCTTAAATCACAAATGTAAACATTATTCAAATGTAAACAAACCACACACTTGCATGTTATGACTGCAAATGACTGAGCAACAATATTCTTTATCAATTATTTTAGAATAAATTTATTTTAAAATCTTCTCTCCAAAAATCAACAAACTCACCCCTACCAAATTCCCCCCCCCCCCCTTCATAATTAAAGAAACCTCTTGCTAATTTTTATTTAAGTAAACAAGAATACAGCTAATTTATAATAATTTTAGACTTAATGTTGGAGTAGCCCCCCCCCCAAAAAAAAATGTTTTAGGCGGAATCCAATGCTTTTATTTTCATGGTCAGACTTAAACATTTATTCTCAAGTTATTCTTCAACTTTTGTTCTAAATATTTAATTTTTAAACACTGTACACAATTTAACTCAATCTCACAGTCCACATATACATATTTCATCTCAAAAACATGCAAACACATCACCCTTTCAATCATCACACTCAATCCACAGACATCCATTTAAAAATCCTTAAAACACCCATTCACAAATGTAAACAAACCACACATATGAAGTTTAGGCTTAGTTATGCACAGCTTCCATAATGTATCAGTTATAGCTTTAAACTGAACATTTAAACAATGCGTTGGGGAGGCTGAAAAATATATAGCGCTCTTAAGATGACACGGGTGTCAGGATAAGAGGCAAAGGTTGGAAACCTGATACCCTTTCTAAAACCTGAGGTTATGTGTCTAAAAAGCAATATCACAAGTTTTCATTATTAAAATAAATAATATTAATGTTTGTTGTCTCTATAGCACATTCAATATATAATCTAAACCCTATTAAAAACGCATCTCTTAATGATATCACCTTAATAATTTTATCAAGAAAGGCATAACATCTCTGTGACAATAGAACATCCATTTTGAAACTTTACCTGCAAAATTATAATAATTATGGCAATCATCTGTTCACTTGAAAAACAGCTCAGTATAACATGTTATAAAAATAAATACCAGCCTAAAACATCTAAATTATTTGATGTAGAATTAGTCTTGAAATAAAGCAGAGTTATTTAAAAAAAAAACCCTTTTTATTCCAATAGCACTTTAAATAAAACACAAAATTATCAGCAAATTAAGTTTCTTTTTTAAATTATAAATTCATGAAATTGAAAAATTACAAAACTACAAGTACCATTTTTTACCCAAATTAGAAACCCTGATAAAAAAAATTACTGTAGAATCCAAATAAAATTTAAAACTTATCATTGTGAATGAAATAATTTTCATTGCATTTTTGCTATAAAAGATATAATTTTCATTTTCACACTCCCATTGAAAAATGTCAATTTTTAATATACTTGGCACATCTGATTGGTTGCCAACAATCAAAAACCTAATAAACCTATTCTAAACTGAGAAAAGAGCTTGTAAGCTCTATATTTCTATCATTAAAAGTTTAAAAACAGGGCTGTTTAAAAGGCAGATTTTGTAAAACTTTTAATATAAGCATTCTTCAATAAAAAACATACAACAAATGCAATCCAACTCAAAAACAGCCATTTAAACCACAAAAAGGTTTTAAATACATAAAGGAGAGAGAGAGTTTTCTAAAGTTAAGGTAGGAAAAATTGCAACAGTCTGCTGAAAAATGAGTTTAAATTGAGTCAGAGTAGTTAAATATCATCTGAACATTTTATTGCTATATATTTAGTTTTTCTGTTTAAATTTGAATTTCATTTGCTTTAGTTTTGATAACTGATCACACCTAAAAAAAAAACCACCTAATTTATTTGCAAGTCATTATCATTTTTTTTTTTTTAGGAAATGAAAATTCTAAATGGTTACGCTATAGTCTTTTATATAAAGCTAATTAAAAATTTAGCTAATTAAAATTATTTTTAATTTATTCACAATTAGAAGGTAGTTTAAATTAATTTTTTTTACAAACATTTGTAAGAATATTATAACTGGATTTGCTTAGGAAGGTCAGGAAAATAATATTGGCGCTTGCAAAATAACAACTATGTAGATTAGAAATAATGTTGTTATTGTGCAAATTAAAAAAAAAAGAATGTGTTACTAAAGTTTATTTTTAATTTTTTAGGGTTCTATTGAAAGTTTGCCTAATATCTAAAAGTACTATGTGAGAAATATTGTCAGGTAAATATATATATATACTCTATCTTTCTCTATATATTTTTGTTTTATTATATAAGTATGTTAATGATATTGAAATGGGTTTCCCACACATCTGGAAAACACGGAAATTGGAATTGTTAGGGAAAATTAAACTGACCTAAGAAGTAAGGGAAAATTTTCCAAACTTTTTAACTGAAAGTCCCTAAATTTGTAAATATGATAATTTTTTTTTAATACTTTCAAAGTTTATTATTTGCAAGCACTTCATTTTTATGGGAGTCTACAATTAATTTTTAAAAAATCTGTAATTTTGCATGTATTTCTCATTCCGGAATTAAAAAAAAAAAAATATGGGGAAAAACTGGAAAAGTCGGGGAATTTTAATCTTAATGTTGAGTGGCAACCCTGTGAATTGTTTGAATGTATCGCTAGTGTAGGCTTTGTTTTTTGTTTTTAAAATTTGTATGTTAGAAAAAATTAGTTTTAAAATATAGTAGCCACATAGATATGCTAGGGAAAATAATTCATTAAATAATTCATTAAATATTCATAGTATTTAACTTAGTATTTATGAGATTTAGTAAATTTTGTAAGGTTTTGGAAAAGTCAGGAAATTTTTTCCAAACAAAGTGCCTAAATTTGTAAATATGATAATTTCTCATTTTTTTTATACTTTAAAAGGTTATTATTTGCAAGCACTTCATTTTTATGGGTGTCTACAATTAATCTTTATAAAATCTTTAATTTCGCATGTATTTCTCATTCTGGAATTAAAAAAAAAACTATGGGGAAAACCTGGAAAAGTCGGGGAATTTTAATCTTAATGTTTAGTGGCAACCCTGTAATTAGTTCAAATGTATGAAAAAAGCAAGTGTATGCTTTGTTTTTTGTTTTTAAAATTTGTATTTTTGAGAAATTTAGTTTTAAAATATAGTAGCCACATAGTTATGCTAAGAAGAAAAATCTGTAGTAAATATTTATATTCTTAGAACATTGTACAATACAGATGTTATGAGAGCATATTTAGTGTGCCACTACTTTTTTTTTGTTTTATTGTGTACTCCATGGCAAGTTATTAACTTTCTTAGCCAAGACTAAAGTTTAAATTTAACTTTAAAAAAAAAAAGACCTGAATTTTTATTATGGAATAAATTGTCAAGGTGGTAGGTTAGCATCTTTAAGTTTTGGAAAAAATAAGAGCTGAGGAATAAGTATCATCTACAGAACCTGAGCTCTAATTTCTGTGTTGCATTTTTTCCTATACTGTCTTTTATTAGTTTTCTATAGTAAATTTTCTACACAATGTTACTTTATATTTTTCTACCACTATGTATCCTCCCTTTAACTTGCCCTGAAAGCTGTTAACCAAACCTCAGCTTTATAATAATAATGTATCCGAGAAATCTCTTGGTAGTAAACTTTTAATTAGTAAATTAGTAAACTTTTAAAATTCAGAATTGTTTTTCACTGCATCTGGCCTCAGAATCTTTCTGTGGAATTTTGCATTAAAAAAATTACTTCATTTTCCCATGTTATTGTTTTTTTTCCCATTATTTATAATTTTCTGATTTTTTTTACAAAAAATTGTAACTATTTACAGCAGATTGAAATGTAGACATACATAAACTTTTACATAATTGGATTAATGAAGCTAAAAATACAACTTATTTTTTTTTTATCAAGCTTTGCACTTATCTAACATTAACATAAAATTGTTAAAATCAAACTAATGAAAGTATTCAGTTGCATTACAAACAAGTATTTGCTAAAGTTAAAGACAAATTGGGTTAGTTTGTATTTTATAAGTTGCTGAATTAAAAAAAAAATTCTTGCTCTAGGTTTTTGACATTTACATTTGACGGATTTAGAAAGTTCAATGTGTGGGCAATTAGTATAAAAATGTGTAATTAGCTACTATAAAAGACATTAAGATGGGTATTTTTCTTTTTCATATTTTTTCCTTACACTTGAGGTAATTTTTTTCACACTTTCCTTGATCTTTTGAGTAAAGTTGTATGAAATTTATGTTTATGTTGCAATTTAAAACTGTTTTTACATTATTTGACAATAAATAATACAAATTGTATCTAAATTGTTTAAAAGTTAAGTGGCATTTTAAGTAAAAGTTACAGTTTAGATAAGTGTAGCAATCTTTACATCACAATTGTGTGTCATGTTTTTATTAAGATCTCTTGCAAACCATTATAACCATTTTTGTGAAAAGTTTGTTTAGCCCTCATAGTGTAAAAACTTGAAAATACATATTAAAAGAAAAACAGCCTAAAAACACATTTTTCTTTTGTAGTTTAAAAATTCAAATGCATGCTTAATTAAAAAAAAATTTAAGGAATATTATCAAATTTGAAAATTTCATTAAAAATGCTGTCAAAACAATCAACTACATATGATAAACTATAATAATATTCTTAACTTGGTTTCAAAATCAGTGCTCTGTTCAAAGATTTTGCTACTTAAAATCCTATTTTTAGAAAATACTTTGAAACATTTAAATGTTCCCTAGAAATTAGTAAAATTATACATTTTGAGAAGAAACATATAGACTAAATTATAAGCTGGGATTCACAAACCTATTAGAAAAGCAGTCAAAAGTAATCTCAGCTTTTTATTTGAACTACTAGTAAGCTTCTGGTAATAAGTTTGGAAACTTAACCAGAAAGTCCAAAACGGTAGCCTTAAAGCTTCCAAAAATTTGAGTCCAGGAACCACTGACAACCCCCCCCCTCCCCCCACCTTTTGATAACACTAAATAAAATTCTGTTGCAAGCATTATTTTGGTGCTAAATATAGTTCAATTATTATACATTGAAATTTGGAAAATAAGATTATTAATGGCAGAAAAATAATATCATATTTAACTTAAATGGTTTTAATCATAGAGTAATGATACAAATAGAAGAATAAAAATGCTGATTTCCGTGTGTCCATCATTGAAACCACGTGATAGGTGGAAATGCCAATTCATTCATGCGCCAATATTACTTGGCAGGTCTTGACGACTTTAAGAACTAAACTACAAGATCGAAAGTAGTATAAACGGATGGCTCCGATATTGCAAAATTTAAAAAAAAGTTTTTTAAAATTTTGCTATATCGTACCCATCACGTTTTTGCGAGTCTAAAACGCGTTGAAAACGAAAAAAATAATCCAAAGGTTATCCCGCGAGAGGGAACACATCGAAATACAACACACCGCATCCTACCGATCTACACAATATTTTAAACTCTCGCCTGGTGAAAAAGAGACTGAAAGAAAGACCCGATCCGTGAAGGTTATCCCGCGAGAGGAAACGCACCGAAAAACTCCATAGGGTGGCTGAAACACTGGAAAAAGTTGTAGAGAGATTGATTCACATCGGCCAAGACCCGGTCTGCGAAGTCGAAACGAGTATGATTTTCACGAGTCGAAACGAGCAACTTTTATCTGAGCGAGGCGAAAAAGAGCGCTTTCTACTGCGATGACGGCACGTTTTCCTCAAAACATGTTTCCACTCCTCTCTCAGACCTTGCGTTTCGTTTAAAAGCTGTTATCTCGTTCCCCTGCCTTACGAAAGTGCTTGTATATTATTATCCATCTAGAAAAACCGGGGACAACCTATCACTCGATGTGGATGCTGGTTATTTCAAAATCATCGTTTTGACATAGAGTCTTTCAAAGCTGGTAATTGTAATCAAAGAAAATGCAAGAATATTTAAACGTTTGATTTTAAAGTGTTGCGGGGCAATTCTGCTAAAATGTTTTTTATTCTCAGGAAATTGCATTCTCTGAAAACAAACGCTATTCAAAAATATTGAAAAAATCTAAGTAAAAACTTTCTGCTATAAAAATATATATATTTCTGCTATATATTTTTCGAAACCCAGTTCATTTTCCCGTGATATTTTAAACACCTTCTCGTTTAAAAACCTGTATACAAGTTATCTCGTTTCCTCCACATCAACACTTCGCTCCGGTTGGATACAGCGCGTTCGATTATGAAAGTGTTTTGTGTCTATTTTCTATCGAGGATACACGCA
Organism: Troglohyphantes excavatus; assembly: GCA_963932185.1. NCBI lineage: Eukaryota > Metazoa > Arthropoda > Arachnida > Araneae > Linyphiidae > Troglohyphantes > Troglohyphantes excavatus. The sequence continues at coordinate 66,528,282 of OZ010673.1, read as the reverse complement.
GAAACCGAGAAACAACTTTTTCCAACATCGCTCGTTATGACTAGTGGTAAGTCATTTTCATTTGAAAATCTCGCTTTAATATAAAATCACCTCGACTAGCAATTGTAATCAAAGAAAATGCAAGAACATTTAAATGTTTGATTTTAAAGTGTTGGGGAAAAATACATTTTACTTGTGTAAATTCTAATAATCTATACTTATATATAAGAATGAACTGTCTGTTTATAGAATCGAGTAAAACCCTTCATTCCTGCGAATTAGGATACACTGATTCATAAAATCACATTAATTTTTTGTTCCCGATTTAATTCAAAACTACAGCATGGATTTTATGAAACTTGTATCATTTTAACGATATTTTGCCTCAGTTAAAATCGACACTTTGTTTCACATGGATATCTGTAACCTTTTAAAACTTTCTCCTATGCACAAATCCTATGAGAAATTTACATCTAGATCTCCCCCTTCTTAATATTTTTGTACCTTAGCGACCGAAAATATTTTTTTGAAACTACTGGATGCTTTCTGTTATCGCGATTTTTCTTACTTTGTTTCGAGATCTTAAAACAGCCTATCTAAAGTTGTTACATTTATACCACTAGTGTATGTCAATAGTGCTATTTTTCTGCCTTGCAAGTGTAACTTAATTTGTTTATATATCTACATACCTTATTTTAAAGGTTCAAAACATTTATTGAATTCAAAATGAATATTTAAAAAATAATGTTTTTTCCGTAAATATTGAAACAGATTATTTAAAATTATATTTTACAATTCTCCTCAATTTCAGAGTGAACAGATACAAAAAAAAATGTATTCTTAATTTATTTCTCTTCGGAAATTATTGACAAAAATAAACGTTCACCAAATACGATAAATTATCCCCATTTGGAAAAAAAGCAATATTTTCTTCTTTTTAGATATTATTGCACTGTCTGTATTGAAACTAATGAGTGAAGTTTAGTACATGCGTTTATTCTCATTGAAGAGTTAAATTTTATACAAAAAATCCAACTTTTAAAAAAATAATATAAGTTTTTAACACCAATTGACATTGAAGTAACATCACCGACTGATTTATTTTAATTTTGCGCAGTATATTATTTTCATTGGCATTATATTACAAGACTAATATTTGCAAAAAGGCTGTTTTTTAAAAAAAAATTTCGAAGCAGATATCTCTCGTTTCAGTGCCACGGCAAGAGCTTTTCATACCCTAGAACTTTAGCACTGGTCTTTCCAGGCATTAAAACCTTTTGCATAACGGGCTTCAGAATCCCATGTTAAATCAAATACCGCTCCGCCAGCGAAACGCACTTTCGACCCAGTTGTTTTGGAAAAACCACTTTCACTCTTCTGACCGGGGAGCTGATCGAGAGAGTATGCATAACTGGAATCCGTTCTCAGAACTGCTGGAACCCGGAGGAGAAAAAAATCTCATTCTTTTCGACCTGCAAACAACTCGCTCTTTTTTCCCCCCGTTCCAAGGTAAGTAGAATTTGACGAAGCATCGGGAGTTGGTTTTCGCTTCATTACGGCTTCAGAATAAGTTGAAGTAATAAACGAGTGTTTTTTAAAATAAATCCAGACCTTTTTTCATTAAAATTATTTTATTATTTTCTTATGATACATTTCAGATTATACATTTTTTTAGACAGTTTACAAGTTTAGGACTTGCATTTTATATATATTATTTACATACATTTTTCATGTTATTAGAACGTGCATGTTAAATTAAAAGTTAATACTTGGAATATACATTTTCATATTTTGCAGGTTTAGGACTTGCATTTTTATATTATCAGAACATGCATGTTAGGTTAAAATACTTAGAATATATACATTTTCACATTTTACAAGTTTAGGACTTGCATTTTTATATTATCAGAACATGCATGTTAGGTTAAAATACTTAGAATATATACATTTTCACATTTTACAAGTTTAGGACTTGCATTTTTATATATATTATCACATACATTTTTTTATGTTATTAGAACATTAGGTTAAAAGTTGATACTTGGAATATACATTTCCGTGTTATTACAATTCAGGACTTGCATTTTATATACAATGGAATACATGTTATTACAAGTCAGGGCATGTTATAGATACATATTGTTACATGTTATAGATTATCATTACAAGTTAGAAATACATTTTGTTATCGAATTATGTTATAATCATTACAATTCGATGAATGCTTCTATACGAATTATTAAGACCAGGCGGTCTTGAAAGTAAATGAAATATCATACATATAATCATTCTTGAATAAGTTCTTCCAATCGGCAACTAGGAGTAGAATGCAAAGCTTTGACGATCTGTCCATTGCTCAAGACTTGGAAATATGCTATCTTGGAACTTTGACAATTTCGTCGAGTGGCGTAACAGGAACTGGCTTCTTCAATACAATTCCACATATTCGTATGGAGTTTACTGCAAACGGCTTGAATCTGGTAAGACTCTGCGACAGATTCTCTATCGAGTAAAAGAAACCCGTACCTTGGATCAGCAGACATGGTTCTCGAGTGAATTTTTTCGATCTGTGGAGATGTATTTAAAGATATTTGCACCAATCAGAAAGCGGCTTGCAATATTGCTCGTTGTTGAATTTCACTGTGTTGCCATTCAGAGTTTTTAAATTCTTCTTTGCGAAACTTTGAATCACTGCTTCGTTAGAACACGGGTTCGAAATAGCCAATCGCGGTAAAGCTTCCCCGCGGGCTGCGTGCCATAGAAAGAATAAGCAAAACAGTGCACAAGTGTTCGTCTTTGGGTGTTGGAATTTTCGGCGATTCACTGTGCAACTGGTAGAATTTCGGGTGATGAAATCTTGAATTTCTTTACACGGGGTAGATCCATAAGAGCAGAAGAATCTTGCGTGATTTCTCGAATCGAAATAAACGGCTTGCCAGTGTTGGCCGATTTCGCTCGATTTGTCGGTATTGATAATAAAACTTCGAAAGTGTTTTCTATGACATGGTAGTTTATCTCTAGCGAAAACACCCCCGAAATGAATTTTTATTTTCGGGTCGGCTAACGACAGTCTGGTTAAAGTAGACGTGTTCATTTTAGTAATCGGTGTACACACTTCGAGATTTATCTATTTCAATCAGAGCCTGGGTTTCGATATACACGAGCAGAGTCACAGTCTCGGGAAGATTTTCAGCGAATTTTAGGTGTATACTCAAGTCACCGTTACGACTGATGTTATTAAAAGGATCACTCGCGCTTTTATCCTGTGTCAGATCAAAAACTGTGAAATTTAACGAATTCTTGAATTCACCGTATGAAATCGCAGTGTCATATGTATTCAACTCTGTGAAAATACTTAGGTAATTTCGCGTATACAAATCGCTAGTGTAATTCGGTGCATATGCAGTAGTAGGGATTTGCACTCCGTTTTCAGTTAACGAGACGTAACTTAGATTATAATTTTGAAAAGCGAAAGGATTTTTACGAATATCCCCATTGAAATTTGCGTTTCCTACCGTTGCTAACGTCACGCGAGATGGGAGTAGTCCTGTTATCGCATTGGGAATCGTTAGACTTTTAATCCCGGACGACAATGTAAATGTTTTTAATTCAACCCTCGTGAATGGCATTTGAACGAGTGCGCTTTCCAGAGCCGTTTCGTGAGCTACCAGAATCGAACCTGTTATCTCACATCTTCGTGCAAAGATACTCGCGTTTTCAATATTCAAATGAAAATCGCCCGTGCTTGCCATTAAAGCAAAAGCGTGTTTAGATTTCTCGAGTTTGATGCGCACTGAAATTCCGTTCAATAAAAGCCGGCTCTGGTCCGAAATGTCTAGATGCAGCGCTCCTAGCATTTCAAAGATTTTACCGTCCTTTGTGCGCGCATAACGCGTTTTCAACCCTTCGTTAGACCCAGCACCGACGTCTACATCATTGTAATGACCGACCGTGTCTTTTTCGAATAAAGCGGCGCTTAATAAATTTTTCTGAGATTGTTCAGTATGAAATAGCAGGGCTTGTATCATAGCTTTGTAAGCGTAATTATTTTCTGAAGAAATTTGACGATCGTTCAACGAAACGTGACATTCTGAAAACATTGAATTTAATAAATAATTGACCGGCCCGCATTTGTCTCCGGCGGCTAGCGCGGTTCCATCGGATTTTACAATTTTTGCTTGGACTTTTAAAAATATGTGTGATAGATCATAATACGATTCACCCAGGCCTGGTAATAGAAACTCGAGTGTGTTGTTATTACTAATGGTCGCGATTGGGTGAAATTCTACAAGCGCTGACCGCGTCATTCCCATAACAATGTCAGCCGGCTTGAATAATTCCAGCTCGGATTTAGAGCAGTAGCAGCGTTCCATCTTTACGATCTATGAAAAGACGTCCTTTGAGCAACGCTTACGTCTCTTGATCTGTTTTTTCGAAACGTGTTTCTTCCTTTTAACCCCTCGCCCGGTCTGCAATTTCCGGATTACATCATGTTTCACACTCTGGGCTGATTCACGAAATCGGTCTATAGCGGCATCCTTGAAAGATTTCCCAGCGTCCATGTCTTCCAAAACATTTTGACCCGTTGAAAGCAAGCGTTTGCCTAGATATTTCCCTACTCTTTTGAGTATCGGTATAGCGAATCTACGCAGGCTTGCGAATCCATAGCCTCTTTGGATTGGATACTCAGATGCGAAATAACCGCCAGTTTGATTACAGTAGTGATCTATGCACGCTCGCTGGTCCAACTCTGGTCTCCGCATGATGGTGTATGGAGCATTTAAAAAAACACCATGACATTTATACAATTTTTCTCCGGAAGTTTAGAATAGCGCATGTCTTACCGCTTATAAATTTCAAAGGGGTTCCTTGGCTCGTTCTTAGTTCAAGATGGAGCGTGTCAAAATGTTGTTTTTTCACTTTGAAATATAAAGGCACCGCAAAGTGTTTGACGATTTGGTGAGCGTTTTCATTCGCCATTGGAATAATTTTCAAAATAGGAGCCAGTGCATCTCCCACAAAGGAGGATTCTATAATATCGCAGTATACATATATCTCCGATATCCCGGCTCTTAGCTCCAACACGTACCGTGAAATATATTCCCCTTCGTTGAATACATTCTGAGTAAACCCCAAAAGATCTTTTAACTTTTCACCGAATTTTACAGTGATTTCTGGAGGAACTATCAGATTTGTTTTCATGTCGGGTAATTCTTTAAGCGTTATATCTTTGAATTCGCCGAAAAATTGCTTAGAATCAAGATACATACCACTAGGAATTTTATAATAAAATGTTTCCCGCTTACGTTTGTTTTTAATAAATATTCCATTTATAATAATTTCGATTTTTTCGTTATGAATGTGAGGCACCAGTGTATACTTGAACCTAGTCGTACCACTATTTTGAATCAAGTAAGGCGAAGATTGAATATTTAAAGCTTTCATTAATTCAGGAGAATTCTTACGTCTTAATGATATATTCACATTTTCCTCCATTTTAACAGTCACCACATTTTCATCGGATAAATATTCAAATTCCACAAGTTTTTCTCCCGTTGTTTCTTCTACAGCTGCATTTATTTGCTCAAAGATGCTTCTGTCTATATCGTGAACGATTGTGATTTCATGCCGGGATTTTTCAACAGGTTTTCTAGCGTATAACTTAAAAAATTCACCTTGGTAACCGGATTCGCTGTGTCTGAAATGTCGCCACATCGAAGCCGCATCTCTGTTTGCACTCAAGGTTAATTTATTCTCTGCATACATAGAATATAAAAGTTGCTCTGCATGTTCAAAGTCTATCTCAAAGCGCCAAGGAGGTTCTAGTTTCCACACAATTTTTGTTTTTTCTTCTGTATACCAGATCTTGAGAGGGGGATCGTTTATAAGATTTTTCATATTTTCAATAATTGCTTCCACCGGGTCTGCTATGTTTTCGTTAAAAATCGGAACGATTAAATCGGGCAAGAGCGACTTCTCAGTGACTATGATTGATTTTTCTATTGAGTAATCGTCATTATAGTTTGGCTGAATCGTGAAAAATCTCCCGGGAAATGTTATTTCAGAAAGGCTCATTTCCCACACACCTGTGAGATTTATCGGCTGAGCCAGTTTTGTGCGATAGCTATCTGGAGTGTTTTCTTTAAAATATCCCATGCTGGCGTTGCTCGGGAGAAACATATTAAATGACCCGTCTACGTTTTGATCAGACATTTTTCCGATATCCAGCTATTATAACTCGAATCAAAGCCTGACCATTTCACGAACAACTGACGAGAAAGCCCAGTGCCTTTCGTTTTTATAATTTTTTCAATGGACCAGAAATCGCTTGTATTTTTTTTTATTTTCTGCAATTCTTCAGTGTAAAACCGTCCTTCGATTTCTTTCCCCTTCAAATCTGCTAGAGTGTAGGTGTAAGGAACGCTCGAATGAACGGCTGCGATTTTGAATACTTCCTCAGTCCATTGTGGAGTGTACCCTTTTCGGAATGCTTTATTCGCTTTCGAAATTCGAACAGAATTTCCAATCTCGAAGCGAGGGTTACGGGTTATAGTGTAACCGTATAATCTTTCTCGCAGAGTTGGCTCGTTTGCAGATGTTATTTTCGCCGGTTTAAATCCGTGACTTCTGTGTACAGTGTTATTATACGAATTAATAATGTCTTGTAAAATATCAATGTATTTATAGTTATTCCTATACGTGAACACTCTGTGCATTCTCGCTCTGATAGTTCTATGAGATCGTTCGAGAATAGCACATTTATTCTCGCTCTTGGTCGCGTAATGATGGATTCCTTTTTTTTTAAATAAAGCTTTCACATGTGCATTAAAAAATTCTGAGCCTCTGTCTGATTGGATGTTCACTGGGACGATAGTTTTGAATATCGTCTTTAGGGCATTAGCTACGGTTATTGCTTTTTTATTTTTAATCGGAACCGCTCTTAAAAACCTCGACATAATATCAATCACTGTTAAAATGTAGCGAAAGCCTTTATTCTGTCTAGCATATTTTTGCATATCTACTAAATCCATTTGCCACAATTCGTTTACACCGCGGGCGACAGTCGACCGCCTTTGGAATTTATACCGAACAGGTTTGTGCAAAGTGTACGTATCTTGCTGGGAAAGCCATTTCCTAGCTTCGTCGTAGCTGGATTTGGAAGCTTTCGCCAGGTTCGATACACCTCCAAAAGACCCCGGCTGGGCCGGATCGTAATATACCGCTTTCATTCTTGCCAAGGATCCCATCTCACTTTCTTAGACGGGGTGGCTGGTGTAGAACTTGCACGCGGTCTCGGAGGAGTGGCTCCTTGATTTATAGAATCAAGTTCTGAAATCTCCAACTGCTCGCGAATGTTTTTATTACCTATCCAATGTCTGGGTATATTTGCGTCGAAAATACCTCGGTAAAATTTATCGAATCCTCTGGGAGGGGTTTCACTGCGTCGTAGATCTCGCATCAAATGTGCGAAGAGATCGATAGCGTTGCTTCGACGCTCCGGTTTGTCATTCACTTCTAACTCATTCCTCTCGTTGAATTTGTAGCCTATATTTTTCAAGGATTCTAGAATAGGTACTATATGTCTTTTTCTCGTTTTGGGCACAGCGTGAATTAAATATTTAGCGACCGTTGGAGGCATTGCATCTTCGCTTCCTAGAGATTCTCTCATTTCACCGGATTCGTCCGCACGAGTTATATCGGCTATCAATTCAGGTGGTATTTCAAAAGGCTTGGGAGGTGGAGCTGGCTGCATAACTTTTTGATATTTAGGAACGAGTTGTGATAGCAACTTTCCTCTCAGATCGTCTGGCATTTCGTTCAAGCGTAAAACTTGAATAATCTTATCTTCCAAACGGATTTCCGGTTTGTTGAGTTGGTAATACTCCGACACGAGATCACTCGGAACAAGAGCCATTTTTTTAGCCATTCTTAGTCACCTATAAGCCCTCCGAGTAATTTCAACGCTGCTGGGATCAAGAAAGGTAAAAATCCACCACCTTGCTGTGTAATTTTTCTCTTTTTTGAAAACCCCACTTTCCGGTCAGCTAACGCACGTATCGTCTTCTTATAAGCTCCGAGTTTTTTCAATTTCGCTCCGGGAATATTCCCCGATAATAAATTCCGACAGATTTCACAAATGGATTTTATCTGATCGTCTGTGGCTGTATTTAAAATCGCTTTCCGCTGCTGAGGAGTCGCACTCGCGAGCATGTGTAATAAATGCACATGCCGCTTCACTCTTTTCATTTTGGAATGAATACCCAATTGATTTGGTTTTTATCCGGGAATATAGACGCTCGGAGTCGCTCTGTTTCTGACGTTAGCGGGTGAACGTCGACAAACAAATAAGTGAAAGGCTCTGCAGTTGCCATTTTATAAGCCTCCATGAAATATTTCCCCTTCAAAGGGAAAGCTTGTCTCGCGAAACACGATACCTGCGAGGCATCTCGGTTATTTCGAAATAATACCAAGTAATGTGTATTGAGACTTATATCTCTCATCACTTTCACTTTCGGAAATAAGTTCTGTGTGATAAGAATAATACTGAAATTCTTATGATGGCTCGTCACACGAAACATCAGTTCGATCTCATCGTTTAATTTGCTTTGAAAATCATCGAATACGATAAGTTGAAATTTTTCTTCTTCGGGAGGTATCCCACATATAAATTTTATATTTTTTTCACTTGCGAACCACGGTTGCCATACAGAGTAGCACCATACGATATTTGTTATTTCAGCATCGTAGACATTATTTTTTATCATCTTTCTCACCAGCTCTGTTTTACCGCTCGAGGAAGGACCCGTGCATATCAAAGCGGAGGGAAATTTTAAACGGAGCATCGTCTGCATAAGTTCGCGAATTCTGACGCGAATAACTGCACACCAGCCACTTCAGGTTTTAAATATCCGGTTTCGTTTTTCCAAAATTTTCGAATGTCGTATACAAGATTTTCTTCTTTCTCACATGTGTGTAAATAAATGCGACGACCAATATTCTCTGAAAATCTACAAGTCGTATTTGAAAGATCCACTTCGCCACTATCGTGCATTGTTAGAATAATACATATCATTTCGATAACGCACACAGTCGCTAGTGAAGCGATGATTATCGGTCGGCGGATCTCCATTTAAATCGAGTTTCACTAGTGACCTCTGGGTTTTTATACCCTTCGCGGATTTTCGATAATTTTTTTTTTTTTTGATTTTTTTCAGTAGCGATGGAAACGGTTTGAAGCAAGCGCAGAACCAGTTCACGATATTTTACCAAAACTCCCGGAGAAGAAAAACAAAAGTCGGCTTGTTTTTAGAGCGATCGATGTCGAAAAGAATGAGATTTTTTTTCTCCCAATCAGCTGTTTTAAGGTGAGGACTTCTAACGCAGAGAGTGAGTTTAGTTCACTAGTTCTGTTTTTCCAGAAGAAGATGGTCCCGTACATATCATCGTGGAGGGAAATTTTAATTTCAGCATTGTTGACAGAGTTTCAAAAATTCGTCTTTAAAAAGTTGAATTCCGCATTGTTCTGGTTTTAAATCATTCGTTCCGTTATAATAAAACTTTCTTATATCATACACCACCTTTTTCTCCTTTGTACATTTATGAAAATACACTCGGCGACCAATATTTTCCGAGACCGAACAAGTACTCTTGCTCAAATCCACATATTCTTCGTTTGGTATCAGCAACACTATCAATTCTGCGAGACACACGATCGCAAGGATCGCGATTACAACTATTTTCACCTCCATTTGACGTTCTCGTGTTTTCTATTTATATATATATACCCCAAAATAATTGTCGTTTTGAAAAGAGGGGGTTTTCGAATTGACTAGTTTTCTAAAAGTTTTTTTCTGAAACTACTATACAAATACTTTTCAAGTTTTCTAAAATCTCAATTTCAGAAACCATAAAACTTTTTATAAAACGATGGTATCTGTATTGTAGATTTAAAAAAACATTTTTTTTTAAATCTGCAATACAGATACCATCGTTTTATACTACTATCGAAGTATTGTAATATGGTTTCGTGTTTAATTTTGTATTTAAATATTTTGTTTTTTTGAACGAGTGGCACAATTTAAGGGAGTTTAACAGATATATTAAGGAGATTTTTCTTACTTTGTAGTTTTGAAATAATTGCATTACGTTTTTTTGTAAAAAATTTACCATAAGTGAAGTTCTTTCAATTGTTATTTTGCATACTTCAATAAGAAAACATGAACAATAAAACCGGAGAAATATTAAGAGTTTCGCTTCTTCGAGTATTGAACACAAATGAAATATTTTCGTTTCGTTAATAAAGAGGAAATATTTAGCGCATATTGTTTGAAAATAAGTAAATACGTACATATATGTTAAAAAGTTGAATACGGACAGAACTCCTTATCACCAAAAAAGAAGAAAGTGCGCCAAATTTGAAACTCCTGCAGATGTCTGAACGCCAAATGTGGCAACGCTATAACCACGTGATGCGAGTTTTTCTTTTTCAATGTTGACCCCGCGGCCATACGAGAGTCTGGTATTGAAGGCGCTCTCTATTTAATATTACACTCTCTGGTTTTAATTATTTAAGATAGCACTTCATGCATATATTTTCATATAATAAAGAGGATTTGAGTGCATGCTTTCCCCAATCTCACCAACTTAGTTATTTTTTAGTGTAAATACAAGAGTAGAAATGAAAGTTACACCTTTTCAAATCTGTAAGTGTAAGAATACGATTTAATTTTTTGTTTACAATAGTTTCCACTGAACACAGGTTGTAAACCACTGTTTTAACGATTGACTTACATTATTTAAGCAAAATACCTCAATAATAGATCAAACTACACTAATCAAATTTAGTATACAAGTTAAGATATCTATAATATGTGACTAGTGAGCTTCATAGAACATCTCGAAAGAGGGCTGCCGTGTTTAAATTCTTATGGGGGAGGGGGGACTATAATTGTACTGATTTTATTAAAAAATTATGTTATATTTTGTGTTCTTAAGATCATAATCAGTGACATCTACAATTTTTTAAGGACTTTACAGAAGTTATGAAAATGACCTTATTTATATAGACTAAATTCTTGAAATGTGCAGAAAATTGACCTGTTTCCCTATTATTGGCTAACCCAAACATCTTTTTAAAACAAATTTAATCAACATAGATTTAGAGAAATAAAATGAAAGATGGGCTGTGGAATTAATGTAAAATAAAACGGTTACTATTCCATGAATTTTAAAAGAGTTTAATAAAGTTTCGGGATTTTTTGACACATTAAGATGTCTTCAAAATTTATTATATTTTTTATAAGCTAACCCAAACAGCTTTGTAAAACAAATTTAATCAACACTGCTTTAGATAAATAAAGTGAAAGATTGGGCCGTGGAATCAATGTTAAATTAAACGCTTACTGGGTTACTATCCCATGAATTTTAATAGAGTTTAGTACTGTTTTGGGATTTTCTTGCACATTAAGATTAAATAAACATCTTTAAAAAGTCTTAAATAAATAATTTTCTAATTCTCCCAAAGAATAAAAGAGCATAGAGCAGTTGTTGGCAACAGTTAAAAAGTTTGTCAAAGTTGGCAAAAAAAAAAAAAAAATAGCAAAGTTCAAGAAAAATTAGATTTTCACTGAGAATTCAGCAATTATTAAACATTTGAACATCCATTATTAAAATTGCTTGAGTGGGCAATTGTTCTGCCAAATTCTAGATGCATAGATTATCCATAAGAGCAAGAGAAAACCTGCACATAAAAGTACCATGCTTGTTGTGTAACTAAAGTTGGAAGTGTGTTCGAGTTCATAGATTAACACAACTAAAATTACAAGGTGCAATAAAAAATAAATATTTCCAGTAACAAAGGATTTGGTAATTTAAAAATTGAAAAGATAAAGAATTAAATAGGCTTAAATGAAGAAAAATTGAATTAAAAATGTTATTACAATTAATTAAAAAAAAAAGGGGGTAATAGATGGTTCCAACCGGTATTCTCTCCACAGACGGTCAGGATTATCAAAAGTGACCAGACAAGAAAATGTATAAATCGTTATATTCATCAACATAAAGATGTTACCAAATAAAATGGGCTAAATTTTACATAATTAATATGAAATAGTGAAAATTGACAGACAAATAACTATTTAAGGTAAAAAAAAAAAGAAAATCAGCCAAGGGTATTTTCAGCAATACTTTTTTAGTTCTTGAGGGACAGAGTTAGTAATATGGCAATTAGCTTATATGGTAATTGCAATGTTAGTTTTCTTAACATAAACGGAAATATCTCTTAATAATAAAATAAACATTATTTTTTTTTTTTGTACATACAGTGAGTTGTTTTCAGATGTTAAGTTTTTTAGGAAGCCTCTTTAATCTTCTCGGTGATTAACTTGTAAGGCAATATGTAGTGGCGAATATGGTATAATTTTTCCCCCTTGTTATCATGCTTAATTTGTGTAAAATGAATTGCTTATACAGTGTTTACAAATTTAATAATTGGTGTGCGTTTCTTTGTTCAATATAAAGTTATATATAGAAAAAATGTTTGCTATTTTAGCTTTCAAAATTTTTAAGTTTTCATTTTTGCTCAAACACTTATTTAATGCAAGGTTTGGAAGTTTATTCAAATTGACAGTTACAACGGATTGCATTCTTTGATGATAGTATATAGTAAACTTATTATAGCATCTTCAAAAAATGAACAGCTTTTCTATCAATAAAAAAAAATTGCATTTATTAAAAAATTACATATTAGCTAGTATGCGTATGTCAATTGCTCAAAGACTTATTTAATGCAAGGTTTGGAAATTTCTTCAAATTGACAGTTACAACGGATTGTATTCTTTGATGATAGTATATAGTAAAATTATTATAGCATCTTCAAAAAGTAACAGCTTTTCTATCAATAAAAAAAATTGCATTTATTAAAAAATTACATATTAGCTAGTATGTGTATGCCAATTTGTACAATTAACGGCCCTTAAAGCCCTTAATTTTCGACTAAGGTCCTTGATTTTTGTCAAACATGTTTTTTTTTACTAATTCACATGGGTGGTATTTGTCCGTGTCTAACCCGAAATTCGGGGTTTTTTAAATTTTCGAACTCAGAATTCCGGGTGCATTAAAATTATTGAAATGTAGAATTCCGGATTTTACGTTAATCGTGTCCACACTTTTGACCATTTTATGTAAGTATAAATCGTCAAGGAGAGAACGACGTAAATAGACGTATTTAGTGTCAGAAAAAAAAATGAACTATTGATCTCTTTTGTTCGATTTTTTAGTCAGTGGATAATTCATTATAATACACGACATTTCATCGTTGGAAAATCGCAGTTTGTTTGTTGTTTTGTGAAGAATCGATACTCATTCTAGAAAAACGAGGAAATTCAGAAGAATGTAGCATCTTTAAGGGATGGGAATTCTGCGGCAGAGTTTGCCGGAAGTTGTATTTTGCGCCAACTTGCTGCAAACTCCCACTGACATGTGATTATGTGCCAATTTCGCGCCAAACAATCTGCTGTTCTCCGCTAACGGCGGGAAAAAATGTAAGAGGTCCTTAAAAATTATCGAGAGGTCCTTAAAAAGTCCTTAATAACTACTTAATTTTTACTTTTGGAAATCTGTGTGAATGTACATGTACGAGCAACATAACTTTATCACATATATCTTATTCCTTTTATGTTTTATTGTTTATTATTATTAGGTTTCAAATTTGTAAAAGTAATTCTCCTACACTCATCCTCAGGAGGAAGCTCAGTATGTCGAAATAGTTTATTAGTGCGTTAATGGTTTTGGAAAACAACGGCATATAATTAAAACTTCATGTGTTGCTGTTACTTGTACAAGCAACATCACTTAGTTATTGCATTTCTTTTAGGTTTTATTGCTTGTCAAGGTTGTAAAGAGCGGGAACTTTTAATAGATTCATTTTTTAGTAGGTTAAATAATATTTGGAAATGTGGAACACTGAAAGAGTGTTTTCCAAACCTTAATTTTGTTGATTTAAAATATACTAGTCTTTTTTTTAAAAATGATTTTGGCTGCACTACCATTTTTGACCACGGGCCGCCACTGGTATAGTGACGCCATAGCTGGTATAACTTTAAAAAAAATAATTATTAATTGCTAATTAGTAAAAACTTATTTTTTTCTCTGCCGTACCCCTTTAAGAATAGTTCCATCGTCACTGGTTTGAAGATAATTTACATCTGGAAATGCCTAGTGTTTTTTAGTAAAATATTTTTAATGGTATTAACATGTTTTTAAAACTGTTTTTTGAATTTTTTAGGTTCCTGTCACTGTTTCAAGTGACTTTGTTGTGCCAGTGGTGCCTTTCCAAGCAGTTTCTTCAATTCATGGACTTTAACCTGCATAGGTGAAACACAGTGACTCTCCTTCAGATTATGCCGGACTTCGGATATCTGCATTCATTTTCAGTTTCTGAACATGAATTCCTAAGAGAATGCAAGCTATTGAAGATCTTACGTTGAATGTCTCCTAGAAACTCTGGATCAGTAGACTCAAACTTAGGACACAACTCTGCCTCCCAAATGCAAGTCTCTAACCTCCCTGTGGCACAAAGTGCTGGAGAACAGAGCACCTCCGGCGAGCAAAGTGCCGCTCCATGCACAGCTGGCACTGTCAACAACGTTAACAATGTTGGCAACAATGTCAGCAATACCAACAACGCACAGTCGGTCGTCGGGGCGGTCGGTCCCGTCGGCCCTCCAACAGCGTCCGAAGGTCAAGACAAAAGAAAATTAATTCAGCTCCAACTGGTGTTGTTGCTGCATGCTTACAAGTGTCGGATTAATGAAACCCAGACGAATGGAGAAGTCAGGCAGTGCTCGTTGCCCAATTGTTCCACCATGAAGCAGGTGCTGGCCCACATGACCACCTGCCAGGCCGGGAAGTCCTGCACTGTGCCGCACTGCTCTTCTTCTAGTCAGATAATATCGCATTGGAAAAATTGCACCCAAAGCGACTGCCCCGTTTGCGTGCCCTTGAAACAGGCCGCTGGAAGAAGACAACAACAGGCGGCTGCTGTGGCCGTCCAAACGAGCCAGTCCTATCCACCGGCTGACATGCAGCGCGCATATGCAGCCCTAGGACTCCCTTACAAGACTGGCAACGATGCTGGTGGTAATGTCAACACAATGTTGCAAAGGGGTCAAGGCGTTCCCGGGGGGCCTAACGCCGCAAATGATCAGGGCCCACATTGTTCTTCACAGAACATGGGCCACATTCGGGGGTTGCAACCGACCCAACAGCAAAACATGCAGCAGAGCCAGCTGCATCTAAGACCCATGTTACAGCAGGGTAACAATGCAAATGTAATCCCAAGCTCAAGTGCACAGAATTTCTTGATGAATGATAATTTTCAGTCCAAGTTGAATTCGACCAATGTAACACTCTTGAATCAGCAAAATCAGGTGATCCCAGGAATTATGAATGATAGTGCTGGTAGTTCTAAGGATTGGCGTCAGTCTGTAGGTCAAGATTTGAGGCAGCATTTGGTTCAAAAGATAGTCCAGACTATTTTTCCAACCATTGATGTAAATACATATAGAGATTCAAGGATGATTAATTTGGTCGCATACGCTGAGAAAGTGGAGAATGAGATGTACAAGTCAGCAAATACTAGAGAAGAATATTATCAATTGCTTGCGGAGAAAATATACAAAATTCAAAAGGAACTGGAAGAGAAACGGCAGAATGCAAAAGAAAGTCAATTGCAGCAACAGGAAGTAGGGTCGTCTTTAGAGCCCATGCTTAGCAATAGCTCCGGAACTGCGAGTCCCAAGTTTGCAGCAACAGGTGTGGCTTCGCAATCTCATTTGCCTGGCTCGAGCAGTTCGGATATTCAGCAAAGAATGCCTCCTCCTAACATAACCGTTTCTACCAACATTGGAGCGCGAAATTCGGAATTGTTTGCTAGGTCTCAATTGGCCAATTCTTTGAATCCCAATATGAATATTGCTTTAAGCCAGAGCCAGTTCAATCAGTCGCAAGCAAGACAGAATGCCCTGAATGCCAATAACTTACAACAGCAACAATTGCAACAGCAGTTACAGCAGCAGCAACAACAATTTAATAATATAAATCCTTCTGTTACTACAATAACAATCCCTTCTGGAGAGCAGTCTCCCATTACTTCGACTCCATCTGATATATCTGTTTCTCAGTTTAACTCGACCATTCATAAGAATCACACACAAATGACAAGTTCAACACTGCAGCAGAACCAAATGCAGATGTCAAGTTCTGCATTGCAACAAAACCAAATGCAGATGATCAATTCTTCCGTATCGCAAAACCATCTTCAGCTTACAAATTCACCGTTACAGCAAAATCACCTGCAGATGACAAACACATCCCTACAACAAGGCCAGGTACAACTGACAAATTCACCAATGCACCCTAATCATCTGCAGATGAATACTTCATCACTACAGCCAAATCACCTGCAAATGTCAAACTCGACCCTTCAGCAAAACCAGCAGATGCAGTATGCCTTCAATTCTAGGCAAATTATGTCCCCACACCAGCAATCTAGGTTAATGGGGCAAGTAAACCAGGATCAGTTAGTGGTTCCCCCAAACATAAAAGCACAAATACAAATGATAAGTCAGAATCAACAACAAAATCAGATTCAGCAGCAAAACCAGATTCAGCAGCAGCAGCAAAGTCAGCTTCAACAACACAATAATCAGATTCAGCAGCAAAACCAACTTCAACAAAATCAGATTCAGCAGCAAAACCAGATTCAACAGTTCTCATCACAACAGCAATTACAATCCCACTTAAATCAGTTAGTTCCGACGCCTCAACCAGGTCTGTCTCCTCAAATGTTTGCCGATACCCAAGTCACTCAGTCCCTAACTCCCCAGCCAAGAACATCTCTAGATTTCCAACAACCGGCTTCCCAGCAGCCCTCCAGACCCGGATCTGTCCCTGGACCTTCCCCACAGACCCCGTCTAATACTCAGACCCAGCACCCACCACAAGTGGAACAGCAGATACAAGGGAAAATACAACTGCCACAACAACCTGCAACCAGTGTTGAAGAAAGTGAAGATTTCCAGCCTCAGATGTCTGGTTCTCAGGAAGACATATCTTCGGTCAATCAGATCAATAATACCAGCATCAATACACCAGTTTCATCTGATCAAGAATCTTCCAGCGGTAAACACTTTGGTCAGGAGCCTTCTGGGGGCAAGAATTTTGATCAGGATTCATCCGTTGGGAAACACTTCAAGCAAGAACCGTCTGTCGGAAAGCAGTTTAGCCAAGACTCTTCCCAGGCTGGTGGAAAGAACTTTGGTTTTGCCATGCAGACAGATGATAGTTTCAATGATGTCAAGAGTGAAAAAATGGAAGTCGATGGCGATGTTAAACGAGAAAGCGGCAAACCAGGTGGAATGGAGAGTTTACAATCTGAAATAAAAGTTGAAGTTAAGGAAGAAGTAAAAGAACCAATGGAGGAAGGCGAACAAATTCCGGCAACTTCTGCAAATGAGGTTGCTGTGAAGCAAGAACCTGGTTCTCCTAAAGCAGGTGCAAGTTCTGGTGTTAAACAGGAAATTAAGCAAGAGCCGACAGGGGAATCAAGTCAACCTCCTAAACTAAAACCAAATAGGAAGATCTTCAAACCAGATGAATTGCGGCAAGCATTGATGCCAACATTAGAGAATTTATATAAACAAGATCCAGAATCTCTTCCTTTCCGCCAGCCCGTGGATCCTAATCTTCTTGGAATTCCCGATTATTTTGACATTATAAAGAAGCCAATGGACTTGTCAACTATTAAAAGAAAGTTGGATACCGGACAATATCAAGACCCTTGGCAATATATTGATGATGTGAATCTGATGTTTAGTAATGCATGGTTGTACAATAGAAAGACATCTAGAGTTTATAAACATTGTACTAAACTTGCAGAAGTATTTGAGCTGGATATAGATCCTGTTATGTTGACCCTGGGTTATTGCTGTGGCCGGAAATACGTTTTTCAACCACAAATCTTGTGCTGTTATGGAAAGCAATTGTGCACAATAGCTAGGGATTCCAAGTACTGGAGCTACCAGAACCGATACACATACTGTCAAAAGTGCTTTACTGACATCCAAGGCGATTCCGTGTCCCTTGAAGAAGATCCTACCCAACCACCAATGGTAATAAAGAAGGAAAAATTTGTTGAAATGAAAAATAATCATTTAGACCTGGAACCGTTTATTGAATGTAGTGATTGTGGTAGAAAGTTGCACCAAATCTGCGTATTGCATTTTGAGCAAATATGGCCTGAAGGATTTACCTGTGACAACTGCTTTAAAAGTAAAGGCAAGAAAAGGAAGGAAAATAAATTCACGTCTAAACGTTTGCAACAAACAAAGTTGGGCCAGTACATTGAAAGTCGGGTCAATAACTTCCTAAGGAAAAGGGAATGTGGAGCTGGGGAGGTCACTATCAGAGTAGTGTCCAGTTCCGAGAAATATTCTGAAGTAAAGCCCGAAATGAAAGCAAGATTTGTTGATAACGGAGAGCTACCCGAACGTTTTCCTTACCGAGCGAAAGCATTATTTGCTTTTGAAGAAATCGATGGAGTTGACACTTGCTTTTTTGGAATGCATGTGCAAGAATACGGTTCTGACTGCTCTCCGCCTAATGCCCGGCGTGTCTATATAGCCTATTTAGACAGTGTTCACTTCTTTCAGCCCAAGCAGTTAAGAACTCCGGTTTATCACGAAATCCTGCTTGGCTATCTGGATTATGCAAAGCAGCTCGGATACACGATGGCGCACATATGGGCCTGCCCTCCTAGTGAGGGGGATGATTACATTTTTCACTGCCATCCTTCAGATCAAAAAATTCCTAAGCCTAAGAGATTGCAAGATTGGTATAAGAAAATGCTCGATAAGGGAATAGTCGACAGAGTTGTGATGGATTATAAAGATATTCTCAAGCAAGCCACAGAGGACAACTTGACAAGTGCTGCCGAATTGCCTTATTTTGATGACGACTTTTGGCCCAATGTCCTTGAGGAAAGCATTAAAGAACTTGAGCAGGAAGATGAAGAAAAACGGAGGTTGGAAGCTACTGCAGCGGAAGAAGCCGCCCGCGTGGTTGCGACGGCATCCGATGTAAATGAGAGCGAGGATGACACTGCGAACGGCAAGAAGAAGGGTCAGAAGAGTGGCAGAAACAAGAAAGCTAACAAAAATAAGAGTAACCAAAAGAAGAATAAAAAGTCGACTTATCCGTATGCTGGAAACGACTTAACGGCTAAAATTATCTCTATGATGGAGAAACACAAAGAGGTCTTCTTTGTCATACGTCTACAGTCTGTAAAAACTGCGTTGCCACCCATCATAGATCCAGATCCTTTCATTGCATGTGAAATGATGGATGGTAGGGATACATTTTTAACTCTAGCTCGGGAGAAGCACTACGAGTTCTCATCTATGCGTCGTACAAAATTTTCTACAATGGCTATGCTGTACCAACTGCACAATCAAGGACAAGATCAGTTTGTGTACACTTGTAACAATTGTAAGTCAAATGTTGAGACGAGGTTTCATTGCACGGTTTGCGATGATTTTGACTTGTGCATCAAATGTTACAATAAAGATGGACACGTTCATAAGATGCAGAGATTAGGATTTGAGTTAGGAGATGATTCGGCTGGAGGTGACCAGAAGCAATCCAATCCTCAAGAGTCGAGGAAGCTGGCTATTCAACGATGCATTCTGTCTTTGGAGCATGCTTGCCAATGCAGAGATGCCAACTGTCGTCTGCCCAGCTGTCAGAAGATGAAGAGGATTGTGTCGCATGCTAAAACATGCAAGCGGAAGGGCAATGGTAGTTGTGCAATTTGCAAACAGCTTATTGCTTTGAACTGTTACCATGCAAAGAATTGCCAAGAGACTAAATGCCCTGTACCGTTTTGCTTGAATATAAAGTACAAGCTGAAACAACAGCGGATGGCGCACCAACAGATTCTGAAACGTCGTATAGCGACTACGCAAAACCGTGGCATGACAGAAGCCATTAGACAGGCGAGTCCTGGCTCTTCAAGTCAGACGAATCAACCATCGCCGGATAATAAGCCTCTCACTTCACCGCATGTTCCCCAACCGGGTATAGGAATGAAACCATCAGCTTGTCCACCTGTTGGTGCTTTGCAGGCAGTGCAACAAGTGCAGGCTGCAGCTGCAAGACAGTCGGTACCACATATGGTTGCAAGTACAAGACCAACTGTGCCACATATGGTCGGACCTGGTAATTATGGTAATAATACCATGGTTAATCACCCTACTGCTAATCCAGCTCTAATGCGTGCTCAACAACAACAACAACAACAGCAGCAGCAGCAACAACAACATATGCAGAAACCCATGGCCCAGATGCTACCTGGACAACCAAATCGTATGATGGGTATGAGAAATATGGCTAACTGGGATAATTCAAATTTTAACCAAAACATGCAACCACAGGGTGCACAGCCAGGTCAGCCCATGGGATTGAGACCCCAATCCCAAATGATGGGACCTAATAATATGCCTAACCCAGCTGGCCCTGCTCCAGGTGGTGTTGGTCTCCCTCAGGTTATGTCGAATCCTGGCACATCAGCTACGGGACCGATGGCAAGATCAAATGCACAAGTTTTGCAGCAACTACTAACATCTCTGAAATCCTCAAACTTCCCACAACAAAAGCAGCAAGTCCTACACATTTTAAAATCCAATCCACAACTCATGGCTGCATTCATAAAGCAGAGGTCGGGCCAGCCACAACAACAACAACAGCAGCAACAACAACAACAACAGCAGCAGCCCCCGCCTCAACAACAACAGCAGCAAGTGATGAATGAGAGGGCAATGATAGGACAACCTCTTCCACAGCCACGTGTCTGGCAACAACAGCAGCAGCAGAGACAGCAACACCAGCAGCATCAACAGCAGCAGCTGCTGGCAATGCAGAGGCAACAGCTGCAGCAGCAGCAAGGGCAGCCGAACCAATTCCCCCAGCCTCCCATGTACACCCAGCGCCCTAGAATGCCGATGCAGGCCAACTACAGCCACCAGCAGGGATTCCAGAATGACAACTCCCAGTTCCAATTCCAGCAGCAGCAAAGACAGCAGCTGCTGATGTCCAACCCCCAGATCAAGCAGATGACCTCGCCCACCCACCCCCCAGCCAGCCCACAGCAGGGCATCTACGGTCTTCCCCAGGCGTCCATACCATCCCCTTCTCAGCAGCAGTTGATGCAGCAGGTTCGATCCCCGTCCCCAACAACTGCGCAACTCACGCAGGCACTCTGTTCGCCCCAGCCCATTGCTTCACCCAGAACTCAGGCAAACGCCTTTCAGGGCCAGCCCATACCGTCACCCAGGCAGCACCAGGCCCCCTCTCCTATCTACCCTGCACAAACTCAATCACCCCACCTGGGCCTTGGCATGGGCACTTCGAGGCTCGCGGGCCCAGAGCAGTTGGGCTCCAGAAATGACATGATGCTCACGCATTTGACGAATTCAGTGTCTTCTCACCCTAACATTGCCGGTCAACTGCAGAACCCAATCAATCAGGAACTAGGACCACCTAGAGACAATTTGGACTTGGATCATTTGACTAGAGAAGAACAATTAAAAAGATTTGTTGACCACTTATAACCGAATGATACTTCCCAGGCTTTTTTTTCTCTTCTTTGAAACAAAAGATATTTTCTTGACATCATATTTTCTATTATCATACTTTTATATTCAACTTTCATGGTTTAGAACTAGTATAAGCATCAGAATAACAGTTTGCAAAGTAAATATTTTTTCTCCTTCATACCAGGGGTCCTTATGTAATTTATATCTATTTCAGTTTTGTAAAGTGTATTTTACTTTACATAGATGCAAGGACAATTATGATTATGTTGTATATTTTTTAAGGGAAATATTTGGTATCTGGCTGTGTTCTATTGTAATTGTTATTGATTATTCTAAATGATCTCACATGGTCTTTGATATAAACTATTGATTATCTTTGTGTTTTGTACAGTCATTATTGCTACAATAAGTTACATAGATTACACTATATCATATCATTTACTTTGTAAACATAACTCCAGATTCATAAAGTAATACAAATATTGCTTGCATTGTTATTAAATGGAAGTTGACTATTTCTACTTTTGTACATATGACAGAGAAATGAATAACAACGATATTTACAGATTTAAATCTTCCTTTTCGAAAATGTGTCTTGCACATTGCAGTTTTTATTCTATGTAAGACATTCCAAAAAATCAATTTATCATGCTTTCTTTGGTTTTGCAGAGTTAATAAAATCGAGTTTTATTTCAAATCAGCCAAGTGTTTGAAACAAATGATTTCAGAACTGTAGTTAAAAGTGCTGGCTTTAGTGTATTTAAAGAATATATTTTGTATTTTTCGTCTTGTTGAAATCAATTATTTATCTTATATTTTAGACATTGTAAATTTATGAGTAATTTGTTTTTTGTCTATCTAAGCTTATACTTTCAATCTAGCATTAATAAAAATGCTATTTTGACTCTTAAAGCAATAACTTTATGAAAAACATCCTTGCTTTATAACTTCTGTAAATAGAAATCAATCATTAAAGTTACAGTTTTGTGACAGAAATTGTTTATTTGTTATTTTTGCATACGATATATCTGCTGTACTGTCAAAATTGACTGTTGAAAAAAATTGGTCAACTAATTTATTAAAAATTACAAAGAAATGAGAAACATTAGAATATGAAGGGAATACTAAATCTTAGTGTTTAAATTGCAGTTTCAAATAAAATATGTTTTTTGACTTGGTGATTTTGGCAGTACTCCCACGATATAATAGTTATAAACTTAAATTGGTATTGTATTAAGAATTTTCACGTTCCGTAATCGAAAACATTTTTATAAAATTTTATCGTAGATGAACTTTGTCCATATTGAAAACAAGTCTCATTTTGTTCAAGTATTTGAAAAATCTCATGGGCTGTGTGTTTTGGCATCAGCACTTTTAATTACATATTAGGATATCCAAGATTTAAGGCATACTGTACCATCTAAACTTTTTTTAAAATTAGTTTTAATGTATATTATTTAAATTTATATGAGAGAATACTTCACACTAAAATTCTTTAATTTTTCGGGTTTTTTTTGGTAAAATTTAAACTTTTTTTTAAAACGCTAAGGTTTTTTCAAATATTTCTGTCTTTTCTCCAAATACTCAAATTGTTTTAGGGGACTTTAAAACTCAATAAAAAAAGCCAAAAGAAAAACTACCACTCGTAGAGCTAATTCGCATGCCAATTTATAATATACAAAATGCTTAAAAGTTATACATTTCTCTATTAATAATAAAAAAAGCCTGAGCGTTTCGTAAAACTTAATATCAATGAAAACCAATCACTGAAAAAAAAAAAAGATTTACGAGTTTTCGTTCCTTGATCATTTCTTCTGTCATCCAACATAAACATCTCGAGGATGTAAAGGGGGTAGTTCGGCCTTCGAAATGCTTTGAAGGTCAATCATGCAAAATTTCACCAAGATAAACATCCAATCTTCTAGTGGGACGTTAATTAACCAAACCTAAACATCCAATCAGAGGCTAATTTACGGCAGGGCATTCAGGGCACTTGCCCAGGGCCCCCATTTTAAGGGGGCCCCTAAAAATGATTTAAAGCTAAATATATGTGAAAAAGTTCAAAATAAATTTACTAAAGAATTTTATTTAAATCAATTAAATTTAGTTTAAGCAAAATTTTATAATATAATTGTTCATTTTTTTTGCAAAAGTTCTGTTATTTTATTCAATCGAATCAATTTTTTTTTTTTGCACGTTCAAATGTATGTCACCTTTTGCATCGCGTTTGTCCAAAAAACTGCCCATTGGATCACTTACAAAATTCAATTCATGACCAAGGCCATAAACAAACTGTGTTTACTAATTGCACGCATATTTTTTGTTTATGGATACTTTTTTAATATACCAAATTTCCTTATATTGTAACTTTGAGGGATTTGTAGTAATACAGGGTGGTAACATAACCTGGAAATCAGGGAATTGTCATGGAATTTTTTTATTCTGGAAATATCAGGGAAATTTTCGAATATTCACAAAAAATCAGGGAAATTTTCAAATTTGGATCATTAAAACGGCAATTATCCTCCATTATGCACTCTATTCTGGATAATTTAGTTGTCAATATTTCCTTTTAGTTCTGAAAAAGATTTTTTTAAAAAAAAGTTTGGTTATGCACATTTTCATATTTTTAGATTTATTTTTGTAAAAACGTGAACCACTGCTAAGAGAGCAGCAAAAGCAAAGTGCATTGGACCTTGAAATTGTGAGCAACATGTGAGGGGCTAATGAATGTGATTTATTGAAGATTGGAATAGGAAATAGGAAGTATATAAAACATTTAAAATTATCTCCAAAAGAAATAGTTGGAAAAATTTGCATTCTTTGCTTACAGAGAACATGATTAATTACTATTATGGCTGCCACAATTGTATAATTTGTGTATCCATAAATTATTATTTTAACTGACAATAAGTATTGCTTATAAATTTTTATTTATAATGCAGTAAATTTATTGTATTGTAGCGTGGATACTTTGTTTTTATACAAAGCATACATTTCAATGTTTCTTAATGTAATTTTAAAGTCAGGGAAATTTTGTGACACCATCATGGAAGTCAGGGAAATATCAGGGAACTTTTTTTCCAGAATTTTGTTGCCACCCTGTAATATGTAAGTAGAATATAGGAATCTGGCTCAAATAAAATAAAGCTAAAAGGGAAGAAAGAACAGAACCAAAAATGTCTGAAGAAACCCTGTTGAAGTATTGAGAGAACATTAATGTTAATTCAAATTCTCAGAAAAAAAAATTTAGTAGCTTTAAAAAAATAATTTTTCCACTGTATTTACATTTGCATTAAAGCTGATTGATTACATCATGTTGCATTGTGTGCATATACATAAATTTAGCAGTTTTATTTTGAGGTATGTCGAGGGGGCCCCCTAATTTTCTTTTGCCGAGGGCCCCTAACCTTGTAAGTCGGCCCCTGCATCCAATCACACATACAAACTTCTTTATATATAGATTGCTTAACATTTCGGCTAATTGTTAAAATTCAGGCTAAAAAATATGCCACATTACAATACTTACGCTACTTGGAAGATGATGGTAAAATTCCTTCAATCAAAAATGCATCTACTACGGCTCTTAGTATTGTAATCATGATTACAACTTGATCAGATAGTTTTAAGAAATATTAATTCTTAATTGTGTGACATCACAGTCTAATAATCAGCAAGGAGTTGTATAGTTCTGTGTCATTAAATCCTTTATTAGCTTTGGCAAATATATTGTCGGTCGCATAGAGCATTAATAATATAATTTTTTCTGTCCTGGACAAATACAAAAAAAAAAAAAAAAAAGGAAATCCGTCCCAGGACGGAAAACTTTCGCCCATGGACACTTTCAGAGGCAGACAATATGCTTGAAAAATGATAAATTTCTCGATTAATAATCAAAAAAGCCTTACAGTTTCAAAATAATTATTTTATATATAAAAAAAAAACGAAAAAGTTTTCATTTTTTTGAAAAACATAATACCGCAACCATCATAAAATCTCAAATAACTCGTTAAAAAATATACAGTTCTAGAATTTTGCAAGCATATTTAAAAGATACCAAACTATAACTTAAGTAATTAAAAAGCAATCAAGAATCTTACTATTTTTTTGGATACCATGTCTTCAATTAATACTTATGAAAATACGAAAACACATTTAAAATGAAATATTTCCATCTGCAATCTATTTTTTGAAATTATAGCTAATCTGCTATTCACATAGCAAAGGTCGGGGAAGTACGCATCTAAATAACGAGTTTGAGTAAATTATTTTTAAAAAACTCGTACTTGAAATGGAAGATGGTGCCATCAGGCACATATAGATTTTTCATGGGGGTGGTTTAGTGACTGAGTAACTTATTTCCCATCCCCCAATTTTTTTTTAATTCAAATGTTATATAATAAAACAAGATAACGTCATGTTACGCTTAGTTTGAGATAAAAATGACTTCAAAACATATTTTTGAAGCCCCAGAAAATATCAGGTTTTCGCTGACACAACTTAACAAAAGTATTTTTACAGTAATTCGATTTTTAATTTTTTTTCTTGACTTTCTACCTACGTGGCACATATCATGACAGGTAGATTGATAATTTTTTTTTTGTGTGTTACAATTTTTGAATGGCAGGGTGTCCACAGGGAAAGCATTTTGAATTTCCCTGCAAGCCGTACTTTTTTTACAGCAATATTTTAAAAATGTATTATTATTCCTTATTATGCAAGAAATGCTTTGATATTAATTTATTATTTCTCAAAAATATATTTTTAATATACAATAAGTTTACTAACTATTTCGCTTGATTTTCTAACTCCCAAAAAAGTGCAACCAAAGTTTAACATCCAAAATTTAATGTACCCCAAATTCAAAATTCCAGAGCATTTACCAAATATGTATCAATAATTCAAAATGCTAATTAAAAATCATACAAGTAAGTGCAATATATCTTAGATTATTAGTGATTGTACTTTTAAGTCTAAAGTAACCTCAATATTAAAAAAGAAATCCAATACACCCAATGCATCTCTATCCCTAATAATAAAACTAATGTATTAAATCTAATCCAGTATCTTTAGATATACAGCTTAGTACACAAAATATATTTCATAAGATCTAAAATGTACCCAAAAAATAATAAAGGCAACAAAAGTTTCATCAAGTTTAACAGAAAAAAAATCATTTTAGGGATGTTCAAAAGAAATTTGAATTTTACTAGGAACTTAGCAAGTTTTAAACATTTGAAAGATCTATTTTTAAAATAAATTGAGTTGGATGGGCTAGTACCTAGTTATAGATAGCCAATTGGTTTATCAAATTTTAAATATCAGCATTTTGGTGCGGTTTCTACGACTTTGAAAGAGAAAGTTTTCACTTTTACAAGTCCCATACGCAATTTCCCTCTTTTTGATTGCAATTAAAAAGTATTTGAATATTTGTAACCAATTAACGATGTTTCACAGCCAGAAATCAAGTTAAAAATATTTTTTTTGACTAATCCCCTGATTATTCAAAAATAATAAAAAAAAAAAAAAAAAAATACCCTGATATTTCCAGAATGGTCAAATTCCCTGATTTCCCTGTTTGTGGACACCCTGAATGGATTTAATTCTACAGTAAAGTAATTTTAGCTATTATAATAAAGTTTATAAAATAAAAAAAAGAGGCAACATATGTAAGTGGTTACTTTATATTTTTGCAACTTAAAAAAATATATACATTAAGAGATTTAGTTGCTGTTGGATTATATTTTCACTGTATTTTGTAGAAATAAAAACAATTGTAGAACAGGATTTATTACGTGAAAGTCAAGACTCAAGCACAAAGACGAATTGTGCTTTTTCCTGTAACCATTATAAACTCGTCGTCTTGAAGATCTTTCAGGACTTCTTCAAACATATCTCTTGTTATCATCTATAAAAAAAATTATTATCATGTTAAGTAGTTTACAATAAAAAATATAAATATTTTAATACAGTACTCTTAATATAACGAATTATCTAGAGACCAATAAAAATGGGAAAAAATTAGACACCTCTTTAAAGACTATAATAAAAGACGAGTTTATCCAGATTTGTTCTCAGTTCTCATACATATACCATGTCAGCGTTTATGCTGTTTTCAAATTACACACATGAAAAGACACAAAGAATAATGCTATTAAAATAATTCAATAATTAACTTTACAAACTTAGAACTATATAAGGGTGTATAAGCTACTATAACAGGGTGTCCATAGGGAAAGTATTTTGGAATTCCCTACACGCCATACTTTATTTTACACAATATTCTTTAAATATAAGTTTATTAACTATTTCACTCGATTTTCTAACTCCCAAAAAGTGCAACCAAAGTTCAACATCCAAAAGTCAATATTCAATGCAAAATAAAATTAATATACCCTAAATTCAAAATTCCAGAGTACTTGCCAAATATCAATCATAAAAGTCCAATATATATCTTAGATTATTTGTGACTATACTTTAAAATCAAAGACTAAAGTAACCTCAATATTAAAAAAAAAAAAAAAATCCAATGTGCTCAAAAAGTAGAAACTTAATGCATCCCTAACAATAAAACTAATTTACTACATCCAATCCAGTATCTTAAGATATACATCTTAATACACCAAATATATTTCCTAAGATCTAAAATGTACCCAAATAATAGAAGAGGCAACAACAATGACAGTTTCTTCAAGTTTGGCAAAAAAAAAAAAAAAAAAAAAAAAAAGGAATGTTCAAGATAAATTCGAATTTTACTAGGAATTTAGCAAGTTTTAAATATTGAAAAATCTATTTTTAAAATTAATTGAGTGGGCAGGCAAGTATCTAGTTATAGATAGACAATTGGTTTGCCAAATTTTGGAAACATCAGCATTTCGATGCGATTTCTACGACCTTGAGAGATAAAATTTTCACTTTTAAAGTCCTCAATTTTGCCCTTTTTGATTGCATTTAGAAAGTATTTGACTATATGCAACTAATCAACGATTTTTCAACAAAAAAAAATCCCCAAAACCCTGATATTTCCAGGATAGTCAAATTTCCTGTTGGTGGACACCTTGATTTAAGTTAATCATCGAATTATTTTATAGCATTATTTTTTGTCTTTTTATGGCTGTACTTTGAAAACAGCATAAAGTCTGGTATGGTATATGTATAATAATTAAAAAAATAATGAAAACTTGCATAGAAGAACCAGACAGCTCCAGTTTTCTAAATTGTTTTGGAAGAATGAAAACACTTTAACATAAAAAATATCTTCATGTATCACAAATCGATTTTACTTTTTCAACCTTTTGCATGTTTTTTTTATTGAAAAAAGAAATACATAATAAGAAAGCTGTCTGGTTTTTCCCCTAACACTGGAATTCTGCAGCCAGGCTTACCAATAAAATCCTTTTAGATACTTCTCCGAAATCATCAATGCGACTGTGAACTTTAAACAGCAAAAAGTATTCATTTCATTTTAGGATTGCATAATAAACTACATATACACAATCTAGCTCTAAATTGCACCCATTTCACAAAATTTCTGATGTGTAACACACCTTTTAGCTGGATCAACAAACACTACACTACAGTTTGAAAAACGATTGGTTGATGAAATACGAAAAGTGTCCAATCAAGTGACCAAATGTTGAACTAATTTGGTGCAAAAACAAGATAGATCCTGGAGCTGTATGCTTCTTGCACTGTACGAGACAACAGTACAGCTCCTTTCCCTATATATCTCTATAGGCATTGTTGAGTGCTGTCTGGTTCTTGCACCAATCAATAGTTATTTTTTCTTTATAGGAATAAGTGAAAAAGTATGTATCAGAAAAAGTGGAGCGGTCTGGTTCTTCTACCTACACCTTCACAATTGGGACTTTAATTAATTTTATAAAAGGCTAGAATAAATGCAAGAATTTGTCTCTCAGCTTTTGTGAGTACAGTGCACCCACCACATAAACAGTGAGTAGATCAGTACACAGAAACTTTCACTAGGTTCCCACCTAATTCCACGACTATCCGGGGAAAAAATCATAAATGTCCCCGAACAAACATGAACATTTGGATATTAAAACTAGTGTTCCTGTTATGCGTTTTTCAAAGGGCGCCGCGCCCTGCCCTTTTTTTTGTTAGTGCCGACGCGCCCTGCCCTTTGTAGAAGTGAAAAATGTGCCCTGCCTTTTTTTCAGTATCTTCTTTGCGCCCTGTAATATTCCTATAATCAATCTTCACGTCAGAAAAATAGTGAACTTTTTATCCCTTTTGTCCGAATATTTGCGATCTTCGTCAAACGAGGATATCACACGAAATTTAAGATGGTTATAACTCTTAATTTCGTTTGCCTCTGACGAATGCAACTTCCAGATGGCACTTATTTAAGAATTTTTTCATTCATAAAAAACCTTAAAATTGTAGTAATTCACTAAATGCGATCTGCTGCGATATATTTTGAAAAATATACAATCCTTTTGCATCTGATGAATAAACGTTTATACTTCACCACTTTCTATTTCATCATGATTTAATTTGCACTACATAACAAAATGGCATTAAATTTTTTGAAAATATAATTTAATTTACAAAATTGAAGTTTAGGACTTGTCATTTGGAGTTATAAAAATTGATTTTTAGAAGAAGCTTATTTCTTTTTGTTTGGTTGGTATTAATGTTCTAATTTGTTTTACTGCTCCCCGAACAAACATGAACATTTGGATATTAAAACTAGTGTTCCTGTTATGCGTTTTTCAAAGGGCGCCGCG
This sequence comes from Troglohyphantes excavatus, assembly GCA_963932185.1. Lineage (NCBI taxonomy): Eukaryota > Metazoa > Arthropoda > Arachnida > Araneae > Linyphiidae > Troglohyphantes > Troglohyphantes excavatus. The sequence goes on along the minus strand of OZ010673.1, from coordinate 66,497,903 downwards.
CCCTGCCCTTTTTTTGTTAATTCCGACGCGCCCTGCCCTTTGTAGAAGTAAAAAATGTGCCCTGCCTTTTTTTCAGTATCTTCTTTGCGCCCTGTAATATTCCTATAATCAATCTTCACATCAGAAAAATAGTGAACTTTTTATCCGAATATTTGCGATCTTCGTCAAACGAGGATGTCACACGAAATTTAAGATGGTTATAACTCTTCACATCAGAAAAGATGGTTATAACTCTTAATTTCGTTTGCCTCTGAATGCAACTTCCAGGTGGCACTTATTTAAGAATTTTTTCATTCATAAAAAACCTTAAAATTGTAGAAATTCACTAAATGCGATCTGCTGCGATATATTTTGAAAAATATACAATCCTTTTGCATCTGATGAATAAACGTTTATACTTCACCACTTTCTATTTCATCATGATTTGATTTGCACTACATAACAAAATTGCATTAAATTTTTTGAAAATATAATTTAATTTACGAAATTGAAGTTTAGGACTTGTCATTTGGGAGTTATAAAAATTGATTTTTAGAAGAAGCTTATTTCTTTTTGTTTGGTTGGTATTAATGTTCTAATTTGTTTTACTGCTCCCCGAACAAACATGAACATTTGGATATTAAAACTAGTGTTCCTGTTATGCGTTTTTCAAAGGGCGCCGCGCCCTGCCCTTTTTTTGTTAGTTCCGACGCGCCCTGCCCTTTGTAGAAGTAAAAAATGTGCCCTGCCTTTTTTTCAGTATCTTCTTTGCGCCCTGTAATATTCCTATAATCAATCTTCACATCAGAAAAATAGTGAACTTTTTATCCGAATATTTGCGATCTTCGTCAAACGAGGATGTCACACGAAATTTAAGATGGTTATAACTCTTAATTTCGTTTGCCTCTGAATGCAACTTCCAGGTGGCACTTATTTAAGAATTTTTTCATTCATAAAAAACCTTAAAATTGTAGAAATTCACTAAATGCGATCTGCTGCGATATATTTTGAAAAATATACAATCCTTTTGCATCTGATGAATAAACGTTTATACTTCACCACTTTCTATTTCATCATGATTTGATTTGCACTACATAACAAAATTGCATTAAATTTTTTGAAAATATAATTTAATTTACGAAATTGAAGTTTAGGACTTGTCATTTGGGAGTTATAAAAATTGATTTTTAGAAGAAGCTTATTTCTTTTTGTTTGGTTGGTATTAATGTTCTAATTTGTTTTACTGCTCCCCGAACAAACATGAACATTTGGATATTAAAACTAGTGTTCCTGTTATGCGTTTTTCAAAGGGCGCCGCGCCCTGCCCTTTTTTTGTTAGTTCCGACGCGCCCTGCCCTTTGTAGAAGTAAAAAATGTGCCCTGCCTTTTTTTCAGTATCTTCTTTGCGCCCTGTAATATTCCTATAATCAATTTTCACATCAGAAAAATAGTGAACTTTTTATCCGAATATTTGCGATCTTCGTCAAACGAGGATGTCACACGAAATTTAAGATGGTTATAACTCTTAATTTCGTTTGCCTCTGAATGCAACTTCCAGGTGGCACTTATTTAAGAATTTTTTCATTCATAAAAAACCTTAAAATTGTAGAAATTCACTAAATGCGATCTGCTGCGATATATTTTGAAAAATATACAATCCTTTTGCATCTGATGAATAAACGTTTATACTTCACCACTTTCTCTTTCATCATGATTTGATTTGCACTACATAACAAAATTGCATTAAATTTTTTGAAAATATAATTTAATTTACGAAATTGAAGTTTAGGACTTGTCATTTGGGAGTTATAAAAATTGATTTTTAGAAGAAGCTTATTTCTTTTTGTTTGGTTGGTATTAATGTTCTAATTTGTTTTACTGCTCCCCGAACAAACATGAACATTTGGATATTAAAACTAGTGTTCCTGTTATGCGTTTTTCAAAGGGCGCCGCGCCCTGCCCTTTTTTTGTTAGTTCCGACGCGCCCTGCCCTTTGTAGAAGTAAAAAATGTGCCCTGCCTTTTTTTCAGTATCTTCTTTGCGCCCTGTAATATTCCTATAATCAATCTTCACATCAGAAAAATAGTGAACTTTTTATCCGAATATTTGCGATCTTCGTCAAACGAGGATGTCACACGAAATTTAAGATGGTTATAACTCTTAATTTCGTTTGCCTCTGAATGCAACTTCCAGGTGGCACTTATTTAAGAATTTTTTCATTCATAAAAAACCTTAAAATTGTAGAAATTCACTAAATGCGATCTGCTGCGATATATTTTGAAAAATATACAATCCTTTTGCATCTGATGAATAAACGTTTATACTTCACCACTTTCTATTTCATCATGATTTGATTTGCACTACATAACAAAATTGCATTAAATTTTTTGAAAATATAATTTAATTTACGAAATTGAAGTTTAGGACTTGTCATTTGGGAGTTATAAAAATTGATTTTTAGAAGAAGCTTATTTCTTTTTGTTTGGTTGGTATTAATGTTCTAATTTGTTTTACTGCTCCCCGAACAAACATGAACATTTGGATATTAAAACTAGTGTTCCTGTTATGCGTTTTTCAAAGGGCGCCGCGCCCTGCCCTTTTTTTGTTAGTTCCGACGCGCCCTGCCCTTTGTAGAAGTAAAAAATGTGCCCTGCCTTTTTTTCAGTATCTTCTTTGCGCCCTGTAATATTCCTATAATCAATCTTCACATCAGAAAAATAGTGAACTTTTTATCCGAATATTTGCGATCTTCGTCAAACGAGGATGTCACACGAAATTTAAGATGGTTATAACTCTTAATTTCGTTTGCCTCTGAATGCAACTTCCAGGTGGCACTTATTTAAGAATTTTTTCATTCATAAAAAACCTTAAAATTGTAGAAATTCACTAAATGCGATCTGCTGCGATATATTTTGAAAAATATACAATCCTTTTGCATCTGATGAATAAACGTTTATACTTCACCACTTTCTATTTCATCATGATTTGATTTGCACTACATAACAAAATTGCATTAAATTTTTTGAAAATATAATTTAATTTACGAAATTGAAGTTTAGGACTTGTCATTTGGGAGTTATAAAAATTGATTTTTAGAAGAAGCTTATTTCTTTTTGTTTGGTTGGTATTAACGTTCTAATTTGTTTTACTGCTGTTATTATTTTATTTGTTATATTGTTAATTTTTTTTTTATTTGAAACTTATCTCTCTCCCCCTTTATGAAACTTGAGATAGTAAAAGCTTTTTAACAAGAAACTTTAGAAAAATTTGAGGATTTCAAAATTTTCTTATTTGAAAAAACTAAAAAAAAAACGCCTATTAAAGATTTGTTTTCGTAATTAGTTTATAGTGCAGTTTTAAAAAAAAAATTATTTTCACTTTTTGTGAAATTTTAAACATTTCGAAAAAAACACACTAAATTGTACAAACTTTAAAAAAGCTTTTAGAAAAGAGATAATTCTGGCCCTCCTTAAAAAAATCCAGTTAAAGGTAAGGAAAGTGCCCTTTCAGTCAATAGAAAGTGCCCTTTTACATAACAAAAAGTGCCCTTTTTGACAAATTCTCCCCCCCCCTTTTTTAAAACTATGTGAACACTAATTAAAACACGATGCAATTTTATATAGGTTTAGTATATATTACAGTTTAACAAATAACAGAACATTTTGTGTTTTGGAAGGAAAAGGAAATTTATTAGTTACTTAGAACCATTTTATGTTTTTGGTAGACATAATTTCCCTGATAATATTTCCTTTCCTTGACTTTCAAGTTAAGTGGGAATTCCGTTTCAGAGAGATAGAAAAACTAGGACCTTGAATTTAGTGAACAAATATATCTTGCACTTATTTTGGACACAGATACAATTTAAATATTGACGAGCGCTTACGATATCTGATTGTGCCTTCAGGTCATCGAATACTTTGGTATAGTTGAAGGATTTGGTGGTTTTCCCCTTTGTTTGGAGCATCTTCCTGAGGTTCTGCCCGACTTCTATTTTTCGACGTCGGGCCGTGTTGCTCATTCCAGTTGTCAGGATAGAGATGTCAATTTTGCCAGACGAGGGATCGGTAGCCGATTGCTTCAGGGCTTCTCGATGCAGTCTAAATGGAAGAGAGAATTTTAGTTATAAACATATATGACACAATTACACATTCTCCAATTTGTAAATAAACAATTTTCAATTTAAAAACAAAAATAAAGTTGTCCAATGGATAATAAAAAATATTGAATCTGTAGGTTTGTTTACACAGCAGGGGAGCAATTTAAATTTCCAACTCGTTTCTTTTTTATATAATAAGTGAATTTTTCAATAATTTTTCCTGAAAATTTAAAAACCTTTATTTTTTTAAATTCTCTTGTTAAATTATGGCATAGAATTGTTTATTTTAATGTGGTGCGTGTTTTAAATTAACTTCATGCATACTAATAATCAAAGAATATATTAAAAAACAACAACATTTTCTTATCAACTTAAAAATACAACTCCTTTCGCTAATTAAAAAGTTACACAAAGATTTCAACATAACTTTCATCACGTATGTGAATGTGTGTCCAGTAGTGGTTCCTAGGAGACCATACAGGTAAGACCATGGGTAGAATAGAATAGACAGAAGATTAGCAAGATAGAGACCTACATGCCAGATAATTATAATGCTTCTTTCAGAAAACAAATTTTCATTGTTAACAACACGCCTTATTCCTCGGTATAGCAACATTTCCCCGTCATTTATACATGACACAACGCCTTTATTTTTAAAATGAAACTACTATTTCATAGTTCCCTTCACATGCTACGAGATGGGGCAAGAATATCATTTTCTACAAACGCTTGACATTGCGTCTTTATCCCCTGTACTCTTTATATAAAAAAGGCATTTTGAAAATGAATGTAACGAAAACCAGAAAAAAAAAAGTTAACAAAACAATATTAAACAAAACTTTCATGAAATAAGACAATTTATTGACATAAAATATGAAGAGGTTGTTTGTTTTTATAATTGAGGAAGGACTAAAAGTGGTAAACGTAGCAAGTGCCAAAAGCAAAAAAAATGTCTGTTTAGTCAATAAGGAGGTTCACACTAGGCACTTGCATCGTTAGCCAATTTTAGTCTTCCGCAATTGGGACTTTTTTAGTTTAAATAGTCAATGCTTGTAAAATAATAATAAAAAAAAAGTACACATAGAAATCTAATTCAATATGGTTAAAATTTATACAAGTTGGTAAGTACGTCCATGCAAATGGGTATTTTTGATAGTAAAAAAATATAATTAAAAAGCAAGTAATGCTATGAAATAATCCAAATACCTTTTAGCTTCTTCCACGTCCACCAAATCCACAACATTCGAGAACCGAACCTTGGCATGAGCCTCCGAGAGACGGATCAGCGCCTCCAATTGCCTCGGGTAGGCGGAGACCTGCCCCCGTCCACACCCAACTTTACGCATCTCAACGTAGGCCTGGATCAATGCTTGAGACGCCTCCTCGCTCAGTTTGGGGTTGATGTTGGTGCGTGCGTAGGCGATGTAATCCTTCAATAGGCCCAGGTCCTGAAAATACACGTTGCTGTATTTGAGGAACTTTTTAGAGATTAAATCCTCTCTTTATGTTTTAGATTAAATCCCCTCTTTTGTGTTGCTTTATTAGTGTTTAGAAATATTCAAATATGGAAGTTTATCCAAATAGCTGTTTTCAAATAAAACAACTCAACATTAAAATACTGATATTGGCATATCAAAATTTGTATCAAACTTGGCAGGCATTAATAGTCAGCTTCTAATAAATAGACAACTGCATAATACCATGAGTGTTAAAGTCTATAAAATGCAAAGAAAACAAATAGCATGAATCGAGGAACAAAGAAATTGTCAAATTAAATACATATTTCTTTTGCAGAACAAATTAAAAAGTAACTAATTTACCTTCGAAAGCTCAGAATCTGACCCAAGTTCATAAGGGGCATTAGAATAAATATGTTAGAAAACTTAGATTGAAAGAAATAAACATATTACAATAATTTTTCCTTTTAAAACTAGGCAAACTTTAGGGATTAGATACAAGACATAATCCATTCATAAAGAATCCAAACAAGTAAAATTACCCAATTTATGTAGAAAAATCCAGATTTTTAATTTTTTTTTTTTTATAATTTGCAGATAATTGTCATTCATAATTGTTTCATTTTTGAAGATAACTGTGCTAAAGTATAAAATTTTTGGGTACTAAATTTTTTCAAACTAAGAAAAATATATTTAGATAATCACATGATTTTCTCATTTTAGAAGTATAGATTGCTGTGCTGAATTTACAAACTAGGGATGAAATGGATATCTGGTAACTATCTGATATCCGGAAGTAAAGTGCCAGACATCCGGATGAATAACAGGGTGGCAACAACATTCTTGAAAAAAAGTTCCCTGATATTTCCCTGACTTCCATGATGGTGTCGCAAAAATTTTCCTGACTTTACAATTACACTAAGACATGTTGCAATACATGTTTTGCATAGAAACCAAGTATCCATGCTACAATAATACTATAAATATATTACATTATAAATGAAGAATTATAAGTAATACTTATTGACAGTTAAAATAATAATTTATGAATACAACACAAATTATGCAATTGCATAATATCAATTAAGGTATCCGAACACGTTCGAAGCACTTTTTTTAAAATGTGTCAGATAAAATTTATTTAATGCTATTTTTAGATTGTTTGTTAGTAAAAACTAATTATATATCATAAATATTTAAAGTTTATTATTATAATTATTAAAAAAAATGAAATAATCATTGAAAATTTTAAGTTTTTATTCAAAAACTTGAAAACTTATACAAGACATACAAATCAATTCATATTTAAAATTTTACTATTAAAATAAACTGCATGTTATTATCTAGTGCTCCAAGTAAAATTAAACATATATATAAAAAATTTAATTTTTGGTGACACACCGAAAATTTATTATAAGATTTTTGACAATTTCACAACCTTATAGTTCAATATTTAGTCCATAAATAAAAATATATTAACGATTTTCCAACAATTTTAGTACATGCACTAGAATACACTCTACAGAATATGGACACAAAATTTAAAGACAATATAACAATAATACTTTGAGTTATGATTTTTGAAATTTGCTGTTTTTGAATAAAAATCAATTCTGAGAAAAATGCGTTTAAAGTATAAATTTATCTATTATTAATATTAAGAAAGTTTCAACACAATTAAAATCCCCCCGATTTATATGTTATACCCTCCTCTTGCTCATCTTTAGCCATTTTCCCTTTTTTAGCTAATCTATTTTTTTTTCTGGCAACTTTAACATTAGGTAAAGAATGGCGCTTCGAAACCTTCACTCGTTCGATGTCCAGTTCTGAAAAATCTTTTAATGTGTGAACACCAGGATTGAGCCGAATGACCTTTCCCAATGAGTCTTAATCCAAATACAAATAAAATATTTACAGAATGTAATTTGTTTGATTTTTCAGAGGCGCAAAATGTATTTTTGTATTCGCAGTTTTGACATTTCACTGTCATATTTGATGCCAGTCCAAATACAGACTCTTGTAGAAGACACAGTTTACTGCTAAAGGAATTGGGGCAGCACAAACTCTTTATCACATTGGAGATAATTTGAATATTATTTATTTGATTTCCACTGATTTCAGTTCGAGAGTAATTGTCCAAATAAGAAGTCATAGTGAGCTTCTTTTCACTTGCCTTAGGCACGTTGTTCGACGCAGATGAATCGGTTTCAGTGGAACATGTAACATATTTATTTCCTCGGAATTTTTTCTTACGAATAAAACTTCGGTTTCTCGAATTTCCCATGGTGTTTTAACATAAATGAAATCAAATATGGAGAGTTAATTAAGTTAGCTCTTTAAAAATAATTATTAAACAGATTATACGAAAAAAAACAACGCTGCTTGTAAAGAAATAAACAATAGAGTAAAGTTGTTGAAATTTTTAATACAAAAACTTCTAATATAAATGAAAATATCTGATGGCTAGATTATAGCAACATTAAAATAATAAATATTGCAATTAAAAATTAGAAAAAGTTGAAAACTAAGGAAAAAACGATGTTTCTGCCTCATTTCCGGTTTCGGAATGCTACTTCCGTTTTCAATTAATATTTGTCAACTTGAACTTTAAATTACTATAACTTTTGTTCTAATTGACGTACAACTAAAGTAAAAACTGTTTTGGAAACTTAAAAGTGCAGAAAATCATATTTTTAAATAAAAAAAATTTGGTAATTTCAGTAAAAATCAACTTATTCAACGTGTACGGATACCTTAAACATGTTCTCTGGAAACAGATAATGCAGAAAAAAAAGCAAGTTTTTCTAATTATTTATTTTGTAGGTAATTTTAAATGTTTTATATGCTTAATATTTCGTATTCTAATCTTCAATAAATCCCATATTCATTAGTCCCTTACATGATGATTACAATTCAAGGTCCAATGCACTTTGATTTTTCCTCCAGCAGTGGTTCACATTTAAAAAAAAAACTGAAAATATGAAAATTCATATAACTATGCTTTTTTTTTTAAGAAAAATTCTTTTTCAGAACTAAAAGGAAATATTGAAAACTAAATTATGCAGAATAGAAGGCATAATAGACGATAATTGCTGTTTTAATGATCCAAATTTGAAAAATTCCCTGATTTTTTGTGAAATTTTGAAAAATTCCCTGATTTTTTGTGAAATTTTGAAAAATTCCCTGACTTTTCCAGAAATAAAAATTTCCATGACAATTCCCTGATTTCCCGGTTTTCCAGGTTATGTTACCACCCTGAATAAAACGTTGCAGATTTTGTTTTGTGATGATCATTTTTCTTTTGATCTCGCTTTTAAGAATTCTCCTGAAAATACTACCAATGTATTCTGCAGCCTGCCAATTCCCCCTTGAACTTTTCTCGGGCTATTCAGGAAAGAAGTGAAGATATAACTTTCTCGTTAAAACCTGACCGGGTGTGTTTCAGACACGGTGGGTCACAGCAGGGTGGCAACAAAATTCTGGAAAAAAAGTTCCCTGATATTTCCCTGACTTCCATGATGGTGTCACAAAATTTCCCCGACTTCCATGATGGTGTCACAAAATTTCCCTGACTTTAAAATTACATTAAGAAACGTTGAAATATATGCTTTGTATAAAAACAAAGTATCCACGCTACAATACAATAAATTTACTGCATTATAAATAAAAATTTATAAGCAATACTTATTGTCAGTTAAAATAATAATTTATGGATACACAAATTATACAATTGTGGCAGGCATAATAGTAATTAATCATGTTCTCTGTAAGCAGAGAAAGCAAATTTTTCCAACTATTTCTTTTGGAGATAATTTTAAATGTTTTATATGCCCTATTGGAGTTTTCTATGCCCTATTTTAAATGTTTTATATGCCCTATGCTTAATATTTCCTATTCCAATCTTCAATAAATCACATTCATTAGCCCATCACATGTTGCTCCCAATTTCAAGGTCCAATGCACTTTGCTTTTGCTGCTCCCTCAGCAGTGGTTCACATTTTTACAAAAATAAAACTGAAAATATGAAAATGTGCATAACCATACTTTAACAAAAAAAAAATCTTTTTCAGAACTAAAAGGAAATATTGACAAAAATTACTCAGAATAGAGTGCATAATGGAGGCTAATTGTCGTTTTAATGATCCAAAATTGAAAATTTCCCTGATTTTTTGTGAAATTTCGAAAATTTCCCTGATATTTCCAGAATAAAAAATTTCCATGACAATTCCCTGACTTCCCGGTTATGTTACCACCCTGTCACAGTGAATAGGAAGATATGATGCAGGCATTTGAAACAACCCACTAGCTATCTTCGAGTTGGAACAATCGAAAGGGTAGTGGGGAGCATAGCTACATCTCTGTTCGTTATATATTAGAAATTGTTTTATTCTCTAGGCTATAGTAAGAGCTAGTTTTAACATTTAAAATATTGTGCAATTTAGATCAGCAATTTGGAAATATTTCAAAACTACATTTTCAAACCTGTTGTATAGTACGAATTCTATTTCAAAATCAGTATGAATATTAACAGTTTATTGAAGAACTTTCGTAAAAATATCAGTTTCATACCTAGTACGACTGTTTTTTTTGTTTTGTTTATATTTTGTCTTTTAAAGAACAATACAAAATACCATTAAATAAAAATGTAGTTTAATTTCATGATGTAGTTAATCAGATGAAAATGGAAAACATCGTGCAAGAGTTAATTTGATTAGAACTTTTTGATTGAGAAACAAAGAAGCCATGATGAAAGACACAGTTGTATGTTTCAAACTAAGATTGAAAATGAAACTAAAATTGGATTCGCATAGTTCAAGGTTTTAAATTTTACACATGCCCTACTACTTAATTATTAAGTCAAGAACAACTTACTTAGAAGCAAATTTTTACAAAATATTTTTTAAGTTTTAGTTGTATGATCATAATGCATAATTCAGTGCTTTTGATAAAACTTATAACATCACACACAAGTAGAAAAGATATTATAAAGCACATTAAACTCACCAAAACCTCCTCGTGCTCTTCATCAGGACTTTTGTAGTATAATGATACTAAATGTCTGGCTAATCTCCTATCATACACTTCATCTTGGGGATCCAAAATTAAAAAGATCAGATCGAATCTGCCGGGTAAAGGAAATTTTAATTTAAGCACACAGAACATTCATTTGGAAAACAAGTATATACAGAGAAAAATATTGCTGATTAAAGTCTTTATAGTTACTTGGTTGTAAATTAAATAATTTTTACATTAAAACTAAATTCGAAAAATAGTGTGATTGATGTTTTGTAAAAATACCATTATTAGTCTCATTAAGATATCTTATGGCATACAAATACTCTTTGGTGCTTCTACAGGATGGCAACAAAATTCTGGAAAAAGAGTTCCCTGATATTTCCATGATGGTATAAAAAAAATTTCCCTGATTTTACAATTACAATAAGAAATGTTGAAATACATGCTTTGTATAGAAACGAAGTTTCCACGCTACAATAATACTATAAATATATTGCATTAAAATGAAAAATTATAAGCAACTTATTGACAGTTAAAATAATAATTTATGGATACAACACAAATTAAGCAATTGCGACAGGCATAATAGTAATTAAACATGTTCTCTGGAAGCAGATATTGTAAAAAATTTATTATTTTTTCAAATTATTTCTTTTGTAGATAATTTTAAATGTTTTATATGCTTCTTATTCCAATCTTGATTTTTTGTGAAATTTTGAAAATTTAACTGATATTTCCAGAATTAAAAATTTCTATGATAATTCCCTGATTTCCCGGTTTTCGAGGTTATGTTGCCACCCTGTTATAAATTATTAATTTTATTAGTATGATGTCTTGCAAAATTTATAATAGTCCATAAGGTAACATTAAAAAACTTTGTAAAATAGAAATAAGTTACAAATTAATCAAATTTTTAAAAATAATATATTTAAAATTTTACAAGTATAATTTTGCTTGAAAATTTTGTGTTATTAAGAATAGTTGAAAAATAACATTAAAAACTTTGCAAAACAGAAAAAAAACTTAAAATGTATTTAACAAACAGTAGATAATATTTAGTTAAAAAAAAATTAGGATTTATTTCATAGATAATTGTTAATTTTTTTTTCAACATACCTTGATAGTAGTGTATGTGGTAATTGGATATTTTCTATAATAGTTTTATTCTTGTTCCACTGTGACTCAACAGGATTTGCAGCAGCCAAGATTGAAGTGCGGGCATTCAACTGGCAAATGATACCAGCTTTGGCAATAGACAATGTTTGTTGTTCCTAGGAAGAAACACACAACAAAATTATGGAAAAAAAGTTCCCTGATTTCCATGGTGGTGTCACAAAAACTTGCCTGATTTTACAATTACATTAAGAAATTTTGCAATACATGCTTAGTATAGAAACAAAGTATCCACATATACAATAAATATATTGCATTATAAATGAAAAATTATAAGCAATACTTATTGTCAGTTAAAATAATAATTTATGGATACAACATAAATTATACAATTGCGACAGGCATAACACTAATTAAACATGTTTTCTAGAAGCAGAGAATGCAAAAAAAAAGTTCTAGTTTTTCCAATTATTTCTTTTGGAGTGTTTTTATAATGTTTTATATGCTTCATATTTCTTATTCTAATCTTCAATAAATCACGTATTCATTAGCCCCTCACATGTTGCTTACAATCTAAAGTCCAACGCACATTGCTTTTGCTTATCCCTTCAGCAGTGGTTCACATTTTTACAAAAATAAAACTGAAAATATGAAAATGCACTTAACCATACTTTTTAAAAAAAATTCTTTTCAGAACTAAAAGAAAATATTGACAACTAAACTACCCAGAATAAAGGGCATAATAGACAATAATTGCCGTTTTAATTATCCAAATTAGAAAATTTCCCTGATTATTGTGAAATTTTGAAAAATTCCATGACATTTCAGGAATTAAAAAAATTCCTGATTTCCCAGGTCAAGTTGCCACCCTGGAGTATAACAAATCCCTTTTCCCCAAAAATTACTTTTACACATGGATCTTCTTTTGAACCAGAGAGCAATAAGACCTACCACTTCCCACTCCCCTTAAGAACAGTGGACTGACTTACTGCCTTCCTCCTCCAGAAAATAGACAATTAAATTTAGCCCTACGCTCCTAAGAGAATTGTAATTATCTCTGTAATCGTCCAGTAATGTAACTATTAAATATTAAAATACAAATGCAACGTTAAAATATGCAATAAAAGTCCGTATAATCCGGACATGTTTCGGGAGATACATCACCCTTCATCAGCGGAAAAATGCAAAGTCTGTGTGTAATGAAATATAAATAAACCCAAGCAATCTAAAATGTTGCCAAAGACCAAAAAACTATTACAATCGGTTGGAGTTAACTATTGTGTGCCAACAAGCGGGAAACACAGGGACCGCAAACGTTTCATTGACAATCGAATCAATATTGCTAAAAATAGGAAACGCCTCCAGGAAGTCAAGTTCAACTGGAGATTTAGGTTTGCAAATTAAATGCGAGTTAGAAAAATTAAATATATGACCATGTTCCCGAGTGCTTGGCAATGGAGGACTTCTTTATTTCTTGTTTAACAGTATGTGCTTGGTGCTCCTTGATACGAAATCTCAATGCTCTCTTTGTTTGACCAATATATGACATGCCACATTGACATGAAATACTGTATATGCCCCAGTTATTAAGATTGTCAATAGGGTCTTTAAGTTGTGTGAACGTGATCTTATTGATAGGTGAAAAAAATGTCCGCTGATGAAGGGTGATGTATCTCCCGAAACATGTCCGGATTATACGGACTTTTATTGCGTATTTTAACGTTACATTTGTATTTTAATATTCTTAACGCAATGTTCTATAAGACGAGTTTTTATCTTAGTAAACTGCAAGCATTTTTAATGCAGATATTTAGTATCTCTCTCCAGAATTAAACATCTTTATCATTAAATTTGAGCATTATTTTTAACTGCAAGAATGAGAATATTTCTTATAGGATTATTAAGTTAGCATATTATTTTTCATCCTTTCTTTTTTACCTCATTAAGCTTTATCATATAGTTTTGTGTATCATGGACATTTACATTTTTAAATGCAAGGCAAATTGATATAGTCTGATATGTGCCCGAGGTCTACGTTTACATAAAAGTCATGTACACACTAGGGTGGGTCGAATTTTTTTTCTCGATATCGCTATTCTAATAGTGCGGAAAGAGTGACCAGTGTGATTAATAAACATGCTGTAAAATATTTTTTTGATCGGATAATATCTTCTGCCACCTCATTGCACTTGAAATTTCGAAATTAGGGGAAGATTTGCTTTTTTTCACTTATTATAGTAAAAAAAATATTTTTCGAAATAGTTATCCTAATAGCACAGAAAGGGTGTCAAATATGATCAATACACACAAAAGTAAAATATTTTTTCAATCGGATAACATCGGGGTGCATGGGCCCCTGTGTCCCTCCTCCCTACATTTTTTAATGAATTTGACCATAAGGATGAATTTAAATATCTTTATTCTAGTTATCTGTAAGTGTATTTGTGAAAATGCATGTATTAAAATAGTATTTCAACCATATTTTTATCACATGAAAAAGTGCACTTTTTAACAAAAATAGTGAAGTGCAATGTGAAGGCAGAAGATGTTATCCGATCGAAAAAATATTTTATTTCGTGTGTATTGATCATATTAGACACCTTTTCCGTGCTATTAGGATAACTATTTAGAAAAATATTTTTTTTTACTATAAGTAAAAAAAAAAAGGCAAATTTTATCATAATTTTGAAATTTTAAGTGCGATGAGGAGGCAGATGATATTATCTGATCCAAACATATTTTACAGCATGTTTATTGATCACACTGGTCACCCTTTCTGCACTATTAAAATAACGATCTTGAATTTTTTTTTCCGACCCACCCTAATACACACACTTTTCCCCTCATGCATAAACAAGTTATATATATTTGCACTGTTTTACACGCAACAACATTTACAGCCTATGAGATGCTATTTATTTGCTGTTTAATTATCATTTAATGAATTTCTTGCTTGTGAAATTCACTTAAGTGGTATTTTAAATGCATCCTAGAAGAAACAAAGTTAGGTTCATGGATTTAGAGCTTTTGGTATATTATAATTATATCATAGCATATCTGAGAAGTAAATACTTTATCTAGTAATAACAAGTGTCAACTCTTGCTACTTAAACAGATAAAATTCTTATTCAGGGTGACAACGAAATCCTGGAAAAAAAGCTCCCTGATATTTCCATGATGGAGTCACAAAATTTTTACTGATTTTACAGTTACATTAAGAAATATTTCAATAGATGCTTTGTATAGAAACAAAGTATCCATGCGACATTAATGCAATAAATATATTGCATTATAAATGAAAAATTATGAGCAATACCTATATTCAGTTTTTAATATATATATATGGATACAACACAAAATTATACAAGTGTGACAGGCATAATAGTAATTAAACATGTTCTCCGGAAGCAGAAAATGCAGTGAAATATTTATAGAATTATCTCTTTTGTATACGCTTAAACAGCATTTGTTTCTTTATCGGAAATTAATAATTTTAAGCAAGATTTTTCAAATTATTTTTTTTGTAGGTAATTTTTATATGTTTCTTATTTTCAATAAATCGAATATTCATTAGCCATGTGTGTTGTTTACAAACAAGCCCTCTTAGCGATAAAAAAATTTAAAATTTCCCTTGACATTTCTAGAATATAAAAAATTCCATGATCATTCCCTGATTTCATGTTATGTTGCCACTTTGTTAATAGTATAAAATATGCAACATAAATAAACAGATCCAAGTTTCAAATATACAAGTAAAGAAACTATTATTATTTTTAAAAAGTTAAAAATTTACCAATTACAGCAAAGAACTGTATTAAATTTAGATCTGTTAAAAGAAACCATTCTGTATGCTCTTAAGTTCATAAAAAAAAAAATGTTTATTGAAAAGTGCCACATGGCTATGTTCATCAATATTTATTTTTGTATTAATGATAATTATCACACACGACCTGAATTTGTTTAGCTGCAATAAAAACTTCAAACTAAAATTATGGCAAACTTATTCATTGTTATTACCCTTTCAACCCTTGCTATATTTGAAATATCAAGGGGGAAAAAATCACGTGTCCATTAAAATTTTGTACAGACTTAAGAAAACCCCCTTTTAAAAACGGAAAGTCACTTGGAATAACAACTCCAATATATTAGAAGATTCAGATACATGAATGATAGTATAAAACTTTCTGCTGAAATGTTCATAAAAGACAGTTAAACACATGAACATAATTCAAAATGTCAATGGTCTTGTTACGAGAACAATTTGTAACATCATAAGTTTTAGAAAAAAGAAATATCCATCAAGGAAACAAATGAATTGTACAATGCAATTACAATAAATTTCTCCATGCATTAAGCAGACATGTGATAGGTCAATTAAATAATTTTAATCTTTTAGAAAGAAATTGAAAAAAAAAAAAAATTCAGAATCTAAGATATACCTATTTGTAACAATACTAATATTTATGATTTGAGGGCACACCCTCTGGACATGCATGACTGACTATATTCTAAAACAAGTTATAAAAATGCTCACCATGACTTCATGAAGTATAGATCGAGTGCTATCACTCATTTTATCAAACTCATCAATGCAACATATTCCATTGTCACTCAGAACTAGGGCTCCACTAAAAAAAGAAAAAGGTTGCAATTATTGTACACAATACCAGTGTTCACTCTAGGCGTATTTTGAAGGGTGGCCTGCCCTTTTTTCATTTCGTTAGCGCCCTCATGCCTTAAAAAAAAATTTAAAAAATGCTGCTTTCTTTTGAAATCATTCCCCCTATTGCTATTTTCAATCAAGCACAAGCATCCTTGCTCCCCTAGCTTTCTTTAAAAAAAAAAGCATTGATTACAACATTTTGTGTGTAAATCGTAATGAAGTTAATTACGACAGCAGAAAAACAAACTCATTTTTTTAAAACTCCGCGTATTGCATAATTGGGATGATTCCGAAGTAATTTTGAGCACAGGTCATTTCATGAATCCTATTGGTTTGCTATGCATTATGCACTAATTTTTTGGGGTGTTTTTTTTTTTAAAGAGAAGATGGTTTGGGGCGAGGTTACCAGATCAGGCATTTTATTACCAAATTTGGGATTTAATTAGCCTTTTCATGAGTGTTGTACAGAGTCTGAAGGGCTACTTATAATTTTTTTTAAAAAATCCCAATCTGGTACCTTACACAAAATGGGCTTGATGACATTTGAACTACACTCTTCCCCCCAAAATCAAATCACTACACTCGTGCCAAGAACACCCATTCCTCCAAACACAATGGGTAGCCACGCCCGGATTTTTTTTTGTTTTGAAGTGCCATTTTAAAAATAAGATATGTTTTTTTTTCTGCCAACAACGCCCTTCCCCTTTATATTTCTAGAGTAGTGAACACTGCGATAATTCAGATATGATTCAAAGATAACTTACGTCTGCAAACAAAGCTGTCTTGTTTCGGGGTCTCGGGTTACATAGGCAGTCAGACCAACAGCGCTGGATCCCTTACCCGACGTGTACTGGCCTCTTGGAACAAGGTTGTATACGTATTGTAGCAATTGCGATTTACTAGTACCAGGGTCACCGCAGAGAAGAATGTTAATCTCAGCTCTAAAAATGAATATCAAGTTATTTTATATAATGATATGTTTTAGTTAATTGTAAATGCATAATTAGCGGGATAAAATGGTGTCGAAAATTATTATAAGACATTGATTCTTATCACAATAAATTCAAAAGAATTTTTTTTTTGTACAGAAAATGTTTTAGGAGGTAGCTATTTTAGTCAGCCAATTAAATAAAAAAAAGTTGATTTGTATGAAATTTGTTTAATTGCTTTTCAGAATTCTAGAGACTATAATTAATGAATTCAAATATATTTTAATTATAAAACACACTGAACAAACAAATCATCTTTAAAATAGGAAGCATATTTGCATCTACTTACAAGAAATCTGGTTAATAATACACTTAACTAATAGCCTTGGATAGGTATACTTTGCAATATTGTTTGCAATCAATACGCAGGGTGTCCAGAAGAATACAATTTGAAATTCCCTGTCATCTAGTTTTAGAAATCAACTTAAAATAACAATATTTTTTGGTTAATTTCACTGATTTTTTAAAAAAAAATACCCGATATCCCCGATTTTTCCTGAACTACCACATTCCCTGATATCCCGGTTTCTCCTGTTCTACCGACACACTGATACATCTATATTTGATAATAATTTACTACTTTCTTCAAGTTAATTAACAGAAAGTAGTTAATATCTACACTACACTTTAACTTACCTATGCAGCCAAATGTTTCAGAAATGATTAGATAGAATGTTAACATAATGACATAGTTTATACCAAAGTTCCCACTCAAAATTCAGATTACAATTTCCTGACTTTTAAAGGTTTTCCAGAAGGTGTTAAAAAAATTCCAGAAGCAAAAATATGAAAAATTACTGATTTTTTTAAAGAGAAATGTTGAGAACCGTAAAAAGGAAGTGCTAACTTATCAAAATATTAAAAAATCAGATAAATTATCATTTTTAAAAATTTATATTTTTGTAACGAAAAGAACATTTTATCGATGGTGAGGAAAGGAATTTAGTAACGCATCTTCATCTAAAAAAATTTTGTAAAATTCCCTGACTTTTCCAGAAAACTTGAGAAATTGTTCATTGCCAGGGTGGCAACAAAATTCTAGAAAAAAAGTTCCCTGATATTTCCCTGACTTTAAAATTACATTAAGAAACGTTGAAATATATGCTTTGTATAAAAACAAAGTATCCACGCTACAATACAATAAATTTACTGCATTATAAATAAAAATTTATAAGCAATACTTATTGTCAGTTAAAATAAAAATTTATGGATACACAAATTATACAATTCTGGCAGGCATAATAGTAATTAATCATGTTCTCTGTAAGCAGAGAATGCAAATTTTTCCAAATATTTCTTTTGGAGATCATTTTAAATGTTTTATATGCTTAATATTTCCTATTCCAATCCTCAATAAATCACATTCATTAGCCCCTCACCTGTTGCTCACAATTTCAAGGTCCAATGCACTTTGCTTTTGCTGCTCCCTCAGCAGTGGTTCACATTTTTACAAAAATAAAACTGAAAATGTGCATAACCATACTTTTAAAAAAAAATCTTTTTCAGAACTAAAAGGAAATATTTACAACTAAATTACCCAGAATAGAGTGCATAATGGAGGATAATTGCCGTTTTAATGATCCAAATTTGAAAATTCCCTGATTTTTTGTGAAATTTCGAAAATTTTCCTGATATTTCCAGAATAAAAAAATTCCATGACAATTCCCTGATTTCCAGGTTATGTTACAACCCTGCTGACGTTTTAGGTCATTTTCATTTTCCCTGACAATTCCAGGTTTTTCCTGTTTCCCAGGTGCGTGGGAATCCTGTTATACCAACAATGAGCTCTATAGAAACTTTACAATGCTAAAAAAAGTATTAAATTATAATGTTGTTCCCTGCACGGGACATAAAGACAATAATAGACTTGTCTTAATGTTGCTCTTTAACGAATTAAATTAAATAATTAGAGTTATTTACACCCAATGCCCATTCACCACCTAAAAATAGGAATTTACTTATATTACCTAAACTTTCCTTTACTTTTGTTAGAGAAGTCCTTTTTAGTTCCACCAAATAGCTGCAGCAAAATACCCTTTTTAATGTCTTCATTTTCATAAATACTGGGAGCTGAAAGAATAGGTAAGGGATTTAAAGTTAAATAAACATAAATCGAGAAAAAAAAAAGCTATGCAAGAAAAATTTGGAAAAGGTATTTTTAAAATATCTATTTATTCTCACTTATCATGGAAAAGTAAATAACTCAAATTTTTACTTAAATTAGGACATTAAAAAAAAATTGAATTATTTCTTAATACATTAGAAAGCATAACAAAAGTTTGTGTAACTTGAACATTTGAAATTAAACATATACAAACATGTTTAACCAATAGAATAGGTGCTCCAAGACAAATTCTTCTGATAAAATGTTTAAGTCAATTTTCAAAATGTTAATGTTAAGAGATATTATAAATAGAAAAGAGTATATAACAGAGAGTTAACTTTTCTCTTACTAAAACAAGAAATACTAACATCACTGCAATTTTTTTAATTGTAAAAAAACAAACATTGTTTGTAATCAAAATCCGGTGTTTAAGTTGAGTATTATTAATCTTTTAGCAAATTAGTCTAATTACAAGACATACCGTATATATTAACATATAACCAGAGAAATTTAAGTAAAGGAAGACAAAAAAGTTGACATTGTGAGCAGCGAATTACACCACTTTAAAGTCAATATCTTTCTTACACAATTGCAATAATTAAACTAAATTTATTTTCCTAATACTGATTTTATTCCTTGAAAATATGTAAAGATATTAATAGTTGTGTTATTAGAATTTTGGATGGAATTGACTTTAAAGCGGTAAAATTAGGACGTCGCGAATTCAAGCTCTACATTCAAGTAATTTATTTTGTAATTATAAAGTAAATATTGTAATAAGAAATATACATTCATCGATAATATACCAGTATTTCCGTCCAAGATCATTAAATAAAATTCTCATCTGTATTTAATAGCGACAGTAATCAACGTTGTTGAGAGAAAAAAGTTGATGTTTTCTAAGTTTTAAATCTTTACAAAACAATGTTAATAATTAGAAATTGCACATTTTGGTATTTAAGTATGTGTTTTAAAATATTTTATTATGATAAAAAGGGAGATTTAATTTAAGAAGTCCAATGGAGGTTTGAAAGACACAAGAACATTGCAAGCGGTATACTTATATACACGATGAATTATTGCAAACTTCGAGAAAAACCGTTTCTCCAGCCATTTTTTTTTATTTTTCGGCATAAATATTTATTTTAGGAATTAAAATTTCACTCTTTTTTCTATAATTTGCCGATTTAAATCGGAATTTTTTATGTATGAAAATACAACTCGGCTCATACGCCAGTTTTCAATTTTGGACATTTTTTTTTAATTAAAATTATAATTTTTAATTGAAATTATACTAACCTAAAGCTCTAGCTAGTCGTTCATATATATCAGGCAACCTTGACAACTCTTTCAGTTTTTCAATCCGTTCAGGGGAAAAACGAAGATCCACCCTATGAGTATTATGGAAAATTCCATGTAATGTGATATGTTAAATAAATCAATGAATAAACAATCAGATGTCATTAGAAAAGTGTAGTTTCTAAATACCATAAAACAATAACTGTTTGACATAAGATTACAACAAATAACTTAACTGGATGCAGACGATTTTACAAACTAGTGTTCATGAACCAAGAAAAGAGGTAGATGTTAACAGAATCTGTCATATGATCAAAATGGAAGGAGTTTGTAGTTCTTGAATTAGATAAACTAAAATTTTTAACTTATAAAATGCTTTTTTGATTACATTTCCAAAAGCATCCCACAATTTATCATTTATTCGACAGAAATATTATCCATGATAGTCACAAGAAATTTTAAATCAAAGGTTTATGCAAAATTAAATATGCTCAGCAGTTTTCCACATCTAAAAAAATGCATGTGTTCTAAAATTTCTTATGCCAATTCTAATCAGATTTCCTTCCTCAGTTAACAGAAGTTTTTGAAAGAATTTAGCACACTTTAGACAGCCTTTCTAAATGACCTTTATTGAAAGTAACAATTTTACTAGGGCAGCTTAAATGGCTCACCAACTTTTCAGATAATAAAATTTAACATTTGGGCAAACTTTATGCTATTAGTCTTAAATCATAAAAGCATTAATAAGACTAGGTATGCATTGGTTATCAAAAACTAATTACTCCACCAGGGGGTCCAAAGGGGACACAATTTGAAATTCCCTCTTACCTAGTATTTTTTTCAGTGTGATACAAACAATACCAATTTACACAAATTAAGCATGATAATAGGATTTTTTTTAATACAATATTCGGTACTACATATTGCTTTATAAGTTAAATATATATATAATTCTCCTAAAGGAAAAAAAATCAGTTGCTAGCAGTTAAATAGTTTGGCCAGTGCCGTTACACAAATTTTTTTTGGAGGGGTTGAAACAAGAAATTCTTAACTCAACAGTGCTGAAAATTCCCAGTTCCAACTTATTGAAATTTTTCATATATATATATTTATATAGATATTAAACAGTTCTCTCAAGAGCATTGATTTGTTGCACTCATATTCCAGTGCAGTGTCCGTTCTGAGGTCTAATTTAAATGTAATCTTACAAGTTGGGCAATTTCTAATCCTGCCTAGCTTTCATTTGTTAATAATATTAAATTTTTTTAGGCATAAATTATCCCAACTTAGGGTTTTTAGAAATTGAAATTCCCAACTTTCATGGTTTCTAAATTATTAGGGGGTCTGACTCCCCCCAGGCCCGAGTTTGCCCCCCCCCTTCCCCCCAAAAATATAGTATTATCTATGTTCAAGAAATATTAGACTTTCATTAGGAATTTAGCAATTATTAAACATTTAAACATCCATTATTAAAATTGCTTGAGTGGACAAGTATTTAGTTATAGACAGCCACTTGTTTTGCCAAGTTCTAGAAACATCAGCATTTTGGTACAATTTCTAGATCTTGAAAGGAAAAAAATATAATTGTAAGTACATATTTTAAAATGCAACAATTTTTTTTCTTCTTTTGAATGCATTTTGAAAATATGCAGTTTATCAATAAAGTTTAATAGCTAGAAATAAACTTTAAAAAAAAAAATGTTGTTAATTTCCCTGACAATGCCCCGATTTTTTTAGATTGACCAAATTCCTTGATATTTCCCAAGTTCGTGCCAAGCAAAAATGATTAACACTTTTGTTACTCACAAAAGCAAATCCAATTGACACATGGAAATTCAACAAGTTTAGGGGGACAATGAAATATTTTCTTATAAATTCAAAAGTGTTACCCCGATTTTACTCATTTAAGAAAGATACCTTAGAATTTAAAAGTATTTTTTTAGACACATATAAATCATAATCAATTTAAAACACAGATTTGCAAATAATGAATTAACACAATACCCTCCATCGACATCTTCATACAGTCTCTTGGAATCCACTTTTCGAAAGTGGACTACATCGATGTGTGTTCGGTAAACTGCTTTGAGGTTCCTTTGCTTCGGGTTTACTCGGGCAGGAACAGCTCTGTATATGCCAGTGACTGTGATCCTGCATAAGAGTTATAAATATAAATTAACACACAAAAATAAAGTTTGCAAAAAAACACTCTTAAAATTTATTTTGTAAAATCTGATAAAAATGTAAATTAATTCATTTTTTAATATTTACTTTTATAACTCAATTTTGTCAGGATATGGTATTCAATTTTTAAAACTAATTGCTAATAGCAGTAGCGTATGCAGAAAAATGTGTATGGAAAGGAAAGGGGAACAGAGGGGTTCATTTTCCTCATACCACTTTTATTTGTATATATGAGCTAAAATGTTGATGTCTTCACACCATTGGAGGGATACTTGTGTACTCCACTGACAAAAAGGTTTATAAGGTAAATTACTAAAACCACAGTAATACCAACCATACCTGTCTCGTAAGTTTGGTCTATTGGTAAAATCATATATTTTAAATCATCTGGGTTAAAGGCGATATTCCATTCACAATGTAGGTGTTTTAGCAAAGAAATGAACACACGAGACACATGACATTATTGAAATATATTTAAACTTTAGGTTCAAGCTAAGATAATATTTAAAACGGAACATTGAAGTGGGCGCTTACGATATTGACCCACTGGGAAGACACACGACCGATCACATGAAGATTGTAAACACGAATGAATAGCGGTGTTGCCACCACTAAGTTACGAGTTTATATGCATGGGTTGTTCTATTACAAACAAGCAGGGGTGATGGGAAAATGGGCATTGATATCCTACACACAACTAACCATTTTTTTTATATCAAAGCATTAAATAAAAAAATACTTCTTGCATTTTCTTAGACCTATTTCTTTGAGGTACAATTTGTTCATTGTTTAAATAATATATATACACATTGCTTGATTTCTAGTAGGGATGAAACGGATATCCGGTAACTATCCGGTATCCGGCTGATTTTTAACTATCCGGTAAGTATCCGATATCCGGAAATAAAGTGCCGGATATCCGATTACCATACCGGATATCCGGATGAATAAAATTAATTTTTTTAAAAAGATTTTTTTTGTAGAAATTAATTATCTTTTGTTCTTGCTTTAAGTAATTTCCTGAAAATACTACCAATGTATTTTGCAGTGTACATATTCTCCCTCGAATTTTTCACAGGATATTCAGGTGGCATTTAAATAATGCAGAATTTAGATCAGCAATTTGGAAATATATCAAAATTACATTTTCAAACGCATCGTACCTTACATCTCTGGCCGTTTCTAAATCAGTATAAATATGAACAGTTTATTAAAGAACTTTTAAGGTGTACATAAACACTTGAAATTTATATTTTAAATTATAAATTTATAACTCTAGTTTTTTCATGTATGAAACTACTTTAAAAATCATGATTCATTATAAAAAAAAAAACCTGAATAAAGCCAGATGCTAATTAACGCTTTATAGGCTAATTAACATGTTTTTTTAAACATGGTTATGCAGGTTGTAATTAATAAAGAAGCATAATTTTTGTTGAAAAAAGTTTATAGCATTAAAAAAAAAAAATTTAATTTTTTTTTACCACGAGACTTTCTTTTCTTCAAATTTTTAATTTCAAATTTCTTTTAAAAATTAATTGTTTAACGAATTGTTATGATGGAGAGTTATACTATCTCACAACTAATATAAAATAGTATTAAAAAATAATTTTCTCAAAAGTCTAAGCAAACTTGAGTTGTGTTAGGAATGAAGGGACATATGATAAAAATACAATTCTTCAGAAATTAAATGTAAAGTTTACAAAACATACACCTATTGCAAGCGGTATCCTGGAATAACCTTTTATAAATAAAAGTTTTTGGAATATTTATTCAATCTTAGTATCAAAAGTTAATGAGAGAGAATTGGAAAATATTATAGAACAAAAAAATAGTCATTTTTGGCCGATTTCCGTTTTTCCTAGTGTGTAGAGAAGATATTTTCATAAAAGAAAAGCTGCCGGATATCCGATCGGATATCCGGCAAAATCCAGTTCGGATATCCGATTTGTAATGTGCGCCGGATATCCGATATCCGGCAAAATCACTATCCGGTTCATCCCTAATTTCTAGAAATAGAGGTACCGGAACTGTAACCTTCTGTGGGGTGTGGGAGTGCAATGCATCAGCCATCAAACCCAGGCTTGGTATTGCAATTTTTTTTCCTAAAGAGAGGTACCAGAACGCCGTTCTGGTGCGTTCCGGCTCAAATCGAGCCCTGTATATATATTTTAAATTAATAAAAAGCATTTGTTAGAAAAATACTAATGCAAGGAAAGCTTTAAAATCTTTGTGAGACTAGAGTTGCTATCATCTATAGGAGAATGAATATATAGGTTGAAAAAAATTTAGTGCCAGAAACCCCTAAAGCATAAACAAGTTTCCAAAAGATATTCAATTGTTTTGAAACATGTCTAAACAACATGCAAAAATACAACCAAGAAACTTTTTTTTTTACAAATTAAGATGTTGCAAAGTCAAGAAGAAGTTTGATAAACCTTATGTTTTTTGGTAAAACTTGTTTCGTTAAATGTGAATCGAGCTATGAACAAATGCATGAAATTAAACTGCAATTGTTTCTGTAAATAAATATTATATTTACTAAAATTAATACTTGTGACTAAAGACATTTTTCTTTGTGTATTCATTTATCGAGAGAAGAAATTACAGACCACGTATTGATGTTTTAAATATTATTTTTAGACTACTAAGGCTATTGAAGAGATATTGCTGAGTAAAAGTATTGAGAATTTTTTAAAAAAAGTAACTTTCATTAAATCAAAACAAGCCATAAACAAAGCACAAAATGGCAATTTATGTTGTAAATATTTCCTATATTCACTTCCTTTTTTTAAGATTTCTTTCTGCAACAATTATGTGTTCGCAGAACATAAGTGGAACAGTGCGAGACAGACAGAACTATATTCATTAATAAACACGCTTTTAAAACACATTTTTACTTTTCTTGAGTTACAATAATAATAGATATAACGTTACCACATTCCAGGAACTAAAAACAGAAAATAAACAGTCGTTGCCAACTTCATCCAACATCCCCTCTCAACGACTATATGTACAATACACTACTACATATTAAGAAATACATAAATATACAATGTTTACAAAAAAACAATCAAGGAAACTATCTTTCGAGTTTTAACAGCCTCGAGCGGTTTTGTTAAAATGTCCGCAATCATACTTTCTGTAGGGCAATAAACCACTTGTACGAGTCAACTTCAACCAACATCCCCTCTCAACGACTATATGTACAATACACTACTACATATTAAGAAATACATAAATATACAATGTTTACAAAAAAACAATCAAGGAAACTATCTTTCGAGTTTTAACAGCCTCGAGCGGTTTTGTTAAAATGTCCGCAATCATACTTTCTGTAGGGCAATAAACCACTTGTACGAGTCCTTTTTCTTTTAAGTCTCTAATAAAATGAAATCGAGTGTCAATATGTTTTGTTCGATTAGATGCTCGTTCATTCTCCAGTAGTTTAATGCAGCTTTGATTGTCCTCAAACATCATGAATGATCCCGGAATTTCAACTCGAAAGTCCTTTAAAAGTCTCATCAACCAGACTCCTTCTCTGCAAGCCTCTGACAAAGATACGTATTCCGCTTCGGTTGTTGAGAGCGAAACACATCGTTGCTTTCTACTGGCCCAGCTGATACTCCCATTGAAAATCTTGAAAATGTATCCGCTGTTCGACTTACGATCTGTTTTTTCGCTGGCCCAATTAGCATCCGCGTATCCGATAAGTTGATTTGCATTTTCACTAGCAGCATCACTAGAATCACCAAGTTTCAGCTGGTATTCCTTAGTGCCTTTGAGGTAACGAATAACACGTTTTACCTCTATCCAATCTGCTTCAGAAGGTTTGCTGACCTTTCTACTCAATATGGATATTGCTACAGATATGTCAGGTCTTGTGCAATTTGATATGTAGAGCAAGGCCCCAATTGCACTTCTATATTGAGTGTTATCTTTTAATTGAGCGTCAACTTCGTTCCGATTTTTCATATCCAGGATCCAGTGGTATTTTTGACGTTTTTGAATCCTGTAAACCAAATCTTTCGATAATGCGATTCACATAGGATTTCTGATGGATTGAGAATGTTCCATCTAAATTTCGAACTACTGCGATCCCTAAATAAAATTGCAAGTCCCCTAAATTTGATATATCAAATTTCTTTTCCAGATTTCTGCTAACTTTAGAGATCAGATCTCCTTCCCTGCAGGCCAAAATAATGTCATCAACATATGCCATTAAATATATCCAATGTCCTTCTTCTTGTTTTGAATATAAGCATTGATCGGCTTCGGATCTAGAAAAACCTTCTTCAGTCAAATGCTCGTGCAGTTTCTTGTTCCACACTCGAGCAGATTGCTTTAAGCCGTAAATACTCTTATGAAGTTTGCACACTAAGTGTTCCTTCCCTCTTTCTGCAAACCCCTCAAGTTGTTTTAGGAATAAGGCCTCTTCAATATCTCCATTCAAGAAAGCAGTTTTGATATCTAAATGCTTTACTTGCATTTCATATTTTCCAGCAACAGCAAGAAGTGTTCTGAATGTAGTCTGCTTAGCTACAGGTGCGAAAACTTCATCGTAGTCTTCTCCATATTTTTGAGAAAAACCTTTTGCAACATATCTTGCCTTATAACGACAAACATTTCCATGTTCATCAAGCTTCTTTTTAAAAACCCATTTTCCTCCTATGGCTTGACGTCCATCGGGTAATTCTGATAAATCCCAAACTTTATTCAAGTTGAGAGAATGCATTTCTTCTTGCATGGCTTTTATCCACTCTTCTCTTTCATGACTATTCACTGCTTCTCTATAGCTCGCCGGTTCACTCGCAGGCATAGCAAGGTTGCAGGTCTCAATTAGTCTCTGTGGTAGAATGTCTTTTGTTTCTCTAGACGAGACTCGAACAGTTTCAATCTCCTCTTGAGTCTCCTCTGCTTCACTCGAAGCATCATCAGTTATATCCATTTGATATTTATCTTCATGAGAATTGACTTCATTTTTATTTACTCTACTTGACATTCCCTTATGCGACGTTTCAACAAACTTCACATCTCTACTGATATAGATTTTATTTGTTGTTCCGTCAAGCAATCGGAAAGCTTTTGAACCTTCTGCATATCCTACAAAAGTTAATTCTCGAGCTTTACTGTCAAGTTTTCTTCTTTCTTCATCCGGTACATGCATGAAAGCCTTGCAACCAAAAACTCTAATGTGCTTCAAATTAGGTTTTTCACCGTACCACTTCTCAAAAGGTGTTCCCACAATTGCTTTTGTTGGCAAACGGTTCTGTAAGTAGTTTGCAGTTACTACAGCTTCTCCCCAATATTGGTTTGGTAGTACCGCATCAATGAGCATGCAACGGACCATTTCCATCAAATATCTGTTTTTACGCTCAGCAGAACCGTTTTGTTGCGGTGATCGTGGAGCTGTCATTTGATGTTCAATACCTTGGCTTCTGAAGAAAGAATGCAGACTTTCATTAAGATATTCTCCTCCTCTATCACTCCTGATGATCTTCGGCTTGTAACCAAATTTATTGAAGCAAATTTGTACAAAATCCTTAATCTTCTCACTTGTTTCACTCTTTTTAGCAAGTAAGTAAAGTAACAGTAACGACTGTAATCATCAATGATAGTCAGAATATACTTTTTGCCTCCGGGCGTTAAAGTCTGCAATGGTCCACAAAGATCACTGTGAACTAAATCCCCAACAGATTTAGTCTTTGTCTCTGAAACTTTTGGAAAAGGAGTACGTGCCAACTTTCCTTTTGCACATGTCTCACAAAACATAATTTCACTGCAATCATCAATACGAACTCCAGTTGCGAGTAATTTCTTTTCTAGCATTCGAATCGATTCTGGATTTCTGTGGCCAAATCTACGGTGCCAATTATGCAAGCAATGTTCATTTACTGTGAATCCCGTAAATAAAGCATCTTGTTTGCACTCCAATTCATACAGATTGTTTTTCGTTTTGGCAATTCCGATGACTGTCACCTTTCATTATGTTACACCCATTTTCATTAAAACTCACTGAAAGTCCATTCTTAATTAATGCTATGTACTGAAAGTAAATTTCCATTTAGATTTGGAACATATCTAACACCAGTAACTAAAACTTTGTGCGATTGTCCAGAACTGGTTTCACAATTCTGCCATAAATTTCCGATGCCTTTGGTACTAAGAGTTTCTCCGTTTGCAACCCTTATAATCTCAGATTTACTCATATCGATATTCTCCAAATACAAATCGGAATTTGTCATATGACAAGTAGCTTCTGAATCTATATACCATTTACTTTTCTCAGAAAACTGTGTCTGAAAGCAATAATGCTCCATTTGCATATTAACTGCAGATTCCAAATCACTCACTGTCGTCTGTGTAGTAATTTTAGCAACTTGCTGCTTTTCCTTCTGAAATGCTTTAAACTTATAACAATTTGCTTTAAAATGTCCTGGCAGTTTACAAAAATGACAAATAGCCTTTGTTTTATTCTTGTAAGAAGATTTATCATTTTTAACTTTCAAAACAGTTTCCACGGGTTCCGTTACTGAATAGAGACTTTCACTCTCTTTCCGTCGCCCGTACTCGCCAAGAATTTTCTCGCGTATCATTGCGATATTTAAATCAGTTTCTGCGCGACATTCCAAAGCAGTGATCAATGTACCATAGGTATTAGGTAAATTAGCAAGCATCATACCCATTGTAAAACGTTCTGTTAATGGTTCGCCAACAGCAACCAGCTTATCAGAAATACTTTGAACTGCGTGAATCAATTCTTCGACATTTCCATTTTCAGCCAACTTCATACTTGCGAGTTTTCTGTACATGTGTACAGCACTTGATAAAGTCGCTTTTTCGTGGTGCTCCTTTAGTTTTTGCCACACAAGTCTAGCTGAAATTGCCGTTCGAATCAAAATATGTTGATTTTTCTCCACTAGCAATCCAATAGTTCCGATAGCTTTGCTATCTGCTGTTTTCCAATCTTTATGCGCTTTTTCATCCGAAATTAATGGCGCTTCTTCAGTAACAGCAAACCACGTATTTTCTCTTCTAAGAATCAGTTCTGCTTCATATTTCCATGATTGATAATTGTCGTTATTCAACTTATCAATGCCTACTCTCACAAGATCCGCCATTTTGAAAAAAAAATAATTCAGTTCCTTTACTCACGTCTTCCGTTGGACGAATAAAAAGAATACCACTAAATTAAATTATACTGGGCAACATACGCTGGGCTACATAACCTGTTCGCAGAACATAAGTGGAAGAGTGCGAGACAGGCAGAACTATATTCAATAATAAATACGCTTTTAAAATTTGACATATAAATAGAACATAGTGAAATGTTGAATATGTTCCCCATTCCTATAAAAAGTGGCACTAACCAATCATCAATGACTGCCAATCAACTTTAACTAGTTTATTGATTAAAAGAAACCTACGAGCCTATTGTTAATGTCCTATAAAATGTTACATAAAAAAACTCCGACAGAAACACATATTTACCGATCTCCAGGCTGTACTGAATCCACAAGATCATTATGTGCATATAGAATAACAGTATGAGGTGTCTGGCCAGGGGGCATATCATCTAAAAAAGATCATATATATTGACCATGAACATTTAACACACATATAGTTTTTATGCATCAAGATTATATGAACACTATGAGTTTTCAAGGTGAATTAAAAAATATAAACTTTAAAACAGACTATAGTTAAATCGTAAGAACCTGGTTAAATTTTTCTTTTAATAGTTAATTTTTCTCGGGCTATTCAGGTGGATAAGTAGTGAAGTGATAACTTTCACGTTAAAACCTGACCTTGTGCGTTTCAGACACGGTGGGTCACAGAGAATGAATATAAAGGAAGGTATGCTGCAGACATTCGGACCCAGCCACTAGCTATCTTGCAGTATCTTCGGGTTTGAACAATTCACAAAGGGTGATGGTGTGTAGGGTACATAGCTACATCTATGTTCATTATATATTAGAAATTGTTTTATTTTCCAGTCAGTCTAGTAAGAGCTAGTTTTAGTATTTAAATATATCTCAATTTAAATCAGCAATTTAAAAAAAAAATGAAAAATTACATTTTCAAACGCATTGTACAGTATAGCCTTGGCCATTTCAAAATCAGTATAATTAAGAACAGTTTATATTAAAAAACTGTCACGAGAAGATTTTTTTGTTAAAAAAAACAAACAAAAACTGCCGGATATCTAGACATTACATACCGGATGGAAATCTGATATCCGGCAAAACCACTATTTGATTGATCCATAATTTTAACCATCTGATGGATAAGCAAAATATCGAATCTGTGGGTTTATTTACACTGAAAAGGGTTTAGTTTATATTTCCAAATCATTCCTTTAAAAAAATATTCCAAATGTACTTTTACACAGTGTTTGTAAGCATTTTCCGAAAATGAAAATAAGGATGACCTTAAAGAGCAATTTCGTCTTATACCTTCTTTTGTAATGCAAACAACTCGTACACATTTGCAACGAAAAGTTAGCTTATCTAAAACTGCAAAATGACTTCTAAGTAAAAAATATTAACAAAATTTAAATAAATGAATATAAAATAGGTGTAATCAAGTTAAAAGCCATCGGGTGCAAAGCTATGATTTTTTACTCGGACGCAAAGTTGTATTTAATTAACATTGAGATCAAACATTTTTAATTAATAGAGGTTTAGTAAAATGATAAGTCATTTCAAGGACTTTCTTGAAGGAAAGACCCGGGAACACACACATTCATTCATACATGCACCTCGTTATTTTAGAACCATGGTCAGGTGATGAGGAAACACCTGAACTGGCACCCAACGCCTTCAATAGACGTCGGGACTTTGGACCCCGAACAGACTTATCGTGCACCAGTCCCGTATACACGCCGATAATTTTTGTGGATATTCTGGACGACATTAAGCTGGCAACCTTCCGATCATAAGATCACTACTTTTTTACTTTTCTTAGTCAAGACCGTCGTACAGGATCGAATCGGGAACCTTCGTATTCCTAGCTGACGCCCTTAACCGCTCGGCCACGTAAAGGTGAAAATTCACGGTCGCCACTCGCCGACTAACTTTTTAAAAGTGGTGATCGAAATTTTTTGTTGTGGTCGCCACCGCGGATTTAATCTTTTTCTAAGAAATATAACAACTTGGGGAACAACATCAATGGCACGAATTTGCCTCTTTATGTTTCCCTTCTACTCTAGGTTATAAAATTCTCTAAAATATAAAGATAGTGAAGGTCGAACTCGAGCAACTTAAACCACGCCGATCTTCCAAATCCGAGGTCGCCATAAGCTTGCTACACATCGCATCGCAAACGAAATTGATGTTATTTCGCAACCTTATAAAAATAACTAAATAAAATCCAGGTATTTTTAATTAATAATTAATTGGTTTATAATCTATGAAGAGAGTAACATTTCTTTAACAAAATTTTGGATTGAAGACTTGAGACTTTTTTACAAACATCGTAGGTAGCGAACGACGCAACATTTTGAAGTCAAATTTTTTTTGAACTTATTTGAAATAAGTAATAATTTTTTTTCCTACAATGAAGGCTTTAATTTTTGATAATATTATGGAAAGATATTAACGCTAGTCTTACTAGAAATTTTGGAAAAATTTAGTAAATTTGTACCGCATGAACTTGGTAATGTCGCCATGTAACATAAAGTGGCCACTGCATTTTTCAAGTCTAGTGGCCACTGTAAAATTTTCACCTTTACGTCCACGGAGGCCTCAGTGTACTATTGGGAGATACGGAATACATGAACGGACATACATGCCTGTACCCATCAGTTTTTTTTAGCACATGTTCATACAATTAAAGCATTACATACCTGGAGACTCCTGAAGCTTCACCATCTGCTTATCAGTGAATTGGGATCGGTTGTGGCTGAGGCCGTAGCAGTAGTTGGTGTTGCAGCCACCGCAAACAGTGGGCTCAGCGATTCGTCCACGGTCCAACTCCACGCTGATGGTCTCGAAACAGAGGCTGCACGTGAAGAAGGCCTCGCGCATCTCGGGGATGAGGTTGGACGTGCGGATAACCATTCCGCTGATTGTGATCAGTTGATCGATGTCTGTAAAGAAGTTAAAATTTAAATTATTATATTCAGACACGATATAGCAAAATTTTTAAAAAAGAGGAAACTAAAATATTAAATAAAATATATTAAAAAAAATACTGTTTTGGGAGATTTAGTATAAATTTAAAAACATTATTTTCACTGCATTTGTTGAAAATTTTTTTCTGATTTAAAGGTGCCAACCAGTAAAGCTAAATCAAGCCTTTTAGTCTGGTGATTTTTCTGACCCCAAAAATCTAATAATTTTATTTATCTTGCAGATTTGGTACAATTTTGCTAAAATTAATACAGGGTGGCAACAACATTCTGGAAAAAAAATTTCCCTGATGGTGTCACATAAATTTCCCTGATTTTACAATTACATTAAGAAATGTTGCAATACACGCTTAGTATAGAAACAAAGTATCCACGCTACAATAATACTATAAATATATTGCATTATAAATGAAAAATTATTAGCAATACTTATTAACAGTTAAAATAATAATTTATGGATACAACACAAATTATGCAATTGTGACAGGCATAATAGTAATTAAACATGTTCTCTGGAAGCAGATAACGTAAAAAAATTATTATTTTTTCAAATTATTTCTTTTGTAGATCATTTTAAATGTTTTATATGCTTCCTTATTCCAATCTTCAATAAATCACATATTCATTAGTTTAATTGTTAGAACATCTCACATGTTGTTTACAATTCAAGGTCCAACACACTTTGCTGCTCCCTCCAGCAATGGTTCACATTTTCACAAAAATAAAATTGAAAATATGAATAACCATGCTTCTTTTCTTAAATTCTTTTTCAGAACTAATAGGAAATATTGACAACTAAATTACCCAAAATGGGGGGCATAATAGACGATAATTTCCGTTTTAATGATCCAAATTAAAAAAATTCCCTGATTTTTTGTGAAATTTTGAAAAATTCCCTGATTTTTTGTGAAATTTTGAAAATTTCCCTGACTTTTCCAGAATTAAAAATTTCTATGATAATTCCCTGATTTCCAGGTTATTCATTCTTTTTGGCTACATTATGAAGTGAATTCAGCAGACGTTGCTAAGAATATGGACAAAAAAAATTTCAACAAATACATTGAATAAATAACATCAAGAAGTTTAATTACTTTTAGTCTCTTACTTGTTCATTTAAACTCATATGAGGGTCATTCCATGTCAAATCAACACAAGAAATTGCATTTTTTTTATCACCATCTTTGATTTTTATGAAATTTGGTGAACTTGTTAAACCTACTAAGAATGTAAAAAATGCAAAATTTTAACCTCCTCGGCCTATTAGTTTTTTTTAGTTATTTGCATTTCAAAATGGCTAAAAACGTAAATCTGCCCTCCGATGGCTGCATTTAAATTACCATAACTCCTGTTCTAATTAACATATAGAAATAAAATTGGTATAGTTTTAAAGCTCTTTAAATGACTTTTAAAATGATATGAAACACATGAAGGTTTGGTGAAAACATTTCAAGGTCATTATATTTGACCTATGACCTTGAATTCTAAAAAAAAACGAATTTCTTAAATTCACTTTATTTTTTCCCTGAATACTACAACATTTGAACTACATGTATACCAATTTTCAGAGTGGGATCATATAAAAAAAAATTAGAAACAAAAATATGCAATATATTAGGGTCATTCCATGTCAAATCAAAAAAAGTATAGGAAAAAAATGCACAAGAAAATGCATTTTTTTCCGCACCATCTCCGATTTTTATGAAATTTGGTGAACTTGTTATACCTACTAATAATATAAAAAATGCAAAATTTTAACCTCCTTGGCCTATTAGGTTTTTAGTTATTTGCATTTCAAAATGGCTAATTTTTGAAATTTTTTTTTAGTGTATGATCCCATTGTCGTCCCACTCTGAAAATTGGTATACATGTAGTTCAAATGTTGTAGTATTCAGGGAAAAAATATAGTGAAAATTAAGAAATTCGTTTTTTGGAAATTCAAGGTCAAATGATACATTAACCAGTGTTCACTCTAGGTGTTTTTTGAAGGGCGGTCCGCCCTGCCTGCCCTTTTTTCATCTTGATAGCGCCCTCATGCCCCTTTTTTCAAAAATGCCGCCCTCTTTTGAAAAAATTCCGCCCTTCTTGCCCTTTTCAGTCAAAAAAATTGTGTAAATTTGCAATTAAGTGAATTA
Organism: Troglohyphantes excavatus; assembly: GCA_963932185.1. NCBI lineage: Eukaryota > Metazoa > Arthropoda > Arachnida > Araneae > Linyphiidae > Troglohyphantes > Troglohyphantes excavatus. The sequence goes on along the minus strand of OZ010673.1, from coordinate 66,462,739 downwards.
TGACAGTAGAAAAATAAACTCCTTTATAACTACGTGTGTTGTGAAATCGCGGTAATTTCGAGCACGGGGCATTCCACAAATCCTATTGGTTGCCTGTGCCTGCATATGAAATTCTAAGGTTTTTTTTCTGTGTTTTTTTAAGACTAGGCATTTATTTACCAAACTTTGGATTTTAGTATCCTTGTTATCAGTTTTGTAAGGGATCTGATTCCTACTTCCAGAATTGGTTTTTATGGAAAACAATAATTTAAAAATGTCAAATTTTAGATTTCAAATAATATTTTTATAAAGAGACATCATTTTGTACGGGTCTTTAAAAAGTACGAGGCATTGTTCCCGGGTCTTTCCTTTGAGATAGGCCTCGAACCGTTAACAATAGCCCAATATGTAGCTTTGGCGCAATGTCAACCGACAAATCGGAATTTTTTTTTTGTTTGGTCACGGGTCCGATGTGTCAATGTGTGGCCACGCCCACACAATATTTTTTTTAAAGTGCCCTTTTAAAAACAAGAAGTGCCTTTTCAAAAATGGGGTGCCCTTTTACTGCCCACAGCGCCCTGCCCCTTTTTATTTCTAGAGTGAACACTGCATTAACACTTGAATCCAACTAAAAGCCTTTTAAAATAAAATTAGAACAAGCCAAAAAATTATATAAAAATTTCACACACACACAAAAAAATACATTTAACTTGTTATTACAGTCGAAATAAAATACCTTCAGGGCTTAAATTTCTCAGATTTTTTGTTTTCTCAGCATTAAATGGCCGAACTTGTATTTGATGAGGCAACTGAGAGTCTGGGTAGCGTTCGAAGAACAACTCGTTGACTGCCATGTCTAAAGTAGGAATGACTTCCTGGGGATAAGCAACCAGTTGGCGGTACAAATCATTATCAAAACTATTCAAGTGACCACAGTTCACATTGAGGAATGGCTCTTCCAATGTAAAGATCTGAAAAAATATTAGTTTAAAAATAGGCTGAAATATTTTGTAACAATCATTTAACAGTTCCAAATTCAAGAGTTTAATAACTATTGATTAAATAGTGTACAGGTTATACATTAAACATCCCTATTCCTAAATCATAGTAACATAAACATCAGCTGACTGCAAAAATGTATAATTTCATTGCCAGTTTTATAACATCAATTCCATTCGAAAATCTTCGAAGGCTGCATATATTGATTTGGTCTTGCATTGAGTAAACTCTTCACAAGTCATTTTAAATAAATGCACACATATTTTTCTCTCTCCATGATTGAATGTATTATATGCTATTTGTTACTCTTAGCAGAAATAGACTTTTATTAATAATGCAGGAAAGTAGCCCTTAAGATATAAAATTACTGAATTCACATTTCATAAAATAAGCTTCTTAAAACTAAACACCTAAAAGAATTTATTAAAAGAAATCTTTTAGATTTAGATTTACTAGCTTATATTCACATAAAGAATGAAAATATAAAATATTCTGAAGCACAATTAATATTTTATTAAATTTTTTTTATGAGAAAATTTTACTTAGGTAATTTTTTACTTTTCTTCTAGACTACTTTAAATGTATGGCAACCTATCAAATGAATGTTGTGATAATTTTCGGACTGAAAAATTTAAAATTAGTTTTAATATTAACAAAAAGAATATTAGCTATGTCTGTTACTCATATATATATATATTTACATTAATGTTATAGCATTCTAAAATTAAAGATCCAATAAACAAAATATTTTTCAAAGTTTATATTTTAGAAGTGAACATAATTTTTTTTTGAGGTATGCAAAATAGACAGCATTAACTAAAAATTTAAGAAATCCTTATACCTTTTTCATACAATTATTATAAAATTATGTACTAAACAAATAAAGTTTTATCCTGTTTTCTAGGGGTCTATGGTATTAAAGGTACATGCCTCTTCTAATTTCTGCAAATAAAAGGGGCGCTCAAAATCTACGTTTTCCATAAGTTCATCGGTTTCGATGTTCACATCAGTGTATTCTTCAATGAACTGTCTGAACTTGCCCTTGCACTGGCTCACTACGACGTCAGTGCCCCAAATGACAAGCTGGGGCCCAGCATTGTTGTCACTGGTGACAGCTGTGGGTTCGGACATTGCGACTGGCGGATCACTCTGAAAATAAAAAAATATTCACACTTAAAGGAATATAAAAGTGTCAAATAAAACTTAGCATAATCAGAGTTTGTATGCAAAACAAAAATAAGGAGATTTTAAAGGCTTTTCAAGGACCTTATTTTTTTAATGTATAGAAGTTTTTAGATATGCTACCCTATTTAAATGCCACATTATTAGAAGACACTGTAAACTTTATATTAATTTTGAAACCTTTAGAAGCATTTCATTTGAATTTTGCCATATAATGACAGTTGGAAACAAATAAAATATTTTAAAAACAATTATAAGTATGAATATTTTAAAGACTATACCATTAAAAATAAAAAAAAATTACTAAGTGACATACATGTTCAGCTCCAACGTTCACTTGACGCATACGTCGTTCACTTCGAATGTCGTGTCTCTGGCGTATTGGTGTTCCCCGCCTGTTACAAAGAAAACATAGACTTAAATATGTAAGAAATAGGACATAGAAGTATTAGATAAAAACCATTAAACCAAAATCTGCTTTTTTAGACCCCCCCCCCTCCCAAAGTATTACAATAACTCCAGAATGTTGTTGGAAAACAAATTCTGGCTTTTTAAATGCTAGACCTAACTTTTTTATAGCTCAAATTGAAATAGACAAATCTTCAAAAATTTGATTTGATATAAATAAATTTGGCAAAGGCACTAAAATTATATACACCTTTTTACTATGAAAAAATATGCTAAAACATTTGACATTAAAAAAATATTAATTTAAACTCTGCATACAATAGGAGAATTTTGGTTCGGCACATGCTGCTTCTAAAATATGGGTTAAAAAAAAACAAAAAAACTAAGATTGCATTGGGATTTTACTTCTTAAATAAAACGTTAGGGCCATTCCAAGATATTTGTGCTATCCGCAACTTTTGGTTATTATTTTATATGTTAATTAGTATAATTTTTTAATGGGTTTATTAGTTTTTAATAAATTGGGTTAATTTTACGTTAATTAGCATATAATAAAATAATAAAAAAAAGTTGTGGAGGGAACAAATCACTAATAAATACCGAGGAACAGTCCATTAGATATATTTAATTTGTAATATTTTAAAAGAAATTCAGAGGGCTGATATTCTGCAAAAAAATAACAAGATTAATAAAATGCATATAAAAGTATATTTTAAACAACAGACAATTTTTAGCACTTTTGCAAACACATATTTTGCACGGCACATATTTGTTTGTTTTTTCCTTATTAGATATTTGCTGGTATCTTTCTTTTTAAACTTTTTTTAAAATACGTTTTTTTTAAGTGGTAGTAAAAAGGGATGTTTTTGAAATGTTTTAAAACAGAACTTTTTTTGTTAAAAAAAAAAAGACAGAAAATGTTATATGAAATTATAGAAAGAAATTAAACGTAATAGAACTAAAAAGATTAAGAAAAAAAAAAATCATACCCAACTGAACGTCCAACTGTTCCGTGAGAGCTGGGAGTTCCATAATTCAATGGAGAACTTAAGTCCAATTCACTAAAAACTAAAAAGAAATATTTTCATTTAAAAGTTTATAAAATAAATATTGCAACTTGTTATACCTACTAAGAATGTAAACCATGCAAAATTTTCACCTAAAAGGCATATTAGTTTTTTAGTTATTTGCATTTCAAAATGGCTGAAAACCTACAATCTGCCCTTCGATGGCTGCATTTAAATTACCATAACTCCTGTTCATATCCATTCATCCATGAACATATAGAAATAATTTTGGCATAGTTTTAAAGCTCTTTAAATGACCTTTAAAATGATATGAAACACATGAAGGTTTGGTGAAAAACATTAAGGTCATATTATGTGACCTTGAATTCTCAAAAAACAAATTTTTCAATTTTCACTATATTTTTTCCCTGAATACTACATTTTAACTACATGTATACCGATTTTCAAAGTGGGATGACAATGGGATCACACACAAAAAAATATTAGAAACAAAAATATACAATATATTGGTAACTTGTTCAACTTTTGATATAGTAGTTCAGTCAACAAAGCATGAAAAAAGAGTCAATTCGGGAAAAAAATAGGGGAAAGCTGGAAACAATTTTAATCGCTTCCAAAAAGTGTTCTGTACGATATATTAATTCTGCAACACGTCAGCATTGGCTGCAATCTTGGAAAAATGGCGGCCAAAATAAGTTTTTTGTGATTATTCCCTTAGTTATTAAATTTAGAGAAAATATTTCAATTACAAAACTATTTCCTATGGAATTTTACACAAAAATGCAATTTACATAATGTTTCTGCCACTTGCCATTTAGATGCTAGGTGGCATGAAAACTCAAGCAAACACTTTGACAGGAATCTTTTGTTTAAAAACCTATCTATACCTTATGAACGTATATTTTAACAGAAAATGGTTGTTTGACATTAAGATAAAGTTAAATTTACTGGGGGGATTTTGCAAATAAGCTATATTTTTCATTTCTGAAACAGATTTCACAATGGGCTCCTATAGAGTTGAAGAATACATCTACGCTATTTGTTTCCAAGTAGCTATTCCGACTTGGAACACCCTTCTACAATCCAAATAACATTTTGAATTCCAATATTGATATTGAATTATTATTTGAAACTTAATATATTTCACAAAGCTAAATCATTCAAAGTATGAATATCAAGAATATCATTTACATTTTTCATGAACAGTAACATTTTCAAATCTTCATATTTGTGTATGTTTCCCACTATTTAAACTATATTTAATTAACATTTTAGCCCCTTTTATTTTATTTCCGGGTATTATAACCTGACAGCCCAGTAGCAGAAAAATTCTGAACAGTCTGCGACAAGATTTTAGTGAATAAGATTTGTCTGCAACTTAATTTATTATATAACTATTGGTATACCTTTCATGAGCAAGAATTCGATTAAAGAGAGAATCTCGGCAATAGTATTACTTAGTTAGTAGCGGTTTTTTTTTCATGCGCTGTTTAATCATAGATTACAAGTATTCATCACTTAAATAATATAGTACCAATTATTTAAATGCTTAACATCTTTATGAACAAACACATACCCATTTATTAAATAGTTTCAGCATTTAAAACAAAAACTCCTTATATTAACAATATTTTCTATGAAAAGAACAATACATATTAAAATTTTATTTCATCGTTAACATTTATAAATGAAACAAAGAAAAGATTATTTTTCGAATTTCCTTGATAAATTAAAATTGGAATTATAATTTTAAAGTATGGTAACTTAATTAAATTGCAGAGTTCATACTGGAAATCAAAAAGGGAAGGATGCAAAAAGAAAGCATTTATGTTTTATCTGCTAGTACTTTAATAGGCATGTCACAAAATTGCAAAAACTAACTTCTAAAGCAATTTAAATTATTATTTATTATGATTTTAGACATTTAATATAAGTTTTATAACATGCAAGTCTGATAAATTATGTTTTACTTTTCTTTGAAGAATAGGAATAGTGAATGACATTTAATGCAAACTAACTAACTGTAAACTAATGTTCAAACTGTTATTTTACATGTAAAAGAATCATGGCATAAAATCAAATATATTGAAGTATAAGCTTATTTTAAAATACTAGAATTCACACACTATCCTCAGGAATGAATATAATTTATAAAGATGGAGAAATTAACGAAGTCCGATTTTTAACAAACTTGGCAAAACTAATTGATTTGCAATAGTAAAAAAAAATTATAAAAATAAATTAAAACTAAAGAAATGCTTTTCTAAACTAGAAAACTAGCTTTAAACATGTAGTAAAACAAGTTTTTTGTCTTGAAAATCGGAAAAGCCACGGAGCTAAAACGCCGATTTCGGATAAAATCGGCAACTATGGTTAGCTGACAATAATCAAATTCCTAACAAACTTAACAAAAAGTTAAGAAAACCATGTTAAAGCTAGACCAAAATTAATAAATCTGGAAAAAGAAATGCATTTTTAGTCACCAACATCGGAGTAATCGCGGCGTCAAATTGCCGATTTTTGAAAAACTTGCATCATTGATTACTTATTGACTATCAAATAGATGAGATAAGAATGACTAAAAAGAAAGAAAAAAATGAGCAATTAAAGTAAAAAATTCCAAAGCTCTAAATCCAAAACAGAAAAAAAAATGATAGCTAAAGTCGGAAATCTGCCGTGAAAGCTGTATAAAATACCGTTTTCGTTTAGTGCAACTTTCCTTCTCAAAGAAAGTTCTACTAATTATTTTCTAGTAATGTATCTTTTCAAAGAACAGGTACTGAAATGTACCATGGAGTTGACAAAAGAGATTCGACAACAAAGAAACGTCTGCGGAGATTTGTTCAAACACGTGTAACTTATCGCGATTGCGACTTTTTATTATCGGGACTTTTTCACCATCCCCCGACTTTCTTAAATGAGAGAAAAGTAATTATCTAACCTAAAAGGAATCTGCAGAAAATATTCTAAAGTAGTAAAGACATAAAAAAAATTGTATGGTAGACTTCTGCAAATTTTTTTGTCTGCAGACCTTTGACAAAATCTGCGTCGTACGACGCACGTCGCCGCGTTTCTGCTTCCGGGCCTGACAGTTTCTCACAAATAAAACAATTATGTTATGAAGACAAAACTGACAAGTGTGGCTTAAAATCCAAGCATTGTATATTCCCCGATATTTCCAGAATTAAAAATTTCCATTGTAATTCCCCCGATTTCCCGGTAATGTCGCCACTCTGTTATAAGTTAGTATACAGAAAAACAACAATATTTTAATACTCATAATGATGGTTGGCTGAATTATTGTCTCATTAGGGATTAGACACACAATGTGGCTATTGGTGATGACTCCAGTTCTATTGCAAAAGGCAGACTGAGTTGGCACACCTTTCCAAACTTTCACACTACTATGGATGTAAGGACATTTGAACAATAACCAGTAGCGTACACTAGTGTTCACAGTTTTAAAAAAAAGGGCAGGGGGTGATTTGTCAAAAAGGGCACTTTCCTTACTTTTAACTGGATTTTTTTCAGGAGGGCCAGAATTTACTCTTTTCTAAAAGCTTTTTTAAAGTTTGTATAATTTAGTGTTTTTTAGAAATGTTTAAAATGTCACAAAAAATTAAATTTAAAATACTGCACCATAAACTCATTACATAAAAAATCTCTAATAGTAGCGTTTTTTTTCCCAAAAAGAAAATTTTTAAATCCTCAAATTTTTCTAAAATTCCTTGTTAAAATGTTTTTATTATCTCAAATTTCATAAAGGTGGGAGAGAGATAAGTTTCAAATAAAAAAAAAAATTAACAAAATATATTATCAGTAAAACAAATTAGAACATTAATACCAACGAAACAAAAAGAAACAAGCTTCTTCAAAAAATCAATTTTTATAACTCCAAGTGACAAGTCCTAAACTCAGCAAATATCACGTGGGTATTGAGGGTACGATTGGGATACCAAACTAATCCTACACACCTACGTTTTTGCGGAAAAATATTTTTTTTTAATTGCAAGGCGCCAAAAAGGTACTGGAAAAAAGGCAAGGCACATTTTTCACTTCTAAAAAGGGCAGGGCGCATCGGCACTTACAAAAAAGGGCAGGGCGCATCGGCACCTACAAAAAAAGGGCAGGGCGCGGCGCCCTTTGAAAAACGCATAACAGGAACACTAGCGTACACAGAAAATGTGTATCGGAGGGGTTATGGGCGTGGGTTATTACACCGTCACTCACTTTTATTAGTATAAATTGAAAAATTATTAAATATATGTAACATATCAATAGGGATGAAACGGATATCCGGTAACTATCCGGTTTCCGACTGCTTTTTAACTATCCGGTTTCCGACTGCTTTTTAACTATCCGGTTTCCGACTGCTTTTTAACTATCCGATATCCGGAAGTAATGTGCCGGATATCCGATTTTCCATGCCGGATATCCGGATGAATAAAACATCGAAGATTTTTTTTTGTGGCGGTCAATTTTCTTTGTTCTTGCTTTAAGTATTTTCCTGAAAATTCTACCAATGTATTCACAGTATGCAGATTCTCCCTTTAACCAATAGAGACTTTGACCCACTTTTTTTTCCCAATTTTTAACTTTAAAATTTTATTTTTAACGAATCGTTATGGTGGAGGGTCATCACATCTCACAACTAACATAAAGTTGAATTAAAACATAAATTTCTCAAAAGTTTAAGCAAACTTGAGTTTTCATGTTTGGAATGAAAGGGCATATGGTAAAATTACAATTTTTCAGAAATTAAGTGTAAAATGTACAAAACATACGACCAAACATTTTTTTTTTGTGGTGATCAAGTTTTTTTTATCTTGCTTTAAGTATTTTCCTGAAAATTCTACCAAAATGTATTCAAAATTGTGCAGATTCTCCCTTGAATTTTTCTCGGGCTATTCGGGTGGGTAAGGAGTGCGTTTCAGACTCAGATGAGTTGAGTTTGAACAATTTACATAGGTGGTGGTGTGTAGAGTGCATAGCTACATCTATGTCCGTTGTATATTAGAAATTGCTTTATTCTCCAGTCTGAAAGTTAGTTTTAGCATTTAAGTATGGCGCAATTTAGATCAGCAATTTGGAAATATTTCAAAATTACATTTTCAAACGCATTGTACGATACAGACCTAGCCGTTTCAAAATCTGTATAATTATGAACAGTTTATTAAAGAACTGTTAAGGTGTACGTACACGTTTGAATTTTTTTTAAAATTATAAATTTAAAACTAGTTTTTTCATGAAAACACTTTAAAAATCACTATGCATTATAAAAAAAACTGAATTAAGTCAAATGCTAATTATCATAGGTTTGTTTAAACATGATTATGCAAGTTGTAATTCATCAAGAAGCATAATTTTTGTTGGAATTACTTGAAGTATCTTTTTTAAATTTATGACCCTTCAAAAAGTTTGTAGCAGTAAAAGTTTTTTTTATATAATTTTTTTACCTTTTAAAAGACCCACTTTTTTTTTCCAAATTTTTAACTTTAAAATTCTATTAAAATTTTTTAACGATTCTTTATGGTGGAGGGTCATAACATCTCACAACTAATATAAAGTTGAATTAAAAAATAAATTTCTCAAAAGTTTAAGCAAACTTGAGTTTTTATGTTTGAAATGAAAGGGCATATGGTAAAAATACTATTCAGAAATGGAGTTTAAACTGTACAAAACCTACGCCCATTGCTAGCAGTGCCCTAGAATAACCCTTTTTAAATAAAAAGTTTTTTTGAATGTTTATTCAATCTTGATATCACCTTAAAGGTAAGGATTGGGGAATATTGTAGAATAAAAAAATATTTTGTAATTTTTGATCGATTTCCGTTTTTTCTAGTGAGTACGAGAAGATATTTTAATAAAAATGAAACTGCTGGATATCCGGTAAAATCCAGTTCGGATATCCGATATGTAATGTGCGCCGGATATCCGATATTCGGCAAAACCATTATCCGGTTAATCCCTAATAATTTCCAACATCATATCAACCCCACACATTTTTACAAACCGTTCTTTTAAGTGAGTGTTCACTCTAGAAATAAAAAGGGGCAGGGGGCTGTTAGCAGAAAAAGGGCATCCCGTTTTTGGAAAGGCACTTCTTGTTTTTAAAAGGGCACTTTAAAAAAAAATTGGGATGGGCGTGGCCACCCGTTGACACATTGGACCCGTGACCAAAACAAAAAAAAATTCCGATTTATTGGTTGACATTGCACTACAGCTGAATATTGGGCTATTGGTGACGGCTCGGGGTTTATCTCGAAAGAAAGAACAGTACAAAATTTATGTCACTTTGTGGAATAACTAATTGAAATCCAAAATTTGACATTTTAAAATTAATGTTTTCGCTAAACCAAATCGGTAAGTAGCCCGAATTAGGCTACTTACAAAACTGATGAAAAGGCTACTAAAGTTCAAAATTTGGTAATAAAATGGCTAATCTTGTAATCTTGCCCCAAACCATCTCACAGGCAACCAATAGGATTCGTACGCTGTGCAATACTCCGTGCTCGAAATTACCGCGGAATCGTCACGATTTCACAACACGCTTAGTTAAATAGAAGTCTGTTTTTCTACTGTCATAATTCACTTAATTCCAATTAACGCACAAAAAAAATTAATCGATGCCCTTTTTTTTAAGGACAGCAAGGATGCTTGTGCTGGACTAAAAAGGACAATAGGGGCGGAATTTGTTTCGAAAAAGGGGCATGAGGGCGCTATTGAGATGAAAAAAGGGCGGGCAGGGCAGACCACCCTTCAAGAAACACCTAGAGTGAACACTGTCCAAGTTATGTTTTCACAACTCTGGTTTATGTATATAATTGTTCAGTAGAATCAGTAAGAATCTAAACTGTCTCTAACGATGGCAAATTCCCATTGGCAGTCCTGCTACTTCGTAGCATTCCTAACCTAACCAGCGATGACGCAGGGCGTGTCTTTGTGTCCTCGGCTGTTTAGCTGGTAATCCCAAAACAGAATCAAAATAAATTCATTCGGAAATTAATAATACGGAAACAAATTTATCACACAAGTCTTTACTTCAGCATACATTTTTTTTATAAAAAAAATAATATGTATATATGGAAATAAATATTCTTTACAACAGACCAATGGGATAGGTTCTGACCCTTGTGAATATCACTCACAATAACATACTAATTATACACCAACCCCATGTACAAGCTAATCTTCAGTTGTACAATGCAACCCTCCGGTAACGAGCTTGCAGCTCTTTCAACAAGGCCATGTGTCTAATAAATAAATAGTATAACAAGTTCCATATAAAAATGTGTGCTTACCCGCTCTGCTGGTTGGTTCAGGAGGGGAGGAAGGGGGCATCGGAGCCAAATTTTCTGGAGGGGAGGAGGGAAGGGGAACCAAATCCGAGCTGTCGTTCCCAGCATTTGGATTGGGTGGTGGTCTTGCTAAAAATGAAACAAAACACTCATGAAATAAGTGGATTACAAATAATAAAATAAGTAAAAATGTATGAAAAAAATGCGATATAAGGTGCAATGTGCCTAAAAAAGTACGGAAATTTCATAATAATTCAGGTAACGTTTTAACCTTCTGACGCTCATGGACGTGATATCACGTCCTGGGATCTCCAGTTTTGGTAAAAATTTACTGTACGGTCACCTTCGGTGACTTTTTCAAAATCTCGACAGTCCAATAGGGTTGCTGCAATTCCTTGTCAGGTCGAAGGGGGGTTGCCATTAAAAAAAATTTATCGCCAAATGTGGAAAAAATCGCGCCAAAAGTGACCGTACAGTAAATTTGACAACCTTTTTTTATCAATGCACTCAATTTTTAAATTAATGAAAATACTTCATTTTATAATTTTTTTTAAATTCTATTGTTTGGGGTGGAATTTAAAGCCGTCTCATTACAATGAATAAAAAATTTGGTAAAAATAATAAAAGTTCTTGCCTATAAAAAATTATTTAAACTTCTAAGCAATGAAAACAACTTTACAAAAGTTGAAAAAGTTGTTTTTCAAGAAAAACAGTAGTAGTAGTAGTAGTTAACAGTAGTAGCAGTTAGTACCGAAACACAATATTTTGCAGAATAACTTTTTTCCCAATTTTGAAGCGTACAGTAATTTTTTCCTACAAGTGGTTCAGATAAATTCACAATGAGAGGACCCTGGTTAAAATTTATACATGAACCCTTGTTGACTTACAAAAACTGATTGGCAGCCAACTACTTGCAGAATTCAAACAAAATTTTTAGAGGCATTCCAATTGATACAACATACATAAAGTTTGGTTAATTAACGTTGCACTAGAGCTGCACAGTGGGCTATTGGCCTATCTCAAAGGAAAGGCCCGGAAAAGATGCCTCGCACTAGTCCCGTATACACGCCGTTAATTTTCTGTGGATGCTCTGGACGACATTCTATTATTTTGGTAGCGAAGCTGGCAACCCTCCGATCGCAATATCACTACTTTTTACTATTCTTTAGTCTATTCCATTACAAGATTTGAACCGGGGACCCTTGGCTTCCAGCTGACGCCTTAATCCACTCGGCCTCCAATATACATAAAATAGAGAAATTCAGATTTTCTTCTTCAGTGTTGGAAAGTTCATTAATTAAGTATAAGTAAAGAATAAAGGGACATTCCCTCAATTAAATTTTCATTGACAGCTGACATGGAAGGTCTAGGATTTCTATTTCCAACAGCAAGATATCTTATGTCACATAAACAAGTGGGTGGAGCTACATGCTTTAGATGAAACCAATAAGAGATATGGAATAGAAAACTCACCCAGTATAATTTTGGTGCGGTTTATAAGTTACATAAAACTATTAGTAAATATATGAAGTAATAAATCATTATGAAATAGCGAATGGTCAAACTAGCGAAATTGCCATTTGGATTTATGCACAATTGTAAAATATATTATGCAAGTATTGCGCCGGGTTGTTCATTTGAACTGAAATCCGGATTCGTAACATTGATTTTGACGTCTTGGCAAACTGCCCCTCTTTTCTTTACTTTAACCTGCAATTGTTAAACTTTGGGAACAGATGTAGTATAGGACATTTGGCATGTTTTTTTTTGCGACGAAAAATTGCCGTTAAACATAGCATAGGGTTGCCAGATTGAAAGTCGACACAAGAATCGGAAAATACCAACTCTATCAGGTGGGGTTGCCATACTATAAATTTATCGCCCCTATAAAACACGTCAAAAAAACCTTGCACGCCAAATGTCCTATACTACATCTGTACCAAACTTTGAAGTTAGTAAGATGTACACAACAGTTAAAATGCATTGAACAAATTCCCCTTCATGAATTTAAAAAAACTATACTCCCAAAGCAAACAGAACTACTCAATTTTACCCATATGGGTTGCTGAAAAGGATAACCAAATTTGGCGAAAAATCAGGGAGACCGGTCAATGTATATGCACTTAAACATAAAGAATACTGCAAATAAGGAAGCTAAATTGCAAATAATTACCTGGTGAACTAGTTTTTGAAGAACGTGAGCTCCGTGTTCGTGGACTTCTCATTTTAACTCTATAGACAAAAAAAGCAATTAAATATATAAACAATCTAAAGCAACATTTAATAATTATGAAAGAAATTAAATATTTATTTAACATGTAATCTGCAAGATAAAATATTTAACTTTTCTGTTAATTTTCAGTTTTTGTATATTTTAGTAACTTGAGCTTCAATAAGTCTATAATATTAGAGGGATTCCGACCAACACAGCAATTCTTATTTGTATGAAACTTCCTATAAAATTTTGAGTATTATAAAATTTAGATTATTAAAGCTTTAATAAAGCAGGGAAATTTATGGATTAGAAATTGAAATTTCAATATTTTTAATGCTGGTAATTCTCTTTGACAAGTTACATTTCAAGGAGGATATATATAAACACAAGGTATATTAGAACTAGTAAACATAACGAACACTCTTATAAGATATTTTCTTGTATATATGTTATTGTTTTTACATACCTATAAAGTTGTATTCAATGTACAATAATAATTATTTTACTTTAAATTGAGAAAAGCGAAATTAGACTGGTCGACAAACAATTGGAACAGTTTGGCGCGTAAAGTTTCGTAGTTACAGTTAACGACCGAGGATATAATAATAAAAAGAAAAACAGTGTTTTGGTTTGGTTAATTAACATTGCACTACAGATGCACATTGGGCTATGGTTCGGGGACTATTCCGAAGGAAAGACCCGAAAACGAAAAACATTGTGGATTGGTTGTTTGAACTAGAACTGCACGTGGGTTATTGGTGACGGATCGGGATTTGTCTCGAGAAAAAACTTTGGAACACCGTCTATAGTAATTTTAAAACATGGTCAGATGATGAGAAGATCACATGAGCTGCGATCCTATGTAAACATAATAAGCGTGAGGACTTTGGACCACGACAGACTCAAAGTGCACCAGTCCCTACACATTGGATATTTAATGAAAAAACGTCGTCGTACTAGCATTTGCATAGTGGTATTTTGCGACCAAAAAATATCCACCATGTACAAGATATGAAGACATTGGACATCGATCAGATTGAACGTACACCAGTACCAGTAGAAATTGTGGATATTCTATTTTCTTAATTTAGAAAAGAATTTGTCAACTATCACATCATGAGATCTCGCTTCAGCGTAACCCTTTCCTTGCCAAGTCTACATAGTATTCGAACTATCAATCTTCAGACTGCTAGCCGAATACGGTTCTACTGGATTACCGGAACCCTGTGTACAAGAGACTTGTGCATGTTAAAACTGTTAGGAGTCCAATATATTCACGCCTATTAAAGCAGGTTGCTCTCGCCAGCTCAGATGTGGACGGGGCCATCGATCGGGATTATGATTAGGGCGGTGAGTGGGGGAGGAGATTTTAATAAGCATTAAAACTGCTTAGTCAAATACAGTTTTTTTTAATGTCATATGACCAATTTTTTTAGAGTCAAATTAATAGCTTTTTTCGGATTCTGGTAATTAACCAGTTGTTTTTCCTCCTTGAATTTGAAAATTTGTTTCGGATGGGAAATTGCCAACCCGACCAGGAGTAATTTTGTAGTTTTTTACAATGATTTATCTAGGTTAATTGTCACATTCAGTGATGCAATCATTCATTCATTGATAATACAGCTCATAGGTATTTACACTCAATGATTAAACTACTCCCTGACTGATCTGTTCATTCATTGATCTGATATTATAATCAATGAATCAGGACACTTGCGGTCGTGACGCTGATTTTCCAACATTTTTCATGACCACGCGAGCCGTAAGAATGCTGGTAAATTCCTGTAGACTTGGCAAAATCCCAAACCTAGTTGATAACCTTGTAAAAAATTTGGCCATTTTTTAAAGTGAAATTTCTTAGTTTCATTTAAAACCAATGCTCAAATGTTTCACAAGTTTGCCAACTAGGTTTGTAATTTGTTTGTGAAACTTCTTAGTTCCATTTTTAAAACCAACTTAGATTGGAATTTTACCAAGTCTAAAAAAATTTGGCAAAATCACAAACCTAGTTGACAAACTTCTGAAATATTTTACTTTTTTTTAAAGTGAGACTCCATAGTTTAATTTTAAATTTTTGTTTCAGAAGTTTGTCAACTGGGTTCGGGATTTTGCTAAGTCTATAGGAATTTGCCAACATTGGCGGGTGGAGAGGCGGGGGGGGGGGGGGGGGGCTTCCCTATCTAAAATTTACCAAGATTGGGGGGGGGGGGGATCCTTCCTCCCTTAGAGATTGGGGGGGGGGGTATAAATAAAAAATAAAATAAAATAAAAAAAAACATGTGGCGAACCAATATTTTATTAACCAACTAAAAAGCCCGCCAGCCAAAACTTTAAAATCAAACCGCCAAAAGCTTTAAATTAAAACTGCCAAAAGGAGAGAGATTATCAATTCGACTGTTATGTATTTTTAACCTGCTGAACAGCGCGCCACCCAAAACTTTAAAATAAAACCGCCAAAAGTTTTAAATTAAAACCGCCAAAGCGCGCCAAAAGGAGATAGGTTAACAATTCGACTATTATCTATTTTTTTATGTATGTTCGGAAATTGGTGTTATGTATTTAGAATTTTTTTTAGTTGGATAGGGATGTCCCACTTGAGCACCTTTTGAAAAAATATCCAGTTATCCGGCATTTAACTGTCCAGAATTCTCAACTAACTGGACCGCTTAAAAAGATAATGTACGATTTCGAAAATTCTTTTTTTGTTAAATATAGAAAAATACACTTTGGCAAAAGCTGCAAAAATAATAAAAAGAGAAAAATAAAATAATATTTTTTAATAAAAGGAAAACCGACTTTAAGAAAAATGCGTTAAAAAGTAAAAAATAATTCATAATTTTACGAAAGAGTTGAAAAAGTATTGAATTATTTACTATCAATTTTATACTTTTTGAAGTTGGTGCCAATTTATAAAAATCATATAAAAATTTGGCGCCGATTTCAAAAAGTTTTAATAAATATGAAATTGATATTAAATAATTAAAATTTTCAACTCTTTCGTAAAATTAAATTATTTCGTTAATTAATTATTTTTTAGTGCATTTTTCTTAAAGACGGTTTTCTTTTCTTTAAAAAAAAGTTATTTTAAGGTTTTATCATTTCAAATCATATAGTTTTATTTTGATAATCATTATAATTATAAAAATATAATTTTTGAAAACCATGTAAGACTATTCCTCCTGTAATTGGTGCAGTGAGGACTTGGTAATTGGAAAATTTTAATTAAAGCAATCTATATACTGTTTATTTTTAGTCTCTGTGTGTACTAATATGTTTAAAATGTTTTAATCTTTTTACATGGTCTTTTAAGGCAAAATCCTATATTCAATATATATGCAAAATCCTGTATTCAATATATATGCAAAATCCTATATTCAATATATATGCAAAATCCTATCCTATATTCAATTTACAGCTTAAAATTGTGTACTATGTAAAGTGTAAAAAAGAGGAAAGTTGAGAACAGTTTTAGAAAGCGACACAAGGAAAGCTGATTGAAAGAATGATCGCACTAGAGATATATAGTGGGCTATAAGGGACTGTTCAAAGTCAAACTCGAAGGTTGGTTGGTTTGGTTTGGTTAATTAACGTCGCACTAGAGCTGAACAGTGGGCTATTGGCGACGGTTTGGGGTCTATCTTGAAGGAAAGACCCGGGAACACGTACATGTAGTAAAACAAGTTTTCTGTCTTGAAAATCGGAAAAGTCGCCGGTATAAAACGTCGATTGCGGATAAAATCGGCAACTGTGATTAACTGGTAATAATCAAATTCCTAACAAACTCTATAAAAAGTTAAGAAAACCATGTTAGAAAACCAGCTAGACCAAAATTAATAAATCTGAAAAAGAAATGCATTTTTAGTCATTAACATCGGAGTAATCACGGCGTCAAATGCCGATTTTTGAAAAACTTGCATCATTGATTACCTATTGACTATCAAATAGATGAGATAAGAATAAGTAGAAATAACGAAAAAAATGAGCTATTAAAGTAAAAAAATGAGCTCTAAATCCAAAAGAGAAAAATTTTATCGCCAAAGTCGGAAATTTGCCGTGAAATCTGTCTAAAATACCGTTTTCGTTTAGCGCAAATTCCCTTCTTAAAGAAGGTTATGCTAATTATTTTCTAGTAATGTATCTTTTCAAAGAACATGTACTGAAATGTACCATGGAGTTGATAAAAGAGAATCGACAACAAAGAAATTTCTGCGGAGATTTGTTCAAACACGTGTAACTTATCGCGATTGCGACTTTCTAATATCGGGACTTCTCCCTCATCCCCTGACTTTCTTAAATGAGAGAAAAGTAATTATCTAACCTGAAAAGAATCTGCAGAAAATGTTCTAAAGTAGTGCAGACATAAAAAAAAATTTGTATTGTAGACTTCTGCAAAAATTTGTCTGCAGACCTTTGAAAAAATCTGCGTCGTACGACGCACGTTGCCGCGTTTCTGCACCCAAAGCAGCCGCAGAACATTGGACCACGAACAGATTAAACGTGCACCTATTCCTTTTACATATTGTGTATTTTTTAGTTGCGAAAGGAACGAAGTTGGCAACAATCCGATTACCAAATCGCTATACACAGGGCCTGATTACCGAAAGGCCCGTGAAGCCCAGGCTTACACTTTGCATTTTTGAGGGACCTCCAAATCATACATATTATATAAATATTTAACACCCTTAACATAGTTTACTACTAGATTTATCTTTTAAAAATTGCATTACAAACTTCAGTAAACAAAATTGTCACTTGTTTTGTTGAATTTGTTCGGCGATTATTAGAAAACAAATTATAACAATTAATTTAACAAATAATCGTCTATTAACCGTTTCTGAAATAACCGTTTATTTCAGAAACGGTTAATAGACGATTTAATTTAGAATTTACG
The DNA here is from genome assembly GCA_963932185.1 of Troglohyphantes excavatus. NCBI lineage: Eukaryota > Metazoa > Arthropoda > Arachnida > Araneae > Linyphiidae > Troglohyphantes > Troglohyphantes excavatus. Next base: position 66,444,739 of record OZ010673.1, on the reverse strand, counting down.
CTTACATGTGTTATTTAATGTCGCTTGTCTGGTTTCTGCTAAATGCGATATTCACTGTGAAAAATAACCCATAAAACGAAATGGTTGTTAACGAAATTGCGCATAAAAATAGGTGTTTTTCATATGATATTCTTATTCCGTAATCAATCGTTTATTTCAAATACCAATGAACAGACGATTTAATTTAGAAATTACGCTTAACATGATATTTAAGTCGCTTGTCTGGTTTCTGCAAAACGCGATATTCACTGCGAAGAATAACTCATAATACGGAATGGTCGTTATCGGGATTGCGCACAAACATATGTGTTTACCATATGAGATTCCGTAATTAATCGTTTATTTCAGAAACCAGTTAACAGACGATTTAATTTAGAATTTGCGCTTAACATGCTATCTAATGTTGCTTGTCTGGTTTCTGCAAAACGCGATATTCACTGTGAAAAATAATCCATAAAACGAAATGGTTGTTAACGGGATTGCTCAAAAATATGCGTTTTCCATATGAGATTCTGATTCCGTAATCAATTGTTTATTTCAGAAACCAGTTAACGCACGTTTTAATTTAGAAATTACGCTTAACATGATATTTAAGTCGCTTGTCTGGTTTCTGCAAAACGCGATATTCACTGCGAAAAATAATCCATAAAACGAAATGGTTGTTAACGGGATTGCTCAAAAATATGCGTTTTCAATATGAGATTCTGATTCCGTAATCAATTGTTTATTTCAGAAACCAGTTAACACACGTTTTAATTTAGAATTTACGTTTAACGTGCTTATCTAATGTCGCTTTTCTGGTTTCTGCAAAACCCAATATTCAACGTCAAAAATAACTCATAAAACAGAATGATAGTTAACGGGATTGCCCACAAAAATATGTGTTTACCATATGAAATTCTGATTCCATAATCCATCGTTTATTTCAGAAACCAGTCAACTGACGATTTAATTTAGAATTTACGCTTTAATATGCTATCGAATGTCGCTTGTCTGGTTTCTGTAAAGCCCAATATTCAAAGTCAAAAATAACTCATAAAACGGAATGATAGCTAACGGGATTGCCCACAAAAATATGCGATTATTACATAAGATTCCAATTCCTTACAAAAATCTAATTAAAAAAAATGTACGTCGACTGGTTTCTGAAATAAAAGCCTCAATCACCAACTCTATAACTTAAAATTTGGGTTCTTTCAGCGGCCCTGAGTTGTTTATCCAACACAAGTTCCAGTGTTAATAAATTTAACCCTAGAGTTTAACCACTCTCCCTCTGCAGATTGAAAATGAGCTATGAAAATGTGCATATTAAACTAGAGTCCTTGTTATTGACACGACTTTTGATTCAGATGCATAATTCATACGTGCTCACCTGAAATTACAATGATTTAAATATACAGCACCGCGGCGGAGGCGCTTTGTGTTTTAAGCCCTAATTTGACGTCATTGTAACGGGCTTTTCGGTGTCGAATTAGGGGTGAAGCACAAAGGTTATTATTCACAAGGTGCGAGGAGGCTGAAGGATTAAGAAGCGTGTGTGATGAGTTTTGAGCGAATTAAAATCAAAGTGTTAAATATATGCAAAGAGAAACACGCTGTTTCGGTGTGTTGAAAAAAGAAAATATATATATCACACATTTAAAATTAGGGAGCGTTCATTTATTAAGTCATGCTATTTTTCGTAATTTTGTACACCCCATCCACCATCTCACGGATTGGTATGAAAGTCTTATCCTCCTCCTCCTTTGCACACGTAAGGCCTCCGTGGCCGAGCGGTTAAAGACGCCAGCTGGGAATCCGAGGATTCTTGGTTCGATCCTAGGCGATGGACTTGACAAAGAAAAGTAAAAAAGTAGTGATCTTGTGATCGGAGGGTTGCCAGCTTCGCTACAAAATACTAGAAAATTCGTCCAGAACATCCGCAAAAATTAACGGCGTGTATACGGGGCTGGTGCACGATACATCTGATCAGGGTCCAAAGTCCTGACGTCTATTGAAGGCGTTGGATGCCAGTTCAGGTGTTTCCTCGTCATCTGACCATGGTTCTAAAAATAACGAGGTGCATGTATGAATGTGTGTGTGTGAATGTGTATGCGTTCCCGGGTCTTTCCTTCGAGATTGACCCCGAACCGTCGCCAATAGGCCACTGTGCAGCTCTAGTGCGACGTTAATTAACAACCCCCCCCCCAAAAAAACCCCAAAAAAATCCAAAATACGAGGCATCGTTCCCGGGTCTTTCCTTCGAGATAGGCCCCGAACCGTCTCTAATAGCCCACTGTTCACCTCTAGTGCGACGTTAATTAAACAAACCAAACCAAAATTAGTGATTTCTATTAAAAGTGACTTATATAAAAATTTGTGACAGAAATTTCAGCATTGTTATAAAAGGGACGAAGGAGACCGTCATAAAATGTAAAAACATTACGATATAGTGATTATTTCAGAGAAGTTTGGTTTGGTTAATTAACGTCGCACTAGAGCCGCACAGTGGGCTAATGGCGGCGGTTCGGGGTCTATCTCGAAGGAAAGACCCGGGAACACATACACATTCACACACACATTCATACATGCACCTCGTTATTTTAGAAACATGGTCAGATGACGGGGAAACACCTGAACTGGCACCCAATGCCATCAATAGACGTCGGGACTTTGGACCCCGATCAGATGTATCGTGCACCAGTCCCGTCCCGTATACACGCCGTTAATTTTTGCGGATGTTCTGGACGACTTTTCTAGTATTTTGTAGCAAAGCTGGCAACCCTCCAATCACAAGATCACTACTTTTTTACTTTTCTATGTCAAGTCCATTGCAAGGATTCGAACCACCAATCCTCTGATTAGTAGCTGAACGCCTTACCAATCAGAGAAGAGAGAAAATCACTGCATAACAGATTGATTTAGTGGTTATTGTCGAAAGGTTGTTAACGTTTGACTTCCTGACTTTGTGGAACAGGACATTTTTTTTTTAGTTACATGATTCTTCCATGATGACATAGGAAAAAAAATAAGTGGTCCGGTTTGCAAGAGGGGGCGGGGGTCACGGGCCCTGTGCCCCTTCCTTGGATCCACCAAAGAGCCCAATGACCCATTTCTAAACTCACAATTTGTGTCTGGTCTCTAACTTTTGAAAAGCCGTGTATACCTAGGTGTCTAGTATGGTGTTTGTTCATTTAATGATTCTTGTGACTTTTACTCTCATATGGTGGCTTGGTTACTAAGTAGTATAAGTAGGGTCATTTCTAGGACTTATGATTGGGAAGGGGTGGAGGGGGGGGGGGGGGGAAGAAGCCATGAAATTGCCAAGTCAAATATGGGTTTTTATCAACTATTTTAGAGTCAAATTACTAACTTTATTTTAGAGTTTGTAAATTTACTTGTTTTTTTGGATGGAAAAAAATAGTTTTATATGGGGAATTGTCAATCCGATCAGAAATTTATTAACATTTTACCGTTTTTTACAATGATTTCCCCGAAACGTTTAATGCCTGCGTGGTCCGTAAGAATGTTGATACATTCCTGTAGATTTGGAAAAATCACAAACCTAGTTAGTAAACATTAAAAAAAAAAAAAAAGTTAAACTTTTAGTTTCATTTTTTAAAAAAGCTAATTGTTTCATAAGTTTGCCAACTAAGATGGGAAATTGCCAACCTGACCGGAAGTAAAATGTATTAATATACATTAATTTATTAATATACATTAATTTATTAATATACATTAATTATTAATATACATTAATTATAAATATTACATAATATATTATTAATATACATTGAAGTTTTTTATAATGACTTCCCCAGCATTTTCATGCCTACTTGGGTCGTAAGAATGTTGGTAAATTTCTGTTGACTTGGAAAAATCCCAAACCTAGTTGTCAAACTGGTGAAACATTTGAATTTTATTGAAAGTGAAACGTTTTAGCTTCAATTAACAAAGAAGTCGAATTTTTCACAAGCCTTCCAACTAGGTTTCTAATTTTGCCGTCTACAGGAATTTACCAACATGGTGGTGGTAGGGTGGGGTGGGGGGGGGGGGGGAGCTAAATGATTCACAAGTTTGCCAACTAAGGTTCCCACCTTAGTTACAATTAACCTACTTTTACAAAGATTTCCCCAGCAGTTTTCATGCGTAGTTAGGCCGTAATAATGTTGGTAAATTCTTGTTGACTTGGCAAAATCCCAAACCTACTTGGTAAACTGGTAAAACATTTTGTTTTTTGTAAAGTGAAACTTCTTATCTTCATTTAACAAAGAAGCCAAATGTTAACAAATTCGCCAACTATAGGTTTCTAATTTTGCCAAGTCTACAGGAATTTACCAACATTAGGGACGGGGGACGGAAGCCTTCCCCCCATCTTCACCTCTTAGCGAGGTCCCTGGGTATAAGTAAAAGAAATCCTTGAATGAAATAACACCATTTTCCACTACTCCAGGATTCAGTGTTAACATTCTTTGCTTAAATCGTCACTAGATGGCAGCACACTTTCAACTAGTAAAATAGAATTTTTGATTATTTCTCTCTCTTTTACTTAAACTTAGAATTCAAAATACTACTAGTAAGGGGCGCGGTGGCCCAGTGGTAAAGCACCCGACTAGTAATTGTAGGATAGCGAGTTCGAACACCTATGTGGAATTGACAAGTTGTTGTAGCAATCTCGTGATTGGAGGGTTGCCAGATTCGTTCCTAAAAAAAGTCTTCAAAAAATATCCACAATTTATATTTCTCCTGCTTAAGGGACTGCTGCATGTCAAACGTCTCTTCTCTGTGCTGCACGTTAAACGAATAGCGTGCATGCAGAACCAAATATGAAAAAAAATTAAAAAATGAGATAAACAATGAATTTTATATATTTATTAGATTTTTTTTGTTACCATTTTCAGTTCGATTTTTTTCCCGATATGGTTCCTTTTATTGGGACCTGACTTTAAAGACGTTACACGTTAGAATTAGATTTCATAATTAGATCATATTTACCATTAGTAAATGTAGACCTATTAAATTATTTAAATTTTTTTTTCTATAGTTATAGTACAAGTAGTGCAAAAGGAATGATTTGAAGTCCCTCTTTAAGAGTATTTCTTTCCGTTTTTTAAAGATATTTAAACTATAGCGAAGTAGGGTAAACGTTTGGTTTGGTTTGGTTAATTAACGTCGCACTAGAGCTGCACAGTGGGCTATTAGCGAGTTTAAATTAGAAGGCATAATTTTTAAAAACTCCAGAGAAGCAATAGAAGTTTTTTTTAATAAGAATTGTATACAAAACGAATATTTAATTTTAATTTTAGGTAGTGTGTAAATTTATAAATGTTGGAGGTGATAATTGTCCTTAATGCCCTATAACTAGATCCGCCATCGCATTAAAAACTAGATTGTTCAATTTTCAAAAAAAAATATCAATTATCAGATGATATTAAGGTTAAAACGAGATTAAACAAGAATGGCAATTGAATACACTGTAAAAAAAGATGTGCTTAAAAATGATTACATGGACGTACTCGTTGTTCTTTGAGTACAATTGCATCGTAAATGAGTGATGGCGTACTCAAATTTAAGTAATCGTACTTTCGCAAAAATGAACAACATGGTTTAATATTGATAATATCAGCTTCTGTTCAAGCTATCTTAACAAAGCAGCATGATAAACTTAAAATATGTGTCCAGAAGATGGTTTTCCACATAATTTAGTGTCGGTTGCTGACATGAAAACTGAATTATTACGACTTAATTATCTTACTTCCCATTCTTTTGCCACTTCTTTTTAACATTACTTCTGTTTAAAACTTCTTTACATCGCTGTGGTGTACCACGGATAAGGCCCTGGACTTCGGTGTGGACGACATCAGGTAGACGGAGTGGGTTCGATTCCCGGTAAGTCCTTGTTGTAATTATTGAAAGTTATTTATGAAGGCAGCCTTTATAGACAAGCACTTGCGCTTTTAATTAATTTTACTCATTTTTGAGTACATGTCTTTTTCGAAAATGAAACTTATGTATTCGGAGCTATGATAAGCATCGAATGTAATCAAAAATAAGTAAATTTTACTTATTTTTAAATACTATATTTAACAGTGCACAAGCTTTTATGTACAATTCCCCGCCATCGTCAAGATTATAATACAACTAGCAGTATGGCCCGGCGTTGCACGTGGTCAGTTTGTGAAGTAAGAGCTGTGCGCGACTTTTCTAGTTAGCGTATCCAGTCGAATATCGCTCTCTATACCCTATCTAAATTTATTCAATTAACTTGAGTAGTTATGGAGATATCTTAACCAAATTTAAAAAAAAATTAAATTACCGACTTTACATGCTATTGTGTATAAACTGTACACCGCGTATAACTTTGTAAAATTTATATATTTTGCAATATAAAAATCCCCAAAAATTAATAATTAAAAACGCATTTCCTCATATAAGCCTTTAATATGATGTCTTTAAAAACAATGCATTTTGCAGATAATGAAAATAAAACACTTGGCGATGTTCTTTGAATGCCAAATGACGTTGAATGCTCATATTATTAAAAAAGTTTTATATATGTTTTTTATTGAAAAAATAACCCCAGTAACAAAAAAATGCAATTATTAAACTTCACATTCATTATTTTTAGTACTTATAATACAATAACATATTGAAGCTAAAAAATATTCTGTTCTACCAAATGGAAATAAGTTATTGTATTTAGCGAAGTTTTTTGGTTGTCAATTGGTGACCGGAGATTTGGTGTCGTCTTTAATAACTATTTCTAAGAAAAATAAAGAATTATTTTATTTTGTAACTGTATACCCTGAAATTTCAGAGAATTGTTAAGTACAATTTTTTTAAATAAGCAACATGGTATAAATATAGAAAACCTAAGTTCACAATTAGGAGCACCTATTCCGACGCTGTAGCACCGTTCCACTTCGTAACAAATAGCACTGTTGACATAAATGTGATAGCGTTGGATAGGAAATTAAGCACCGACGCTTTTAAGATCTTGAAACAAATAAATGTTCGGAGCATGCATAGATACCCGTAGCAACAGACGAAACTGGTGGTTTATCTTCCTCCTTCAGTTGGCGAGGTTTAAGTTAACGACCAATTCCTATAATCTGCTGCCTAATAAATGTGCTTTTCAATTAAACATCGCAATAATAGAAGGCAGCCATTATTGTCGAAAAATATTTTTTGTCGCCAAGGTGATTTTTAACAATATGAAGGGAAGACCTACATGTAAATTTCCTATAGGAATAATGTATAGGAAAATGGAAAAAGTTCCATAACTTTTAAACGGTTGCAGATATCCACCTGAAACAAAGTGCAGATTTTAAACTGGGACCATATTGTTAAAATGGGGCAAGTTTCATGAAAATCCGTGCAGTAGTTTTTGAGTTAAATCCGGACAAACAGACATACTTTGGCGACATTTTAAATTAATTTGGCAACATTTGGCGACAATTTTAATTTATTTGGCAATATTTGGTAACATTTTTAATTCATTTGGCGACATTTTTAATTCATTTGACAATATTTGGCGATATTTTTTTAATTCATTTGGCAACATTTGGTGACATTTGTAATTCATTTGGCAATATTTGGTGACATTTGTAATTCATTTGGCAATATTTGGTGACATTTGTAATTCATTTGGCGACATTTTTAATTCATTTGGCAATATTTGGCGACATTCTTAATTAATTTGGCGACATTTTTAATTCATTTGGTGACATTTACTCATCAGCCAATCAAAATGAATCATTTATCTCAGTATTGTCGAAAATTATTTTTGGTGGCCAAGTTGATTTTTAACAATAATGTTTTGAAAGCAAGATCGAGATGTAAATTTCCCATAGGCGTAATGTTAGAGAAAATGGAAAAAGTTCTATAACTTTTGAATGGTTGCAGATATCCACATGAAACAAAGTGCAGATTTTAAACTAAGAAAAGTGTGTTCACATGGTGCAAGTTTCATAAAAATCCGTGCAGTAGTTTTTGAGTTAAATCCGGACAAACAGACAGACAGACAGACAAAAAAATTTTAAATGTGATTTTCGGAATCAGCGTATTCTAATTCGTGGAGAAAACTCAAAATGAGGGCTTTTGTTCGATTCCACTGACAGACACTCCATTCTTATATATAAGTATTGATTGATGGGGAAGTTTCGCGCCAAGAAGAAGAAGACCGCTGTTCCATCGAAACATGGAGAAAATCCGCGACGCCGAAGAAGTTCCGTGGGATTAGCATGGAACTTCAGTTCCTGTACTATAATTTTAACTTTTTGTCATTAAATAATATCTCAATATAAAAATATTTACTTCATATACTGAGATAGATGGTACTCTTCGTTTATGAAGCATTTTGTGTGCTGAAATAAAAGTATTTTTCCGTATTTCGTTGTAATTCTAATGCGGGAGTTTCACGTGACGTATTAACATGGTAACTTACTAGTAGTTTTGGTTTCTTCTCTACAGCAGACAAGTTTGCTTTTGTTTGTTTAGTCGCTATGCTTGCAATTATGGGAAAGTTTGTTTATATAATTTGTTTTTTCCGAATAAGTAATATTTTTATTCCATACAGGTATAAATTTAAGTACAGAAATACTTATATTATATTTATATATATTTAGAATTACAACAAAATACGGAAAATACTTTTATTTCCACACAAAAATACTTCATAAACGATGACTACGATCTATCTCAGTGTATGTATTAAATATTTCTATAATGAGGTATTATTTAAAGTCTAAAACTTAAAATTATAGTACAAGAGCTAAAGCTCCATGCCAGCCCTGCGGAACTTTCTCCATGTTCCGTTAGAACAGCGGTCTTCTTCTTCTCGGCGTGAAACACCCCCATTATATACATAAATAATATAAGTATTTCTATATTTAAATTTATTCACATTTAGAATAAAAATATTATTATAATAATTTGATTATAATTATTTATAAATAATTTGGAAAAAACAAATATTATAAACAAACTTTCCCATAATTGCTAGTGTAGCGACTAAACAAACAAAAGCAAAGTGGTCTGCTGTAGGGAAGAAATCGAAACTACTAGTAAGTTACCTTGTTAATACGTCACGTGAAACTCTTTCATTGAGGCACAAAAACCTCTTTAATTTTATAAAAACCTCAAATACCTCTTTCGAAATTTATATGGACACAATTTTTTCCACAACCATCATAAGACTTGAACTTCAATTAAATTCGGTAACAGCTACCAAACGTTAGATTAATATCGATGTCTGTTACACACACACACACATACACGAAAAAAATAAATGAAAATTCTAGAAAGTTACAGAATACTCACCAAAGAAAAAAAAAAAGAGACTAAAGTCGATAATGGTATAAAGATAAAAAAAAAAAAGGTTTTTTGGCTATTTTTTTCTGATTTTATTTTTTGAACTAATCCTTGATCGGAAAAATGATCAACACTTAGTCAATAAGGAGGCCAGAGTCTGTTGGACTGGTGACCGGAAAAAAACTAGCTGGAGACAGGAAAAGATGTAATCCTATAGGGATTGTGATAGGATTTAATTTTTTTTGTCGAGGTTAAGAGAGCTCTTGATTTTTTTCCTTTCCCTAAAAAAAATGGCTTTCTTTTGGCTTATAATGCGCGAAAATTGGATTTTTTTGGGCGAAGAAATCAATAGATATCGTTGGTGGTTACGTCACCGAATTGGAGAGTCACGAGTTCGATTCACGATATTCCTAACTACACAAAGTCCCGACGTCTATTGAAGGCGTTGGGTGTCAGTTCCGGTGTTTCCTCGTCATCTGACCTTGGTTCTAAAATAACGAGGTGCATGCATGAATGTGTGTGTGTATGTGTATGTGTTCCTGGTTCTTTCCTTCGAGATTAACCCCGAACCGTCTTCAATAGCCCACTGTGCAGCTCTAGTGCGACGTTGATTAACCAAACCAAACCAAACCAAACCAAACCAACTACACACGGGCCATGGTAGTCCAGTGGTTCTGCGTTCGGCTAGCTGTCAGAGGATTGCTAGTTTCACTGATCTCTAACTGTAACTTCTGGCTTGGGCAAGGCAGTTTGTCACGGAGTAAAGAATAAGGTGGAGGTGATTTGGCGCGATTTCATAGGAAGTAAGACATCAACCTAAAAGTAGGTACAAACAAAATCCGGCTGTCATTGCGTTTCAACTGGACTGCGGTATTTAACACACGAATTTTAAAGTATAAAAACTAAAAAAATAACCGTTTTTTAAGTTGTAAGATTCAGTACAAGTTACAATCGATAAAGAATGCTATTATTTCCACTTCATAGGTAAATTAAATTATAAAATAAATTATCGCCAATTACTGGTACAAAGTAGTGCTTTGGAATAGCGCAAATACTTCGCCAGTACCTACTTTTTAAGCGATTGCTTACTTCACATTGCAAACCGGATTTGGGCTTGATCGCACTTCCATTTTCTTCTTTCCCCCGTGGCAGTTTGTAGACTTAAAGCCAATTGAAGTTTAAAAACTGTATCCACTTCCATTTTTACCTCTATATTTCGTATGGTCATGCTAAAATATGCCAAATTGTAGTGCTTTCGGCTGCATTAAAAAAAAATTAATTTGAAACCTATTTTGAATGCTAATTCTTTGAAATTTTAATTAATAATAAGTGGATAACAAGCAAAAACAAAAATTATATTTTTGGCGATATACAATTTAATTCTGATAGTAGAAAATACAATATCTAAACACATTTAAATATTATATAACGATTTGCATTAAAAATAACCCACAAAATCCCTTTAAAACCTTAGTTGGGGGTAGAGTATCTTCAGTACGGCTTCAACCGCGCTCATAGAGGGAACTAGTTATGAGCGTTCCAGAATTTACAGTTAGAGTTCAATGCTTCGAACCCGACTGAGTGGACTTGACAAAAAGTGATTAAATTTGTGATTAAAAAACATCGATATTTTTGTCAACTTGTTCTCTCTTGGAGATCTAAAACAAAAAATGATTTCTTTTCCTCTATGAGCATAAGAAATTCCGGAAAAAAAAGAAAGAGGAATAACTGTTTCGTAGAAAGGACACAAATATCGAAGTTGTTCTTGGAGTACAAAGGGTTCAAGTAATAATTATTCTTTAAAATACTTATATTGGAAATATAAATTAAACTAGCTTGCACACTGAAAAACCAATTATTCCGATATTTTACTCACCGCTTAGGTTTGGTTTGGTTTTGTTAATTAATGTCGCACTAGAGCTGCACAGTGGGCTATTGGCGACGGTTCGGGATCTATCTCGAAGGAAAGACCCGGGAACATATACACATTCACACACACATTCATACCTGCACCTCGTTATTTTAGAACCATGGTCAGATGACGAGGAAACACCTGAACCAACGCCTTCAATAGACGTCGGGACTTTGGACTCCGATCAGATGTATCGTGCACCAGTCCCGTATACACGCCGTTAATTTTTGCGGATGTTCTGGACGACTTTTCTAGTATTTTTGTAGCGAAGCTGGCAACCCTCCGATCGCAAGATCACTACTTTTTTTTACTTTTCTTTGTCAAGTCCATTGCACGGGTTCGAACCGCCAATCCTCGGATTAGTAGCTGAACGCCTTAACCGCTCGGCCACGGAACCGCTTAGAGAAAGTTAAAAAGTTATCAAAATATCCGATCTAGTTAGCTTCCAAACTGCGAGGGTTAGGCTTTATTTGATCTCATACGATCACATCTCTGACATTTATTTGTTTAGTTATTGAACATAAAAACGCAAAATAAATCTTTAATATAAATATGAAAAAAAAAGTCCAACGTATTATTTATGAATTACATACAAATTGTTGAATTTTAAGCAAATATTTATCTTGAATATGTATAACATCGCATACAAATCTTAAAGGGGTATTTCAAAAACATTTTACCGGGAATTTAAAATATTTTTTTAAATGTAAAGCCTCTATTATTTCAAATATTTCATTTGGTATTTATTTTTATTAAATATTTCACGATACATTTTTATATATCTGAATAATGTAACATACTTACAGATATAAGCTTAGTTTTTTTAATAAAAAGTAAGGCTTTTAGTCTCGATATCTCTTTTTACAAATTGTGTAAACGCCCCCCAACCCCGCCATTTTGTTTTTCAAAATTTACTTCCCATTTCTTGTCTGGTGAACGAAATAAATAAAAGTTCGAATGATTTTTTAGCAACAAAATACTCATAACCGAAAAGGCGAGTTACAGAACTTTTGTTTCTTTGTGTTTCTGGAAGAACTTTCATAAATATATCAGTGAATTTGTTCCTTTTGGGTATAGTTTGGGACGCATTACATATGTTTCGAAAGATTAATTTCGCTATAGAGAAAAAGTTATTATTAAAAGTTATCCGATTTTTTTTTGTCTGTTAAAAAATGTGTTCAAGAAATTTCACCTGGAAATGTTTTTTGCAAGGTTATTGGGTACAACCTTCGAGCATGGATCCCTCATAGTAGAGAAATCATAAGGTTATAATCTCGCTAACATCAGAGTGAGGTTAACATATATGGTCTCAGACACGTGAATTACTACATCATCCATTCATATATTTTTTCTAGTTCATTCATAAAAATATCCTGTATTTCATGAAGTAAGACATTTACTATTATTTTCAAATCACAAGTCAATCGCGAACGTTTTTTCATTCAAAAATTTTGAAAGGAAGTCATGTGTCTGGTGCCATCAGGTCTGAGAAGTTTGCATCAGGTCTGAGATGTTGTTATATTCGCTCTACTACAGTCCATTCATGCTCGAAGGGTACACCATATGGAATTCCAGAAAAAAAGGCTTTCCTCATTGTATGTTATTAAATTAGAAGACATTTTTTTTTCAGAAATCCCTGACGGAGAATTTTCTCATTCGTGAGCATTGGTTTGCGTAGCAATCCCCAGTGGTTGGCAAATAAAGGGCAGAGCCCTATAGTACACCTGAGGTTATCCACACCTGGCCTCGGGATATCGGAAATGCAACTGAATTATAGTTGCATGCAACTGGAAAACTCAAATTCCATCCGCCCACTCAACAAGTATCGAACATGAACTATCGGACAAAATATCTTTTCTCTCGATACCGCGCCAACAACTTTGGCAAATAATCGACAATTTGGCGATTTTGTATGGATTGGTAAATAATGAGTTTGGAGATTTTTATGTTTATTTTTGCGATTTCGAAATATGAAACGTGGAGCCTTGAGTCGAATGTAATTAAAATAATCGCTGGGTAGTTACCGAGTGATTTTTTACGTACTCAATTGATTATCGCCGAGTGATAGTTGCAGTGCAATTATCGCTCGTACGATGCTAGACTAAATATTGATATTCGGTTAGCCAATCAATGGCAACTATTGGATTAACATTTATTATTCTAAATGGTAGTAAAAAAAGTACTACATTATCCAAATTAAAATTTTTAGGAACTTTTTCCCCAAAAGTGGTTAAACCAAAAAGTGCACATTTAGAGAAAATGACCTATGTATAGGTTGATATTCGTTAACACTGTTGTGTATCATATGCGATTAACTAAACTTATAATAAGCAGTAATATCTTATTTTGCTATTTTGTAGTTTTGTCTAATGAACAACAGTTATCATGATTTCCATATTTTAGAATTATTAAAACACATCATTACATGGAGATGTATACAATCTAAAATTTATTAAATTGGGTGATGTAGAAGGACTGGAATTTAATATTGCCAATGTGAGTACAGGTCATGGAATCAAATTATACAAACGAAAGCTTAATCGAGTCGTTAGAAAGCAGGGGGCCTCCGTGGGCGAGCGGTTAAAGGCGTCAGCTGGGAATCCGAGGATTCCTGGTTCGATCCTAGGCGATGGACTTGACAAAAAAAGATAAAAAAGTAGTGATCTTGTGATCAGTGGGTTGCCAGCTTCGCTACTAGATACTAGAAAATTCGTCCAGAACATCCGCAAAAATAAACGGCGTGTATACGGGACTGGTGCACGATAAATCTGATCGGGGTCCAAAGTCCCGACGTCTATTGAAGGCGTTGGGTAAAGGTGTTTCCTCATCGTCTGACCATGGTTCTAAAATAACGAGGTGCATGCGTGAATTATCCGTGGCCGAGTAGATTAAGGCGTCAGCTGGGAATCCAAGGGTCCCCGGTTCAAACCTTGCGATGGACTAGACTAAAGAGTATTAAAAAGTAGTGATATTGCAATCGGAGGGTTGCCAACCTCGCTACCAAAATTCTAGAATGTCGTCCAGAACTTCCACAAAAAATTAACGACGTGTATACGGGACTGGTGCACGATAGATCTGATCGGGGTCCAAAGTCTCGACGTTTATTAAAGGCGTTGGGTGCCAGCTCAGGTGTTGTCCTCGTCATCTGACCATGGTTAAAAAATACGAGGCATCTTTTCCGGGCCTTTCTTTCGAGATAGACACCGAACCGTCGCCAATAGCCCACTGTGCAGCTCTAGTGCGACGTTATTTAACCAAACCAAACCAAACCAAACCAAACCAAACTAAAAGCATGTGTGAATGTGTGTGTGAATGTGTATGTGTTCCCGGGTCTTTCCATCGAGATAGATCCCGAACCGTCGCCAACAGCCCACTGTGCAGCTCTAATGCGACGTTATTTAGCAAACCAAACCAAACCGTTAGAAAGCATTATTTTTTTTATCGAATGGAACAGTTTGTCTGAGTATACTGTTAATTCTTCGGGTGTGGGTAGTTTTAAAAAGCAATTGGATCAGCATCTTTTTTTTTTTTTGGTTTGGTTAATTAACGTCGCACTAGAGCTGCACAGTGGGCTATTGGCGACGGTTCGGGGTCTATCTCGAAGGAAAGACCCGGGAACACATATTCATACATGCACCTCGTTATTTTACAACCATGGCCAGATGACGTGGAAACACCTGAACTGGCACCCAACGCCTTCAATAGACGTCGGGACTTTGGACCCCGATCAGATTTATCGTCAGCATCTGGGAATCCTGAGGATGTGCTAGATTATTGACAAGAACAACTTTGCTGGACCTAGAACCTGTAGCTGGTCGACGTTGTATTTATGTCTAATAGTTGGTATTCAAGCCATCGATTCTAATATATTTGAACGGTTGTGTTAATACGAGATGCAAAATCGCAAAGGAAAAGGGCATCACCACTTAGAAATATCCATTACGAATTCATAGATATCCCCCTATGGACTTACATCTTAAGAAATATTTTCCAAAGTGTATCGGACCAGAAGCAATATGCGCCAGAAATTGACTTCCATACCTTCACTTCAAGTGCCTTTTCCCTTTACATTTTCGTCACTTCAAAAAAGTAGGTGGATAAAAAGCAGATAAAATAAAAAAAAGGGGGTGGGAGCAATACGGGGACTTTTGATATTCAGATGGAAAGGGGAGCAGGGGGGTGCGATAGAGAAAAAGAAGTAAAAATAATATACAGAAAATCAGGAATTTTCGGCCGAGCATTTCTAAAGGTCCTCTTCCTCCACCCCCTCTTTTCGAGAAAATAAACCATTTCTCATACACGAACGACGATTCTTTGGAATTAAAGTTCTCCATTTCTTTTCTGGAAAATTCTGGAAAAGGAATGTGGAATTATTTTTTTCTTTTCCCCCCCCCCTTGAAAACATGAAATCTGCGTTTTAATACTTTAAAATCCTCCCCGCAAACATTACAGTCTCGCGACTAAAGAAGTCGGCGGGAAAAACTTTTCGAACAACTTCGTTCGAAGTTCGGCAAGATTTCTGTTCTATTTTTCTTAGTATTTTAGAATTTCTACCCCCCTCCTGGTTTTTATTATTTATCATATTTGGTTTCTTCCAGAAGTATTGACTTATTGCGTCGGGATGTTTGTGTGCTCTTCTTAAAGAGGAAGTGAGTTTTTGGCTGGGGTATTTATCTATATAAACGCGTCCGCCATTGAAATGGTTTTGGGGAATTTATATCATGCTAATGGAAGACTTGATAGTGAAAATATGCCCAAAACTCGTAATTTGCTTTGGTGAACAATTTGCATCTTATGAGGATTGCTAAAAGATATACAATATATTTTTCTATATAATTGTTTAAAAAAAATTGGCAAAATCTACTGAACCACTTTAAAAGATTATATGCTAGAATAAAAAGACTAAAATCCAATACATAGGGTATGAAATAGAAAGATCAAATGAAAAGAATTTAAGGAATTAATATTTTATTTCGTCGTTAGTAGAATCAACGATGTCGTTACTTTGCATATAAAGTTTATAGGAGAGATCGGGGCAAGTTTTCACATTTTTTTCTTTTTCATTTTTGTCTAAGCAGGGTTTATGTTTTTATCATTAGAATACTCTTTAGTATCTTTGACTATGCTTTCAAGCAGTTTTGTGATAATAGCAATAAGCGGATATTCAAAAAGAAGTTTTTGTCTGAGCAAATTGTTGGGACAACCTACAAACAAGCCCCGATTAAGGCGTTGAAGTAAGGGAAACCCGTCTTTAAATAGGGGCAGTGGTGGCGCCAGGAATTGCCCGACGGGGGGGGCTAGCATTCCCCGACAGGGGGGCTAATATCCTCTACGTAAATAGTGCTTATAAAATTATTTTATCGTAAAAAAAATCAGATGTGACTGTATCGGAACACGTCCAGAATTATTGTAGGTGAAACGTCATTTTAGTAGATTATAAAGAAATAGGAAATGGCCGCCAACAGAAACATCTCAAGCAAAAGGAAGACAAATTGTTTCGTCTGATGCAGAGGGCTCTATCCACGCCCTATGTGTGATTTGCTTTAACTACATTTTACACGCATCGGCTCCTAATTTCCTATCGGACGAGAGAGAACTAATTTAAGTAAATAGTAATATTTGTCTGACAGTAAAGTGTCAGATAGGATCACTCTAAAAGCATTACATAGTATTTCTGTCCAGATAGCCAAGCAGTTGTTTTTAAAGACGTTTTACTTCAAAAATCCAGTATTAATCAATATCTTAAATTTGTTAGTAATAAAGTTTTATTGTTATTATTATGGGCTAAAATCAAGAAGTACTCAATCTCGCTATTTTACGTATTTTCATAAACTTAAAGGATTGTGGAAAGCAGATAATTGTTACAAAACTGTACAAATCGTACCACAGTCAAACGATGCGTGTTAAAATTAACTTGATGGCACTGCAAAATTTTTTTTATAAGCATTGCACGATTATTTGTTTTAAAAAAGCTTTATTTTGCAATAAAAAAACCTGCAGTATTTTGGAAATATTTTATTTTTTTTATTACTAAAATTTTTGTTATTTAAAAATTATAATTAAATTTATATTTAATTGTAATTAACGAGTCTGTTAAATTATCCTCTGTAGGATAATTTAACAGATGCTTAGTAAAAAATTACTAATAAAGTATAATATTTACATTTGGGAAATAAAATATTTTAAAGTATGTATGACTTTTGTAATGCAAAGTTTTTCAAAATTCTTACTGATATATACATATACACATATAAAGTTCATTTAATTAAGAATTAAACTTAATACAGTTAATTTAAATTTGGTTTGACTTTTTTTAGATTTTATCGAGAGAAAAAAAATAACAAAATATATAATTCACCCAAAATAAAATATTTTTTTGAAACCTGCTGCAGATAAAATACTCAAACCTTACATACCTAATTTCACAAACAAGATATTCAATTGATTATTTTTATTTTACTTAATACAATAACTTCAGTTGGTAGTTATAAAAATTAAATACAAAGTACAAAAAAACACCACATTTGGTCGGAACTAGAAATTGGGACAGTTCATTGAAATGATTACCATTATACCAATGAGGGACGGTCATTGTAACAAGCAAAACCTGATCACGATAGATTTTTTTATCCCATCACAAATACAACTTTGCTGTTTTATTTTGTTTCCCCGTTATAAGAAAATAGAAAAGTTTACTTACTTCAATATGGTAGATATGCAGAATTAAAAAAAAAAAATGTGAATGAAAAAACTTTATAGTTAGACTCATAAAAATTTAACATACACGAAGATAAATGTTCGTTTACGCTATAATATGCAAAAAATGCACTGGAGGGATAATTTTTTGACACGGACAAAGGTCCACACCACCCAGAAAGTGTGGGGTGGACATCTTCAACATGTTTTGTTGGGGACGAGCCTAATTGCATTTCCCGCGCAATGGAACGAGTTGTGATCGAACAATGGCAGAGACGAAGCAATATATTTGGAGAAGCGTCTTGGTCAGGTTACCGCTCCCCTAGGGTCCACTCCATGGCCTGGGGTCACTCTACTCTCCAAAACGTGTCATCCACCAATAAAAAAAGAAGTATGGTGGGGTTTCTTTTTGATCCCCTAGATTACAAAGAAAAGAGTATTGCGGTGTGCGAAAAACTTTCACTTTTCTCCTGGACCTTGACAAAGAACTGGATACCGTTTGCCTGCGGGATGGCTCGGGAATAGTTTTTACAAGGGGGGCGGCTTAACTTTATCTGGTGGTCCAATGGGTCCAAGCGACCGCTTAGTCCCGCCAGACTAAGGAGGGCGCCAAATTGTAGTACACAATGTTTGTACTTTACTGATGACTATTTAAATTATTAACACATTTGTACATTGCATAGATAATGTTAAGTTTACATGTTCATTTCTTACCGTAATGTTCAGCCATTATGTTATTTTTAAGGGTATGATTTAAAGCATTGAAAAAATAAGCTGCCAGATTATCTACAAAATATTATTTTGTGTAAAAGGAAGATGGGCGGCAAAATTATGCCTACTTTGGCTAAAAATATTCTTAGGCCGTCCCCGTATTCAATGGCCTTTCAATGAATTTTTGTGACACAAGCGAACGTGATTTTGGTCTCCAATTTTCCTAAATCATATTTTCTAAATATGTCTACTAAAAAATTATATTAGTTTTGCTAACGTGCCAAACGACCCTACTGGTCTATACAGTCAAGAATGCTTTTTTTATACAATAAAATAAAACCCAAGCTATACAATCCTCTATAAAATAAGTTGACTTATTAATAAAGTAATAAATTAACGTCAAATAAATTTATTTAGATGTAATATATGTTTTAATTACGATTCGGGATCATTTTGAAAGAAGGAACAGGAACCAGGAACACTGCCCAGTATTTCTGAACCATGGTCAGATGACGAGTTCAACGTCTAATCTGGTACCCGACGCAATTTCAATAGGCATCAGGACATTGGATCACGATCAGATTTAAGGTACACCAATCCTTTATACATGGGCAATATTTTTTGGTTGCGAAAGGAACGAATTTGACAACTCTCTGATAACCAAATCGCTGTATGTCGCTTCCCAAAATGTTCAGTATCAAACTCGTCCTTATCGGTTCGAGTCTCTAAACATTCGGCCACGATAGACCTTTTGGTGTCAAGATTTCGGTGTGTCGGGATTTTATCTGTCGGAATTATGACCTATATCCATTTCATTAAAAAAATTCAATTTGATCCAACGTTTTAAAAATATTTGGTCTTAACTAACACTTTTCCCCCGACGAACTTCATAATTTTGCCCGACGGGGGGGCCTGCCTTGCCCGACAGGGGGGCTACAGCCCCCCCCAGCACCCCCAGTAGCGCCACCTCTGAATAGGGGCCCTATAGCTCTCAAATAGACCCTGGAACATCAAATCGAGATTTTACATGAACTAAAATGATTGTCTCTGAATGGCATTAAAATAAAATACATTTTAAATATATTAAAAATACATTAATAAGTAATGAATATTCCTAATATTCTGTATGTTTTTGATTTTTTTTTCAATATTCGAACAAATTTACCACAAGTAGCAAGTTTTTTTAAACTAAAGTTAGTAAAAAATTTAGTACCAAACTATGTTAAGAGTGTTATATATATATGAAACGTGTGATTCAAAATGTAAAGTGTTAGCCTGGGTTTCCCGGGCCTATTCGGTAATCAGGCCCTGCCTACAACGGCACTGGGAGGGTTGGTTGTCCCAGACTTTAGGTTGGTTGTCAAAGGTTAATTAGATAGGGAAAAAAATAAAAGCTTAAATGTGTAATTTTTTTTATTAAGAACAGAATACCAAAACTTAAAGGAATATTTATTCCTGGGTTTTAACTCGTACTATTAGTATGAAGTTCAAATATACAGTGGCAGTGAGAGTGTTAAGGGTTAATAATGCACTAGTCAGATTCGAGCACACTTTCGCAATTTTGACAAGTATGAAACTTATTCAGACCGAATTTATTAGTACAACCGTCCTTGGGGTTTTTGTGATAACCAGCAATTCTTCGTGTTTTTTTTGTTACAACCAGAAACTCCGGGTTTTTTTGTGACAACTAGCAAGTTCGTGTTTTTTTGTGACAACAAGAATGCTCATGTTTTTTGTGACAACCAGCAACTCCGTTTTTTTTTGACAACTAGCAACTTTTTATTTTTTTGTGGCAACTAGAAGTTCCGTGGTTTTTGACTACTAGCAACTTTGTGTTTTTTGTGACAACTATCAACTTTGTGGTTTTTTGTGATAACCAGCAACTAAGTTTTTTGTGACAACCAGCAACTTCATTTTTTATTGTAACAATCAGCAACTCCGTTTTTTTTGACAACTAGCAACTTTTTATTTTTTTGTGGCAACTACAGATTCCGGGGTTTTTGACAATTAGCAAATTTGTGTTTTTTGTGACAACTAGCAAATCCGTGTTTTTTTGACAACTAGCAACTTTGTGTTTTTTTGTGACAACCAGCAACTAAGTTTTTTGTGACAACCAGCAACTTCATTTTTTATTGTAACTGTTATGTATCATGCGAGCGCCGGAGGCGGAGGGCGATTGAGCATTGTCATCTTTTCTCCCACTCGTTGGCGCGCTTGGCGCTCTTTCTCCTGAAAACACTTTGGCAAACCCTCATTCGGAAGACTGCGTTCCTACGATTAGGACGTTTTAGCATGGGTCTAGGATGACCAAACTCATCGTCTCTCCCTTTCCCGGCTCAGAATGACCGGTTGCTTGCATAATCTCTTTATAATAAAATCGTTTGTTACCAAAAAGCTATACAGTCCATTATAATTATCCAGCGCCGGTACTCTGGAAGTAGTACTAAACATGGTCCGATCTCCCGGAGTGTTTTGATTTTGAGGAAACGAAACAGTAGCAAAAAGCAAGCTTTAGAATTTAAAACTAAAATGTCATTATTAAAGTAAGGACCTTGGACTTTTTCGCACGAGCTTTGAACTTTTTAGTGTAAACGTTGGACTTTTGGTTTCGATTATGGATATATCAGCACTAAACCGAAAGCGCGGCCTGCTCAAAGGCCAAATAACGAATCTCTCAACGTTCATAAAGGAAGAAGCCAGTTTAACGAGTGAAATCGGCTTAAATGTCAAGATAGAAAAAGTTAAAAAGATCAGCTCTCAACTGGAAGAATTGCATTTGGAGTATCACCAGCTGATAAAAGATGATAAAGATCTCACAGAGCATGAAGATATACTATGCAGTTTGGAAGACGATACTGAAAACATTGAGGTAAGCCTGAAAGAACTTTTATACTCCTTGAATATTAATGCTTTGGGCTCGCCGAACACTCAAAAGAGAATAGGTGATGAGTCACCGCGTAGGGTAACAGTAAAGTTACCGGATATACCACTTCCAAAATACGCCGGATCTTACGCTGATTGGAATAATTTTAAAAAGCAATTCACATCGTTAATTGAAGAGAATGAACAACTAACCCCCCAACAAAAACAGTATTATTTGCAATCGGCCTTGGAAGGTAACGCAAAGGACATTCAAACAACTGAAGATTCGTATGACTCTCTTTTTAAAGCGCTTGAAGAGCGATACAACAACAAACGCATGATTGTGAACTGCCACATTAATGAAATTATAAATGTGCAAAAATTAACAAGCGAATCTTCGAAAGAACTTAGATCGTTGCTGGATAAAGTGCTCAAAAACGTCAAAGCATTAGAGTCGATCGATTTCAAGCAAAATGATTTAAGTAGAGGTATTTTAATTAATATATTGTTGAGTAGAGTTGATCAAGAAACGCGTAAGCAATACGAAATGTCATTAAGCTCTAATAATCCGCCCCAGTGGGATGAATTTATTGAATTTCTAAAAATCAGATGTCAGTTATTAGAGAATGTGCGGCCAGAGAAAACATTTCCGTTTAGGCCCAAAATAATAAATAAATCAAACAATTTCATGCTAACCAGCAATGGTTTAAAACCATGCGTTTTTTGTAAAAACATGCACTTTCTCTTTAAATGTGTAGAATTTCAAAAACTAAATATCAATGAAAGATTTGACTTTATCAAACAGCAGAAGCTTTGCTTTAATTGTTTTGGAGCTCATAGAGTGTCAGCTTGTTGATTTGCTAAATTTAAATGCAAACATTGTCAGAAGATGCATAATTCGCTTTTACATAATCCCGCAACTTCGCACGATCCGAGTACATCAAAAGAGGTTACTCGTGCTCAAGAGGCTTCAACTGAAACCGAGGAAATAAATCAACAGTCTGTTTGTACAACAGCTGCTTCTTCTGATGGTTCAGGATTGCGCAGAAAAACAGCGTTATTGCCCACTGCCATCATTAAGATTAGAAATTCGCAGGGAATAAAAATACCAGTTCGATGTCTATTAGATTCAGGCTCCGAAACCAATTTTTTGACACGGGATTGTGCCATCATGTTAGGACTAACTCAAGTAAAATTCCGATCCTCAATATACGGATTAAATGGACTAACAACTGAAATAAAGTCTAAAACTAATTCTTTAGTATCTAATAAAAAAGAGGACTTTAAACAAAAAATGGAATTTCTAATTGTCCCACGAATTGTGGCCAAAACACCTTCATCTCTTATTGATTTTCCAGCACATTCCTTGCCTTCAAATATAGAGTTGGCTGATCCTGAATTTTCAATCCCTCGGAAAATTGATGTACTGTTGGGTGCCAATGTATTTTTTGAGATATTGAAATCAAATCAAATCAGACCTCCTAATAGCAACCTTATTTTACAAGAAACCAAGTTTGGATACGTTGTTAGCGGAGAAGGTTCTTTCAAGTCCAATGAAGCATTGCATTGCGGACTTTCCGTTACAAATGACAATCTTGATGAAATATTAAAGAAATTTTGGGAAATCGAATCCCTAGAGGAACCTGTAATGAAAGGGCAAGAAGAAGAGTTTTGCGAAACACATTTTCTGCAAACACACAAAAGAGAGCAGGATGGGCACTACACCGTTAAAATGCCCTTTAAAGAAAATCCAACTAGTTTGGGAAATTCAAAAGATATTGCCCTTAAAAGATTAAATTCGTTATGGAACCGTTTGGGAAGAGATGCTCAGTACCTATCTTTGTATAAAGATTTTTTAAAAGAATATGAAGATCTCGGTCACATGATAGAAGTAAAAGACAATGGCGAAAAAAGTGGTCAGTACTACATTCCACATTTAGGCGTTCATAGACCTGACAAGAGCTCAACAAAATTAAGAGTGGTTTTTAACGCATCAAGCCCTAGTTCTAAGGGAAACTCACTGAATTCCTTGCAGTATAATGGTGGAATCATACAAGACGACTTATTCTCAATTATTCTACGTTTTAGAAAGCACCTAATTGCATTCACTGCAGATGTTCGAATGATGTATCGAATGATTTGGGTGCATCCTGAGCAAAGATGTCTTCAGCGAATCCTTTGGAAAGAAGGTGTTGACAAGACCGTTAAGACGTTCGAGTTGGCTACAGTAACTACAGTAACCTTCAGTGCATAATATTAAAGTGCCAAGATGTGTTTTAGGTGAAAGTTTGAATGTCTATGAAGTGCACGGTTTTGCAGACGCATCTGCAAAAGCATACGGAGCAGCTATTTTCATTAAGTCTTCATCTTCGAGTGGTGAAATTCAAGTCAGTTTACTGTGCAGTAAAAGTAGAGTTGCGCCAATCAAGCCTGTCACTATTCCAAGGCTAGAGCTCTCTGCAGCAGTATTACTAGCGCAGCTTTATAACAAAGTTGCAAGATCCATCAAGCTTGAGGTAGCAGAGAGCTACTTTTGGTCAGACTCTACAATCGTGCTTGCCTGGCTGAAAAGTGATCCAATGCGCCTCAAGACCTTTGTCGCCAATCGAGTTGCTACAATTAAGCAGCTCACAGAGGTCCAGCAATGGCGTCATGTGCCGTCTGAACAGAACCCTGCAGATCTCATCTCAAGAGGTCTAGATACAAAACAGCTAGTGAACAATAGTTTGTGGTTCACTGGTCCTCTATTTCTACGAGAACCTCATGTGCCAAATGATGCAGTAGGTCCACCTTCATGTGAGTATTTCAACGAGCTCAAAAATCCCAAGAATAGTGATGAAAGGCATTTGGCTCTTACTGTAAGCAGCAGTGGTTCACCTGCAACAACTTCATCTTCAGTGTTGTCAGATAGTTCTTTAAGTGATTATATAATGAGTATATCTAATAGTTATGTTAAAACTGTTCGTATTTTAAGTTTTATCTTTAGGTTCTTTAATAATGTGAAATATCCTATGCAAAGGAAAAAGGGGCCTCTTGGATCTGAAGAGCTTAAAAGAGCTGAGATTGTATTAGTCAAATGGGCACAAGAAAAGGAGTTTCATGATGAGTTAATTGATTTAAATAAGGGTAAACAAGTAAAACCCCAAAGTAAAGTGAAATCTCTTAATCCCTTTCTTGATGATGACAAAATTCTGAGAGTGGGTGGTAGGTTAAATCACTCAAATTTAACTTATCAACAAAAACATCCAGCTCTTTTGCCAAAGGGTCACAAATTTACCAAAATAGTTGTGGAATACTTCCATAAAAAGTTTCTTCACATTGGTCCACAATCTTTACTACATTGTGTTAGGCAACAATACTGGCCACTTAATGGCAAAAATCTATGTAGAAAAATAGTTTATGATTGTGTTACTTGCACTAGAAGCAATCCTGTTGTAGGTAATCAATTAATGGGAGACCTTCCAACTAAAAGAGTTAACCCTGCTCCCCCATTTTCCAATACTGGTGTCGATTTTTGCGGACCTTTTCTTATTAAGTACAAGGGTCAAAGAAAAGGATCTTTGAGCAAAATCTATGTGTCTGTTTTTGTTTGCCTGGCAACTAGAGCTATACATCTTGAAGTAGTCTCGGATTTAACTTCTAACGCCTTCATTGCAGCTTTGAAGAGATTCTTTGCTAGGAGGGGTTTATGCTCCTCGCTACTATCAGATAACGGGACAAATTTTGTGGGAGCCAGTGCGGAAATTAAACGTTTGCATAATCTTGTTGGGAATCCCGACGAAGTTTTGGCTAGCTATTTATCATCTGAAGGCATAGAATGGAAATTTAATCCTCCTAGAGCTGCACATTTTGGAGGAATTTACGAAGCGGGTGTCCGTTCCTTTAAATTTCACTTGAAAAGAGTTATGGGTAGTGCTAGTTACACTTATGAAGAATTTCTAACAGTAGTTGTGCAAATAGAGGGAATTCTGAATTCAAGGCCAATAACTCCCTTGTCTCCTGACCCCAATGAGTTGGAAGCCTTGACTCCTGGTCATTTCTTAGTGGGTCGACCTTTAAATGCATTGTTAGAACCAGATCTTTCAGAAACCCCAGACAATAGATTGACACGTGGCAACGTTCAACTAAAGTTACACAGTATGTGTGGAAACGGTGGCATCGCGATTATTTAAATCATTTGCAGCAAAGAAATAAATGGCAATTCACCAAGGAAAATGTTAAATTGAACACTGTGGTGATACTAAAGGACGAAAACTTGCCTCCATGTAAATGGTTATTAGGTAGAATAGTACAGTTATTTCCAGGTGTAGATGGGAAAACTAGAGTTGTGCTAGTACGTACCAAAACTGGTACTCTAAAAAGACCTATAACCAAACTGTGCATTTTACCTGCTATGTAATGTTAAATGTAACTTTATATGATATTATTTGTAACTTTGTACATGTCTTATGTCTTGTAAGTTTATGTATAAGCTCTGTCACTTCCCAGTGACCCCAGGTTATATTAGATGAGTGGTTATGCCGCAATAATAACATAACTAAAAATAGAACTGATCTAGACTTTAATCAACAAATACCGTAAATACACTTAATTCAGTACACGTCAAAACCATTAAAACAAGTTAAATTGGGTGGCAAAAAGGGAGGAAGTCTTACCCGGATTTGTACATTCCATCGCAACTCTCGTCATTCTCTCTCGGGCCTGGCGTTATAACAAACTCCTCTGCATTCCATCTCCTGGCATCCGTTCACTATCGCTCTCCGGTCTTCTCTAAAAAAAACCCTCTCGCAAAACCCCCAGTCAACAACTTTATAAATACACCCCCTAGATCGCCATACGCTAAGATGTCCGAATGCTTTAGTGGGCACTCAGGCTTCCGATTTGTTTAACCCGAAGTCATTCACTCCATTGGTCAAAAGTTCCCCCTGGAGAATAGCCACGCCTAAGACTATGCAAATTTCTGCACGCTTCTTCCCCGCTCTTGGGGTCGTCTCCAAGTTTACAAGAGGCAGGGTACCTCCCCTCATTGCATTAGGGAAAAGCATAGGTCACGAATGTGACAAGCTCTTTTTGAATGTTTCACATTGCAACGCCGGGCGGAATGTTATGTACCATGCGAGCGCCGGAGGCGGAGGGCGATTGAGCATTGACATTTTTTCTCCCACTCGTTGGCGCGCTTGGCGCTCTTTCTCCTGAAAACACTTTGGCAAACCCTCATTCGGAAGACTGCGTTCCTACGATTAGGACGTTTTAGCATGGGTCTAGGATGACCAAACTCACCGTCTCTCCGTTTCCCGGCTCAGAATGACCGGTTGCTTGCATAATCTCTTTATAATAAAATCGTTTGTTACCAAAAAGCTATACAGTCCATTATAATTATCCAGCGCCGGTACTCTAGAAGTAGTACGTAACAGTAACAATCAGCAACTTCGTTTTTTTTGTGATTACCAACAACTTCTTTTTTTTTGTGCCAACCAGCAACTCCGGTCATTTTTTTGTGACAACCAACCCCGAATGGATATTTTAGACGCATCCCGATCAAGATTTTGAAAATACCTTCTTCAAGAAAGGGGAACAAAGAATTTGGAAAACCAAGGGGAAAAACAAATGCCCGCAAAAAAGTTTATTTCAATAATGCTTTTTGGTACCGAGTTATATTGTTGGAATTTTACACCCCAAAAGCATAAATTGAATTTCATATTATAATTATGAACTTCAAGATTCTCATTTCATGCATAAAAAGCATTAGGCTCTATAGAATTACTGTATATACAACATGTCAGTTTGATGGAACTAGAGTTTTACTGTTTACACAACATATTAAATCACACTGCTTATTTTTGTGAAAGTACGATTACTTAAATTTGAGTGAGTCATCGTTCATTTACGATGCAATTGTACTAAAAGAAAAACGAGTATGCTCAGGTACTCATATTTAAATGCCTTTTTTTAAAAATTTGTCAAAATTTATATATCTCCGATTTCGAAACCAGAGAGCTCAAATTACATCCGATTCACGTTTAGGATTTTAACCGTTTCGATACAATTTACTGCACTGAATCGGGTCTCCATTTCCAAGGCGAATATTCAATTGAATAATTATTTATCTCTCTCTCTGTAACCGCTTCCAGGCTTATGCACAAATTAAATGCAGCACTTTAATTACGACTCCCCGAGGAGATTCGTAACGAGTTACGAACCCAACTTCATATCCCCCCCCCTCCTTCATAATTCACAACAAGGAGCAACCGTCTCCTTCCTGCAATAAAACTCCCCCGCACCAAACATGCCGCCCCGCCCTGAATTTAAACCCGTCATTGAAATTCTATTCATCGCATCTTTCCTGTTCGATACTAAAGGTAACATATCTGACCGTTTAGAATTCCACCAGGGGATTGGCGCGTTCCATTGTGTAATCTGTTAATGACTGCAGAATTATGATAAGGGAAGTCGGATTCGAATACCCCCTGAGATTTCCCCATTATCTTTTAATGGCCCGCTAATGATTATTTGCTTTTGATTACTGGTCTCTGTCGGGATCAACCCCTATGTGCGGAAGGTACCTTTGGTGACGTTGGAATACTTTCTGTATTAGGATGTTGGAGGTTTGCCTCAACAATGTTGTAATTTACGTCGATGTATTGTTGCAAAAGCTATGGTCACATTAGGTCGAATGTTAAAAAGCTTTGGTCACAAAAGCTCTGTTCATATTGAAAAGTATAATTGAGGAAATATGCGCATATAAAGATTACCATATATTCATTCACATGTAGGGATATTTTTGGTGACATTGGAATACTTTCTATTTTAGAATGTTAGCGGTTTGCCGTAACAATGTTGCAGTTTACGTCGATGTATTGTTGCAAAAGTAATGGTCACATTACGTCGAATGCAAAAAGCTCTGTTCGTATTACTTTGAAAAGTGTTATTGAAGAGACTTGTGCATGTAGGGATTGCCATATATTCACATGTAGGGATATTTTTGGCGAAATTGGAGTATTTCCTATTTTAGGATGTTGGAGGTTTGCCTTAACAATGCTGCAGTTTACGTCGATGCATTGTTGCAAAAGCTATGGTCACATTACTTCGAATGTTAAGAAGCTTTGGTCACAAAAGCTCTGTTCATATTGAAAAGTATAATTGAGGAAATATGCGCATATAAAGATTACCATATATTCATTCACATGTAGGGATATTTTTGGTGACATTGGAATACTTTCTATTTTAGAATGTTAGCGGTTTGCCGTAACAATGTTGCAGTTTACGTTGATGTATTGTTGCAAAAGTAATGGTCACAAGACGTCGAATGCAAAGAGCTCTGGTCACAAAAGGTCTGTTCACATTGCTTTGAAAAGTGTAATTGAAAAGAAATGTGCATAGGTATTACCATATATTCAGATGTAGGTATATTTTTGATGACATTGAAATATATCCTATTTTAAAATGTTGGAAGTAATAATTTCGCAGTTTATATCGATGCATTGTTATAAAAGCTCTAATCACTTTACAGTTATGTTAAAAAGCTCTGGTCACATTACTTTACAATTCGGAATTCAAAGAGAAACCTTGCGATATCCCAAAGTAATTTTTGTGAAAAAGGCAACTTATTTGATAAAGATTCACTTACATGCTATTATAAGGGCTAAGAATATATAGACCACCATGTTTGTTTTTCAGGAAATTATTTCAAAGTTTTGAGTTCCGCATACATCGATGTATTTGTGTGTTTGTAATATAATGTGCATTAACGTATTTGTGTTCGATGACCACAATGTCTATTTGTATTATAACTAGTAATTCTGGGAATAGTAGACCTCGCGAACAATAACAACAAAAATATAAAAAGACAACAACATATACGTCGATTTTAATTATTTCAAGGGACATTCATGCCAAATTTGATGAAAATCAAACAAAGTGCATGCTCGTAACTGCGTAAAAAATTTATGCCTCAAGTCGGTCAATAAAAATGTACAACTCAAAACAGAAAAAAATTGAGTGCTTTTTTATTCACTGTACTTCATATCTGCTGACTATGTATTAGACGTATTTATGAAATATTATTTAGGGTTTCATTTTACTCATTGTACATCGAGTTTTAAAGGGACGATAGTCAGTGGCGAGGTGTTGTGTCATCTTTAGATTCGGCTGCATGAAATCGAGTTTCGCACTAGACTTCTGATTATGAAATTATGTTGTAGCTTATTGCTTTTAAAGGGTAAAATTTTTTAAATGTAAATTGTTTTTAATTAAAAATAATTATTCCTGATATTAGTTTATATAACTATACGTAAAATAGATAAAGTATTGTTATAAGGCCGAAATTCTATGCCAAGTGTTTTGTGTTTTTATAATTTGGAGGTACTTTAAATTCAAAGAAAAATTGCTCCATGTGTGTGTGCAAGATCATAAAAAGTGTGTGAACAAGATAATTCAACAGCGAATAATAATGACAACATGATAATTCAATAACAATAACTAAATTTGGCATATAAGTTACTAGTGCTTATGTAACGTAATAGATTGATTTTCCCGATATTTATTTTGTTTAAACATTACAACTGCAAAAACACACCTTATTCTGTATTCTTATAAATAAATTGAAGTGTACGGGATATTCCCTCAGTTATAGTTTAGATACTAAGGCTTATTTTTAGTAGAATATATAATTAGGTTTGCCATTTTACATGAAGTGGGCATGTTCCGTGTGCAACAATTAATTTTAAACAAAGTTGAGATTAAATGTATAATATTTTTTTTGTAGTTTATCTTTTAAAAAGCTATATTTTCTTAAAATGATTGTATTTATTAAAAGTAGTCGAATTGACAACAGATAAGACAGTAGTATATGACTGAACTTGAAGAGGATATTTGTTTGTCTATTGACCAATATAAAATATATTAATTTTAATTGTAAGACTGATATGTTACATACAATAAAATACAAATATTTTTATTAGATATTATTTTCTAGGTTCTGCTCTAGTGATACACTATTTTTGAGATAATAACATGTAAACAAGCGATGCAAAACCGTAATCTAAAAAATAATAATCAAACACAATTTTACTTCATACAAAAGAGCTAGAAAGTAGAAAATATGTTTTAAATCAAGTAAACAGTTTTAAATTGATTGTAATAAATATTTGATAGTTAAACATAATGGATTGACGAGTATCTGAAAGAAATACATAGTATAAAAACAAAATATGAATAAATTCTACTAAATTTTCATTATTATATCTGAAATTATTAAATATTATATCTGAAATTATTAAATATTATATCTGAAATTATTAAATATTATATCTGAAATGATTAAATATTATATCTGAAATTATTAAATATTATATCTGAAATTATTAAATATTGTATCTGAAATTATTAAATATTATATCTGAAATTATTAAATATTATATCTGAAATTATTAAATATTATATCTGAAATTATTAAATATTATATCTGAAATTATTAAATATTATATCTGAAATTATTAAATATTATATCTGAAATTATTAAATATTATATCTGAAATTATTAAATATTATATCTGAAATTATTAAATATTATATCTGAAATTTGCAATTATAGTTTAAGAAATTGGGCATTACACTACTCCCTAATGTGGACGGTATTAATATAACATATTAACCATATAATTGAGCCTACATGATGGGAAAGATCTATATCAATCATAACTAATCATCTTCATCGTATGAAACAGTTTGACATGCGGCAATATATCTTATAATAATGATATGTAGCGATTCCCGGTTAGATTAGTTTCTACTAGCTCTAAAAAACGGGAAATTATTCTTATAGATAGCCATATTAGTCAAAGATTTTAAATGGAATAAAAATAGAAAAATCGACCCTGAAGAATTATAACTTTTTTTTTGAGAGGAAAATGTATTTTTAGATCTTTAATATAACTTTATCCTCTAAACGCTGATAGAAATTTCGAAATTTTCAAATGTTTTATTTTGCGAATTGGTCGGTTGGTCTAATTAACGTCGCATTAGAGCTAAACAATGGGCTCTTGATGGCGGTTCTGGTTATATACCGAAGGAAAGACCCGAGAACACTGCTTAGTAACAAATACCATTTTAATCGGGAAGTGAGAGAACACTATTTCTATAATAGGGTAATAAACAAATGGAACAACTTGCCAGTGAATATTGTTTATTGTACAGGAGTAACGAATAGTTAAGAGATAATAACTGGACCAACCTTGTTGGGCATTGAGCCTGTTGTTGGTCGTCAATATTTGTATCTGTAATTTTGAACAATGGTCAGATGACGAGGACAACATTTGATATGGCGCCCCACGCACCTGAATAAGCGTGATTTGATGAATCCAAAGGGGTTCCTCGTGAAGTATGAGCGTTGTTATAGTTTACACAACACATGTACACTCAATCGTTTGCAATTAGTTCAAGTAAATGCATACTAAAAGAATCGCTGACTCATCAGGTAGATTTTTAATTCTAATATTTAATTAACTTTAAAATTCTAAGTTACCTTCTAACTTTAAACTACTAAGTTACATTCTAACTTTAGAATACTAAGTTACATTCTAACTTTAGAATAATAAGTTAAATTCTAACTTTAGAATACTAAGTTACATTCTAACTTTAGAATACTAATTTACATTCTAACTTTAGAATACTAAGTTTCATTCTAACTTTAGAATACTAAGTTACATTCTAACTTTAGAACACTAAGTTACATTCTAACAGAATACTAATTTACATTCTAACTTTAAAATACTAAGTTATATTCTAACTTTAGAATACTAAGTTACATTCTAACTTTAGAACACTAAGTTACATTCTAACTTTAGAATACTAAGTTACATTCTAACAGAATACTAATTTACATTCTAACTTTAAAATACTAAGTTAATTCTAACTTTAGAATACTAAGTTACATTCTAACAGAATACTAAGTTACATTCTAACAGAATACTAATTTACATTCTAACTTTAGAATACTAAGTTACATTCTAACTTTAGAATACTAAGTTAATTCTAACTTTAAAATACTAAGTTACATTCTAAGTTTAAAATACTAAGTTACATTCTAACAGAATACTAATTTACATTCTAACTTTAGAATACTAAGTTACATTCTAACTTTAGAACACTAAGTTACATTATAACTTTAGAATACTAAGTTACATTCTAACTTTAAAATACTAAGTTAATTCTAACTTTAAAATACTAAGTTACATTCTAATATATTATTTACAAAAAGGTGCTCCTACTGAACAGACACGTTTTACACGCGGGATTCGTGGTATAGTTCTCAAAGCATTCTCTTCTCTCTCCAGTAAGGTGGGGGCAGTCTCGCGTCATCAGAAATTTGCTGTGTAGAATTCTCTGGCCATCCTATTTGATATTTCATGCGTGGGAATTTTGCGCACGTGTTTTCCAACACGTGAGGATGCTTGGATTATAATAGATTTAAGGTGCACTAGTCCCAATACAAGGATAGCACTTTTTAACAGATACAGAGCAATAAAACTGTCAATCTTGCGATTAAGAGTTCGCTGTACACTTAAAATCGAGATTTGCACCATGACATTCCGGTCATGTATCTGTTACTTTATCCCTTCGGCCATCACAAGCCCGCGTTCCCGGCAAAAGTCTTAAAATTATATTTCCAAAGCTAGTCTTTAAAAATAAATAATAAATGGCCCCAAAATAAGTTCCTTGTTTAGAGGCATCTGTACCAAAAACTAATGAACGAAATTGCACAAAAACACAAGGCATAGGAAGAAAATATCAATAATAAAAGAAAAAGTTAAAAAAAATCACCGATAGAGTGAATTTTGGCGCTGTCCGCGCAGAAAATAGGTATATATTATATAAAAATTGCAATAGACACACACATGAATTTAGTAATTAAACTCAAAGGAAATAATCCTTTATTTGCCAAGAATCAGAACGCACATCAGATGTAATTTATTATACATTAAGAAAAGTCAGTACATTGAAAATAGTCTACGTGGTTTTGGAGACCGTTACTCTGATGAATAAAATATTATTTCCTTTGAGTTTAACGACGAAATTAATTTGAATGTCCTTTTTTTTACATGTATAACATCAATTTTCGGCTCAGACAGCGCCAAAATCCCCCCTATCGGTGGTTTTGAAGCGAAAAGCTCTTTTTACGGAAATATCCTTATGCCTTCAATTTCATTAATATGAAATTTGGTGTAATTCCGTTCATTAGTTTTAGCTACACATGTCTCTATATAGGGAAAATTATTTTAGAGACACTCTGTATTTTTCTGTGGCATCTCTTAAATATATGCCTTAAATGGTTTAAATTTAAAAAATACTCTATGGTGTATTTTTAATAATTTAAAAAAAGGACTGTTTTAAATCATACCTCAATAATAGAAACATTTGTAAAGTTAAAAAATGTTAATAGTAATAGTATATTTATTAAAACAGGTGTCCCACAAGGTTCAATTTTAGGTCCTTTATTATTCATAATATTTATTAATGATCTATGCAACTTATTTATATTTGGATAACTTATTATCCATGCAGATGATACCATGTTGGTATACTCAGCTGAAACTTACGAATTGTTAAAATAAATGATAAAGTCTGATTTAATAAAAGTTAAGAATTAGTTTCAAAGTAACGATTTAACCATAAATAGTGATTAGACAAAATAAATAAATTTTAATATGATGTCTGGTCTTTCGGATGGTTTAATTTTTAAATATCTCATTTTATGCCTAGAAAATGTTTCGAATTGCGACTGTCCTACTATAAACATAGTGACTTTAAATATCTTGGTCTACATGTACACCAGGCATTTAAATGTAATGGATATTATCTTGCCATTGTACAGAGGTTTAGTAAGGCCACATCTTGAGTATGCTGTACAGTTCTGGTCAACATTTCTTAAAAAAGACATTGAATTGTTGGAGAAAATTCAGCACAGGGCTACTAAAATGGTTCAAGGGTTTTCAGGCATGAATTATGAAGATAGATTAAGAAATTTGAATATGTATACTCTGGAAGAGAGAAGGGTCAAGGGAGATTTGATTCAACTATTCAAATTTATCAAACAAGGAGATGTGGAGGGTTTAGATTTTAATATGAGTGATAGAACGAGAGGTCATGGGTTTAAGTTAAACAAATCCCATTTTAATCGGAAAGGGAGAAAACGCTATTTCTATAATAGGGTAATAGACAAATGGAACAACTTGCCAGTGAATATTGTTAATTGTAAAGGAGTAACGGAATTTAAGAAGAAGTTAGATATGCATTGGGGGATAGTTAAGAGGTACTAGATGGACCAACCTTGTTGGGCCTTGAGCTTGTTGTTGGTCGTCAATATTTGTATTTGTATTTGTAAATGTTAAGAAGGTGAACGATAAGATAACCTTCCGTACATATAATTTTTATTATGTAAGAAATTATCCTAGCAAAGCTTTCTGAAAGCAATTATATTTTCCTTGAGCCCAATAAATAGTTCAATATGGTATAATATCTTGTGGTGGTGACTACTTAAATAATCCTCAATCATTAATAAATACTAATATAAGATTTTTTCGAATGTTAAACTGGGAATTAAAAAAATTCAATTAACTCGATTTTAACTGTAAAAAAACTATAAATATATAACGTACTTTATTTATATAACAACAGAACTGTTTGCATTCATAGAGATCCGGTTACTTGCATTTTTAGAAATGTACCTACTTATAACGTACCAAAACCCAATAATTTTTTTTGCAATTTCGTAAAAGTTTTATATACATTGCTCCAAATTTTATTTTTAATTCATTACCTGAATATATATTATCTGTAGGAAATAAAAATAAATTTAAAAGATAGATCAAGAAATACATTTTAAAAATTGATGAAGAATCATTATTAAAATCTTTAATATTATTTTATACTGCCCAATCCATTTGAAAAATGTTGCTGATATATATTAGTTGGATTTTGAAATGAAGTATTTCTGCTGTTTGTAACGCACCTTCTGTTTAACTTCCTTGTCATCTTTTTTTGTTTTTATTTTGATTCTATCTGTTTTTATTATATATGTATTTTTATTGCTTCTCTGGACGGGCCTTAGGGCTCCTTGCGAACATTGTATCTAATAATAATAAAAATAAAAAGAATAAAAAGAAAAAAAGAAAACTATAACGACGACAACGGAAACGACAACATCAAAAACAACAATAATAATAAATATTTAAAAATTATGTACCTTGCTGCGAAAACTGTAGAATCTCAGAAAAAATAAACTATTCTGATGTTAGGAAGGTCAAAGTAACACATCTCTTGCATTGATAGGAGAGCATATTTTTATAAAATTACTCACTTCCATCAATGATATCAATCTCAAAACTCCACAAAAAAGAACAAATCATCATAAAAATCCAAAGATACCTAACCCAGTTCTCCTTCGAACGGAAATAACTCTTCCCATAGATAACTAACATTGGAAGCCAGAAGACATTCCAAAAATATATTCTTCTTTTGATAGATACACATCCATCCTATCTGCAAATTTCTCTCATAAAAATTGACAAAAAAAAGTATAGGGACGCTGAATGCAAAAGGACCCTTCTTTTGACGAGGTACATCAGGGAACGTTTGCAGCCAAATAGCATATGAACTCGAAGATTCGCAGCCAAATGGCAGCAGAGCTGGAAGATCTTCGCAGTCAAATAGCAGCAGAATACCGATATATCTCTTACCTTGAAGAGCCGTTTCGCGTAATAAGATGAAAGCCAGCGATGTTATCAAAGTCTCGTGAAGGGAGAAAGGGGGGGGGGGGGGGGGGGTTGTTTCAAGTGGGTCTGAATGTCTTCTGATGTTGGGAATGGGTTTTGGTGGTTTTCTTTTTAAGTCGTTTTCAGAGGACACACAGAAATGGCTGGAATGTAGGGAGGGTCCGGCATGTTGAATCTTGGCGACAAAATTAGGGCGATTCCCTTTGAATTGGTTAAAAGTTGGTTGGTTGGTTGAATTATCGCCACATTATAACAACCCAATGCTACCACTCAGTTGGTTGAATTAACGTCGCACTATAGCAGCAAACTGTGTTATAGACAATCGTTCGGGATCTGTTTCAAAGAAGAGAGCTGGAACACTGCCTCTTAATTTTGAACGACGTGGAAAACACTTGAGTTCTAACCCTGCTCTCTACATATCTACACCACGACAGTAGTTGTTTGAGGACTTTTAACGATCTTATTAATAATAAATGAGCACTTCTACATTACACTGATAAATGTATACGTAAATGTAAATGTAGACTCTGATATATAGCGAAAAGTAAGTGACTAACCATTTTAATGTATGTACTCGTATTCACTTAACATGGATGAAAATATCGTTTGCAATTTAAAAGCATTTTCTTTACGTTATAAATGCTATGGAAATGACGTCATAGGTTTGTTTAATTCGATTATTATTGAAAAACATCTAAATATTGGGCTTTTTGCTGAAAATTAAAAGAACTATAATTTTATCTGAAGGAAGCGAAAAGTAAGTGACTAACCATTTTAATGTATATATTCACTTAATATGGATACGAATTTCGTTTGCAATTTAAAATTATTTTCTTTACGTTATAAACGCTATGGAAATGACGTCATAGGTTTTGTTTAATTCGATAATTATTGAAAAACATCTGCATATTGGGCTTTTTGCTAAAAATTAAAAGAACTATAATTTTATCTGAATGAAATGATTTAGAATTGTTTTAATTTTATAATTATTTTTTGTCTTTCGTTTTGTTTATATGCATGTAAATTATAACTATATTTGATTATCTTAGATCGAACTTTTAGAATAATACTTTCGTAATGCCAATAATTCGTGTATGAACGTCAATTTTATTTATATAAAAAGGTATTTTATTCAAATATTTTTTTTAATGTACGAAGTTTGGTTTCACTGTCAATTTTCATATCTATATTACTTTAAAATGTTATTAAAGGAATAAAATTCCACATATATCAACTGATAATTGAGAATTTTTTTATTTAATGT
The DNA here is from genome assembly GCA_963932185.1 of Troglohyphantes excavatus. Lineage (NCBI taxonomy): Eukaryota > Metazoa > Arthropoda > Arachnida > Araneae > Linyphiidae > Troglohyphantes > Troglohyphantes excavatus. Next base: position 66,407,232 of record OZ010673.1, on the reverse strand, counting down.
GCTTATGAACTGACTTGCCTCTACACGTCAGTGTGCCATTTATCCTCGAGGCCACCGTGGCCGAGCGGTTAAAGGCGTCAGCTGGGAATCCGAGGATTCCTGTTTGATCCTAGGCGATGAACTTGACAAGGAATAGTAAAAAAAAAGTAGTGATCTTGTGATCGGGGGGTTGTCAGCTTCGCTACAAAATACTAGAAAAGTCGTCCAGAACATCCGAAAAAATTAACGGCGTGTATACGGGACTGGTGCACGATAAATCTGATCGGAGTCCAAAGTCCCGGCGTCAGGTGCCAGTTCAAGAGTTTCCTCGTCATCTGACCATGGTTCTGAAATAACGAGGTGTATAGACCCCGAACCGTCGCCAATAGCCCACTGTGCAGCTCTAGTGCAACGTTGATTAACCAAAAAAAAAAAAAGAAGAAAAAAAAAGCCGCTTATCCTCTTTCAACGTGGAATTAAGAATTTTACAAATTTCATGTATTATTATGTACCCATACCGAAAGGAGAGATATATTCATGACAAAAAATATCTTTGATCAGGAATATGATTGATTGATTAAAACTCTATACCGTATGAGCGATAATATAGAAATTAATGGATTTGTATCTATGTATAAGCATCCAAATAATATAGGGATATTTTTATTTCTTTTTTAACTTCTAATTTATTAAAAATGCAGATATATTAAATTTAAATTTATAAAAAGAACTTCATATGACCTTTTTAAAGAGGAATTCTAAACTGGTATAGGCGATTACCCTTGTGAGGAGAAGAAATGTATATATTTTCTGAAATTTGTCGTTATTTTATTTATCCCCGTGCGAAGAACGGGTACTTTCGTATATATATATATTTAAAAAAAAATAAAATTTAATATGGTCGACTCTTTTCAATAACCAAAGCCCCGAAGAAATATATACTCTGATCTTGGGTAAGAGTTTTTGTAAAGTCGTCGACTTTAAGATAAAATATTATTTCATATGCGCGCACAAAGATTTATTCTTAACAAATATATGCCCTGAATAGGGAAATGCTCAACTATATCGAAGCCTTTTCGGCTTTTCTCAAATCTTGTTCGATCAACCTTATGTAACTTCTTCGATGGAAACACTACATAAAAAGTATCTTCTTTTCTACAGATTTAGGGTTTCCATGAAACTTGAGGCCATAAATTCAGATTTGCTTGCTGAAAAAATTATTTAAAAAAACCCTGTTATTTGCTTTTATAGGGGGTGGTAATAAATTATTGGATGTTGTTTTTCTGGGTTCTTTAATACACATAATTTAAGAAATAATATTTTCTTGCCCTTCCCAACTTGATAGTCATACAAACAAGGCATACAATGTACAACTACACACTTCGAGCATGGATCCCTCATAGTAGAGAAATCATAAGGTTATAATCTCGCTAATATCAAAGTGAGGCCAACATGTATGGCCTCAGACACGTGGTCATCCATTCATAATATTTTTCTAGTTCATTCATAAAAATATCCTGTACTTCATGACGTAACACATTTACTATTATTTCCAAATTACAAGTACATAAGTTTCATAAGTTTTGAACATTTTAACATTCATAAGTTTTGAAAGGAAGTCACGTGTCTGGTGCCATCAGGTCTGAGATGTTTGCATCACGATGTTGACGTCATATTCGCTCTACTACAGTCCATTCATGCTCGAAGACTACACACAATAAACCATTCTTTTTTGATATATTTTAAAACATAAGTGAAGTAGTTGGGCAAAAATAAGGTTTTATTATGCCATGTGATACAGCCAAACAGTGACCATCGCCCAACAGTTTGTGACCACCCTGAACAAGAAATAAGATTTTTTTGGTTTGGTTTGATAATTTCAACGTCGCACTAGAGCTGCACAGTGGGCTATTGGCGACGGTTCGGGACCTATCTGGAAGGAAAGACCCGAGAACGATGCCTCGTATTTTTGAACCATGGTCAGATGACGAGGACAACACCTGATCTGGCACCCATGCCTTCAATGGGCGTCAGGACTTTGGAACCCGATCAGATTTATCGTGAACCAGTCCCATATACACGCAAATAATATTTGTGGATGTTCTGGACGACTTTTCTAGTATTTTGTAGCGAAGCTGGCAACCCTTCGATCACAAGATCACTCCCTTTTACTTTTCCTTGTCAAGTCCGTCGCACGGGATCGAACCAGGAATCCTCCGATTCCCATCTGACGCATTTATTCGCTGGGCCACGGAGGTCCCAAGCACTTTAAAGATAACAATAAATAAGAAATTATAAGACTAGAAGCAAGAATAAATTCATCTTGAGTTATCCAAAATTGGTAGTTTTCTGGCTAAACATAAAAATTACTCAAAACATCAAGCATTTTAAATACAACATAAATAAATAAATCCCTAGAGCCATTCTGCACTGATGAGATAAAAATGTGCGAGAATTTGCAGATGGCTCTGTGATTGGAGCACATAAATCACGTGGTTTGTATCGACCAATCCCAGAGCCATTTGCAAAATCTCGATTGCATTTATCTCGTCAGTGTAGAATGGGTTTTTATCAGTATTCTCTATGTGTTTATATCTTCGAGCATGGATCCTTTGTAGTAGAGGAGTTATGACGTCACTCTCTCTAACATCAAAGTGAAGCCAACATGTATGGCCCCATACACGTGTTTAATTACGTCATTCCATTCATAAATTTTCACAGTTACACATTTCCCGATTCACAAGAAGGCCTCCGTGGCCGAGCGGTTAAAGGCTTCAGCTGGGAATCCGAGGATTCCTGGTTCGATTTTAGTCGATGGACTTGACAAAGAAAAGTAAAAAAAAGTAGTAATCTTGTGATCGGAGGGTTACCAGCTTCGCTACATAATACTAGAAAAGTCGTCCAGAACATCCGCAAATAATTAACGGCGTGTATACGGGACTGGTGCACGATACATCTGATCAGGGTCCAAAGTCCCGACGTCTATTGAAGGCGTTGGGTGTCAGTTCAGGTGTTTCCCCGTCATCTGACCATGGTTCTAAAATAACGAGGTGCATGTATGAATGTGTATGTCTTTCCGGGTTTTTCCTTCGAACCGAACCGTCGCCAATAGCCCACTGTACAGCTCTAGTGCGACGTTAATTAAACAAAACTAAACCAAAACAACCCGATTCACAAGCCAATCGCGAGTTTTTTTAATTCTTAATTTTGAAGAGATGTCACGTGATATGGGTCTTCCGCTCTGAGATCTGAGCTTCACGATTATGACATCATATTCTCTCTACTACAGTCCATTCATGCTCGAAGGTTTATATAGAACAAAGGATGTCTGTCCCTTACTCGATATAGCTTTATCAACTCTAGAGAATTGATTGTTACGCAGTATCACGTTTTAAAAGTGCTTTTAAAAATAATAAATAAGCTAAACGTATTAGTTTTCTTTGAAAATATTATTTACCTGATAATGCAAGGTGTGTAGGGAATATTTCCAGCTGTTATAGTTCACACAAAGAAGCAATTTATTTTCATAAAAAAATAATTTTTTTTTATCCTTTGCCGTTTTTATTTTTTTCATGCATTTTTTTCCAATTTCTTGTGAACCCTTCTGAAAACATATTTTATTAATTAAACATGTATTCTGAATTTCTAAATAAAAGGGTTTTAGGAAATAAGGATCACTGTTTTTCTCTATTAGATTTCATAAATTTTATTAATTAATTTGTAACCCATTTAAAAAGAGACACAAAGAGACAATAATTTCGTGTTTCCTTTGGGTTAAATTAAAAAAGTTTGAATGTACACTAGCAGGCTGCATATTTAAACAAAAATAGCACATTGTGTACACAGTAAAACTGTACTTTGTAAGGGATTTAATATAAATTTCAAATTAATATTAGATTTTAAAAATGTTTCAAAGTTGGCATCGATATGAACTGAAATAGCTAACCTATATAGAAACCTATATAGGCTAGCATATGCTCTTTTATGTTAATTTTATACTCATTTTTGAGTACATGTCTTTTTCAAAATTGAAACTTATGTATTCGTTGCCATGTTAAGCATCGAATATATTAAAAAATTAGTACGTTTTACTTGTTTTTGAATACCTATTTTTAACAGTGTAAGTTTAGATTTTTAACAATGTAAGTTTAGATTTTTAACAGTGTAAGTTTAGATTTTTAACAGTGTAAGTTCAGATTTTTAACATTTAACAGTGTAAGTTTAGATTTTTAACATTTAACAGTGTAAGTTTAGATTTTTAACATTTAACAGTGTAAGTTTAGATTTTTAACATTTAACAGTGTAAGTTTAGATTTTTAACATTTAACAGTATAAGTTTAGATTTTTAACATTTAACAGTGTAAGTTTAGATTTTTAACAATGTAAGTTTAGATTTTTAACAGTGTAAGTTTAGATTTTTAACAGTGTAAGTTCAGATTTTTAACATTTAACAGTGTAAGTTTAGATTTTTAACAATGTAAGTTTAGATTTTTAACAGTGTAAGTTTAGATTTTTAACAGTGTAAGTTCAGATTTTTAACATTTAACAGTGTAAGTTTAGATTTTTAACATTTAACAGTGTAAGTTTAGATTTTTAACATTTAACAGTGTAAGTTTAGATTTTTAACATTTAACAGTATAAGTTTAGATTTTTAACATTTAACAGTGTAAGTTTAGATTTTTAACATTTAACAGTGTAAGTTTAGATTTTTAACAATGTAAGTTTAGATTTTTAACAGTGTAAGTTTAGATTTTTAACAGTGTAAGTTCAGATTTTTAACATTTAACAGTGTAAGTTTAGATTTTTAACAATGTAAGTTTAGATTTTTAACAGTGTAAGTTTAGATTTTTAACAGTGTAAGTTCAGATTTTTAACATTTAACAGTGTAAGTTTAGATTTTTAACATTTAACAGTGTAAGTTTAGATTTTTAACATTTAACAGTGTAAGTTTAGATTTTTAACATTTAACAGTGTAAGTTTAGATTTTTAACATTTAACAGTATAAGTTTAGATTTTTAACATTTAACAGTGTAAGTTTAGATTTTTAACATTTAACAGTGTAAGTTTAGATTTTTAACATTTAACAGTGTAAGTTTAGATTTTTAACATTTAACAGTGTAAGTTTAGATTTTTTACAGTGTATGTACTTAGTTTTACACTTATCGTACTTTTTGTTTTTATTAAATAATAATAATAATAAAAGAAAATGAAATCAGTTCAAGTAAGTGAAAAGCTATTAAAGTTCGAAATTTTCATTTGCATATAACTTAGTTATATCAAAATATTTTATACACTTGCATTTTAACCTCTTATTTTATGTAAAATATAACTTATTTATGTTAAGTAAAATGCTAAACTGGTTGTTCCGGAAAAAAGGCATTAACTTTAGTGTGAAATAGAATTTTTCTCAGAAGTAGATTCAAAGTGTTTTAAACGTATTTAAACTTTTATCGTTGAATTATTTTGATCTTATTTAGAACATTTATTTTAAAGAAATTTACATTTAGTCACAACTACTTTATAAAGTTTATTTTTTTTTCACTTTAAAGCTTCGAAATTATTTTTTACGTTTTCGAGTTTTTCTCGTTCAGACCCATTTTATTCGGAAAAACTGAATAATAATAAAAAAAAAAATTCTTGAGATGGAATATTTTGTTTGTGTTTACATTTGAACATTAAAAAACACTTAAGAATTCGTGGCAGCTACGACAAATTCTTAATAAAACATTCTTTGTTTTTTCATCTAATGCTTCTATATCCACCTTCTCTCAATCGATTTATATTTATCTTGCAATTTTATTTTTATAAAAACCTAGTTTAAAAATGGAATACCTTTTTTTACTTACTTGGTGAAACTAAAAAATTAATACTTGAAATAGAATTATAAAAAAAATATGTGTCATATATTATTTACAAACTCTTCCTAATAATTTTTTTTGTGTAATTGGTTGCTTAATAACGTCAAAGGAAGAAAATAATTGACTGATAAATTTTTTCTAAAAAAAATGGTGAATAAAAATTTATTGGGATAAAATGTTAAATAAAAAAAGTTTCTTTATAATAGCCATTGTAAGGCAATAATTCTATTGAATTCATTTCGTTTGGAAGTGATACAGCATTTAGATTTTTATGTCCCAAAAATGAAAATGAAATTTATTGCGCGTATTTTTTTTCTAAATTGCATTAACCTGCATTGTAAAAAAAATTGCTTAAAATTGAGTACATGGACGTACTTGTTTTTCTTTGAGTTCAATTGCATCGTAAATGAGCGATGACGTACTCCAATTTCAGTAATCGTACTTTCTCAAAAATGGGCAGTAGAGTATAATATTGCTAATATCAGCTTCTGTTCAAGCCATCTTAGCAAAGCGACCTTGAAACTAAAAATATTTGCTCAGAAGATGGTTTTTCGCATTATTTGATGAGCCCCAGAATAACGAGGTAAGGCGTTCAGCTACTCATCAGAGAATTGGTGGTTCGAATCCGTGAAATGGACTTGACATAGAAAAGTAGTGATCTTGCGATCGGAGGGTTGCCAGCTTCGCTACAAAAATACTAGAAAGTCGTCCAGAATATCCAACAAATTATACTGGCGTGTATACGGGACTGGTGCACGATACATCTGATCGGGGTCCAAAGTCCCGACGTCTATTGAAGGTTTTTGGTGCCAGTTCAGGTGTTTCCTCGTCATCTGACCATGGTTCTAAAATAACGAGGTGCGTGTATGAATGTGTGTGTAAATGTGTATGTGTTCGCGGATCTTTCTTTCGAGATTGACCCCGAACCGTCGTCAATAGCCCACTGTGCAGCTCTAGTGCGACGTTAATTAACAAAACCAAACCAAAAACGCATTATTTGATGTCGATTCCTTAATTAGAAACTGGGTTATTACTACCCAATAATATTACTTCTCATTTTTTGCCAAGCCTTTTTAACATTACTTCTGTTTATAACTTTTCAACGCCCTCTGGTAGTGCCCTGGATTTCGGTACGGACGACATCAGGATTGGGTTCGATTCCCCTTTAGTGCTGGTTGTAATGGTTGATATTTATCGAAAGTGATTTAAGAAAGCAGCCTATTCAGTCAAGCGATTGCTCTTCCTCTTTTTATTCATTTTTGAGTACATGTATTTTTAAAAATGAAACTTATGTATTCGGAGCCACGCTAAGGATCGAACGTAGTCAAAAATGAGTAAATTTTATTTATTTTTAAGTACCTATTTTTAGCAGTGTGTTAATCATTCAAGTGTAGAATTTATTTTAAAATAAGCCAACATGTATTTCTTTTGGCTAATTGTTTTTCTATTTTCTTTTGAAACCAATTTTTAATGCAATCTGCTATTAAAATAAAATGCCATTTGCAAGTCACGGTCGAAGTAGTTAAAAAGCAAGATCCAAAACTATTTATTTGGCAATATAAAAATTAATTCTATAAACAGATAATATAGTATTTATATACATTTAATATTTCTACAATGCTGTGGTATTAAAAAAACATTACTAAATGACTTAAAAAAAATGTTGGGTCACGGTATGGCTGCTTCCACATTGGCTTCAACGCGCCCATAAAATAAATAAGTTTTGAGCCTTCCAGAAGTTACAATTAGAGTTCTGTGCACTGATCTCTAACTGTAACTTCTGGATTGGGCAAGACATTTTCTTGACTTGAAGCCGATGTAGAGGCAGCCATGATGTGCCCCACTTTCTTTGCTACCGCAATATTTCGAATATTTTTCATGTTAAAATAAGCCGACGTGAATAAGCCGACGTGTACTGCTTTTAGTTGAGTTTTCTTTATTTTCTTTTGAAACCCATTTTAAATGCAATCTGCTATTAAAATAGAAAGTCATTTGCAAGTCAAAGTCGAAGTATATAAAAAGAAAGAGCAAAAACTATTTGTGGGCAATATAAAAATTAATTCTATTAAGAAGAAAATATAATATTTATATACATTTAATATTTCTACAATGCTATGGTAATAAAAAACACCATTGAATCACTTAACAAAAAATGTTGGGACACAGTATGGCTGCTTCCACATTGGCTTCAACGCGCCCATAGCGGAAACGAGTTTCGAGCCTTCCAGAAGTTACAGTTAGAGTTCTGTGCTTGACATATATTCCATAAAAAATTACCTGATGTTGCCAAATAACAAAACAAAATCAAAATAAAAAATATTAAACTTCCGGTTTTTACTTTGTTTTTAGATAAATCTCTTAACATTCGTTTAATGATGCCCTGGGATGAACGAACCCACTTAGCGCTCAAACACAAAATTAATCAGGACCAGGAGAAGAAGAAAAAAAAAAAAATGGCGCAGGCAGTCTATTCGAAAAATACTACGACGCGTCAGGACCGCTGATAAACTGCCCGGATGATTAATGCTGCACCCAAAGTGCGCTCGTGTTACGCCTTTCTTTTATAACGAAGTGCTTCATTACTGTCCGGTTTAAAAATATTAACTAACTAAACTTTGGAACATAGTTGATATTTTAAATATTTGTTACGTCGTGAAAAAACACGTCGTAAGAGCAATGGATGTTTTTATGAGACAGGTTTAATGGATCGGATGAGGTTGAGTGTATAAAAGGTATCGTGGCAATCTCTCATTGGTGGGGAAAAGTGAATGTTTATCAATTGGGGGGATTTCTTGCGCCTGAACCCTGCGGAAATCGCGATCCTCAATGCAAGGCGAATCGAGTTGGAGGGGAGCCGAATTGGAAATATTCTAACTTGAATGACATCAATTACTGTTAGGGACTGTCAGTTATTTCTCCTGATAGGCTCGCAAGAACTAACAAATGATCTATTCCAGCGTTTTTCAATAATCATGAAGGAAACTGTGCAGTTTACGATGAATAAAAAAAGGATAATTTTTACCCTTTTCTTCATATATTCCTACAAACGTCGACCCCCCCCCCTCTGCTTTCTGAACATGAATTTATTTATTTTTTGTTTGAACGTAAAAAAAAGGCAAAGAAAAGAAAATTTCTGAAGTTAATTTTATATATATTAATTTATATTTTTACAAATTTACCCAACAAATACATATATAATCTAACACAATCAAAGTTTAATTTTTTATGACCATTCTACACGAACGAGCAAAAGGTGCATGAGCTTCTCGGTGATTTGACCATTCATACCACGTGGTACGAATTGTCGAATCACCGAGAAGCTCACGCGTGGTTTACTCGCTCGTGTTAATTGGGTGCTGGTGCCCACTTAATAAACCAAACCAAACCGGGTATTTCCTTCGAAATAAACCCTCAATTGTCGCTAGGCCTCCGTGACCGAGCGGTTAAAGGCATTCAGCTACTAATCCAAAGATTGGTGGTTCGAACCCGTGAGATGGAATTGACAAAGAAAAGTAAAAAAAGTAGTGATATTGTGATCGGAGGGTTGCCAGCTTCGCTACAAAAATACTAGAAAAGTCGTCCAGAACATCCGCAAAAATTAACGGCGTGTATACGGGACTGGTGCACGATGAATCTGATCGGGGTCCAAAGTTCCGACGTCTATTGAAGGCGTTGGGTGCCAGTTCAGGTATTTCTTCGTCATCTGACCATGGTTCTAAAATAACGAGGTGCATGTATGAATGTGTGTGTAAATGTGTATGTGTTCCCTGGTCTTTACTTCGTTTTGGTTAATTAACGTCGCACTAGAGTAAACAGTGGGCTATTGGCGACGGTTCGGGGTCTATCTCGAAGGAAAGACGCGGGAACACATACACATTCCCACACACAATCCTTCTTAAGGTCTTTAATTCGAGATAGTCCCCGAACTGTCGCCAATATCCCATTGTGCAGCTCTAATGCGACGTTAATTAATCAAACCAAACCAAACCAAAAAACCTGAATTGTTGTTAATAGCCCACCGTGCAGCTCTAGTGCAACGTTGATTAGCCAACCAACTTTATCTTCCCAATTTCGACCCACCTGCAATTCGATTCGCCTTGGATTTTGAATTAACATTTTATAATTTTTAATATACAAATTATAATTTTTATTATTTAACACGCTCACTGACCACTGATCTTTACACAAACTGGAACTCGCGTCACTGAATTTACAAAGGATTTCAAGTGCTTACAAACAAACACCACATTAGGAACATCATATATAGGAATCTTAACAATATTCGATTTGCCATTTTAAAATCTTAATAATTTACAAAGTGATAATTGTTTAAAGAAATTTAAAATACATTTTCTTCTGTTTTATTTATTTTTATAATTTTAAATATAAAATTACTTAAGCATAAAAAAATATATTTTTTAAAATTATATTTTACTTTTTAGAGTTTTTCCTACACTAGCTGACGCTACTTTAATGCAACAATGCAATAAAAATTTTCTTCGAAACTGAAAACCTGTAAAAAAAATGCATAAAGAATTATAAAAGAAATATTATTTTATTAAAACTATTCATATTTATCTTTATACAATCCGTAAAAAAAAATCTAACTGTACAGAGAAAATGAAAATGCGCAGTTTTTTTTAAAAATATTGTTTAACTAAAAACGACAATTCAATTATATATCGCCACAGGCTTTTAAAGGGGATTTGAGTGCAAATATTACTTTTATATTTCATAAGATATTAAAAAAAAGTAATATTTTCTTTAATAGTATTTCATAACTTTATTAATTCTTATTAAATATACCAAAGAAATCTGAATAATAAAAATAATAAATTTAAAATTCTTTATTTGGAATTGCAAAACAGTATGCATTTTTATTTTCATAGCATTTTAGTTGAGCTTGTAATTAAATTTATATTAATGAAATGTCAAAAACGATTGCATTTTTATTAGAATATTTTATTTCCCTGCATTTGTCCTTTTTGTGTATATTTAATGAATTGTAAATAAACGGTTTTATCGTCGTTCGAAATTCTTAGTTTGTTTCTGTTATTTTGTATTCCCTCATTTAAAATTCTAATAAAACACGTCTATTGCATGTGTGCATAGTTACCTGAATTTGTGACTAACATTTTTATTGCTCGTTGTTGGCTTCGCATTTCTAGATAAATCAAACTTTTTCGAATCGCGGCGCTTTTTTGGAATTAAGATTTGCCCTCGGCGTCCTATCCTAAATAAAAATATTACTAAGCATAAGTAAGAGATAATAATTTTTAATTTTACGACTAAGTTAAAAAAAATTAAATTATTTAATATCAATTTTATACTTATTAAAACTTTTCGAAATCGGCTGCAATATTTATTTATGGTTTTTGTAAATTAGAACCAACTTCAAAAAGTTGTAATAAGTATAAAATTGATATTAAATAATTAAATTTTTTCAACTTGGTCGTAAAATTAAAAATTATTTTTCACTTTTTAGCGCATTTTCCTTAAAGTCGGTTTTCCTGTTTCCTAGAAAGATTATTTTATTTTTCCCTTTTTAGTTTTTAATTTAGCAGAGGTTTTCGCCCCCTCTTATTATTCTCCAAGAAATTCAAGTAGCAACTTCTGCTCAACAATGTATATTGTAAAAAAATCCCTATCAATACCAATGAATTCTTGTTAAACGAATTGTCATTGTTGTACAACTTCTGTTAAACAATGAAAATATTTTAAAACCTGATAAATTGTATAAAAAAAAAACTCCGCTTAATCGACATTTTCGGATATGTAACAGCCGGATAACTGATTATTCTTTTCTGCAGATTTTGCCTAAGTAGATTTTTCTCTATCTAACAAAAAAAGAATTTTCGAAATCGGACAATATTTTTTTTCAAACAGTCCGGTTAATTAAAAATTCTGAATAATTAAATGCTGGATAACCGGATATTTTTTTTCAAATTGTAACTACAATTTGAACACAAACTACAATTGTAACTACAATTTGAACTCGGATATTTGCACAAAAACAAATTGTGCAAATATCCGAATTAGAACCGAAATCCTGCGCGAACATACATAAAGAAATACATAACTGTCAAACTGATAACCTCTCGACTTGGCGGTTTCATTTTGGAGTTTTGGTTGGCGCGGGGTTCAGTCGGTTAAAAATAAATAAAATTCGTTAATAACAATACCAAGTTTATTTTAACTGTTCTTCGATTGTTAACTGACTGACTGAATCGATCCGGCAGCGTTTGTTTATATATTCCGTCCGCAAGATCTTCCAGAACAGTCGAAATCTGTCTACGCATCTGATTTTTAAGGGAAAGGAACTAAAAGGAGGAACTCTCTTAGGTTTAGTCTTTTCGATCCACCTCACTCTCTGTCATAGCTCTTACGGCTATTAACGTCACAAAAAGTTTCAATGAATAATTTTTCTTGGTATATAGAAGTGTTGTTACTTATACAAGATCCTTTTGCTAAGTCAACGGTTTACCGCATAGGTTTACACAGCTTCCAATATTATTACATTGAAAGAGTGAAAAGGATTTGAACATATCTTTAACAAAAATAACGGTATCAAGAATTAAAAAAAAAAAAAATGTATTCATTGAAAGTAGACATGGCGACATTTTTTAATGGTTTATTGACGATACAAAACACAGAAATTATTAGCATATTGGAGGTATCCATCGAAGATATTGTAATAAACGACAAAAACAATCTTAATACTCAAAAACATTCACCCCCCCCCTTTTTACAACACCTCTAACACACTACACCCCAGTTTTCAAAAAAGCTGCCTTCTTCAGAAAACGCACTTCAACTTCGATTTGATGCGATTTTCCCCACTTTTTATCCCCCTTCACCATATCAAATTTTTTCCCTCTTTTCTCTTCCCTGTCTCCTGGTGTGTCCCTGAAAAATAGATCCTCACTTTCAAGCGGAATGCATTAAACATTAGTCAGAGTCACTGTCTATGCGTCCGGAACGTGTCAGGGACTGCTGACCCGGAAGTGACGTTGATGGACCTTCCGGGGGACTTTTTCCCTTTTTTCCCCTTCTTCCCATTCTGAAGAGGAGGTGAACTATTTTCTTGTAAATGGGCTATTTTTAAGGTGTTTTCGGTACTAGGTTTTTGATAGGGAATATTTTGAGGGTGGTTTATTTTCAAGGGAATTTGTGAGTGTCTATTAGTAGGAAGTCTCCATTCTGATTAGTATATGGTTAAGTTTAACTTATATGAAATATAAAGTAAAGGAAGAACACATTTTAATGTACTCTCATTGTTAAAATTAGGTACTCATAAATAAGTCAAATGTACTCATTTTTGAGTGCATTGGACGCTTATCATAGCTCTGAATACATAAGTTTACTTTTTGAAAAACACATACTCAAATATGATTACATGAGTAAAAATGTACAAAAAGAGCAGTTGCCTATATAAGCTGCCTTCAAAAATCACTTTCAATAAATATCGACAATTGCAACCAACACTTGCCGGGAATCGAACCCACATCTGCAGGCACCGCTGTCCACAGCCTTATTCGTTAAGCTACCAGGGCGAAGTGAAGAAGTTATAAACAGAAGTAATGTTAAAAAGGTGTGCGAAAAGAATGGGAAGTAAGATAATTGAGTTGTTATAAATAAGTTATTTTAAGCAATCGACATCAAATAATGTGAATAAACCATCTTCTGAACAACTATTTTCAGTTTATCAGGTCGCTTTGTTAAGATGGCTTGAACAGAAGCGGAGATTAGCAATATTAAATCACATTGCTCATTTTTGAGAAAGTACTATTACTTAAATTTAAGTACGTCATCGCTTATTTACGATGAAATTGTACTTAAAAAACAAATACGTTCATGTACTCATTTTTAAGTACTTTTTTTACAGTGTACTAAACTGATCAAAGGATAATGTTATCTAAAAATGAACAGACAGTGAAAAAATTATTATAATAAATATTTTTTTAATTTTATTCTCCCTGATGGGCCAGTGCCATCAGGAGAATCAGGAGAAACAGGCTGATGTACGCTAAATCTTTAAGTGTCCAAATATCCTCACGCTGGTAATGAAGCGGAAGTGTGAAGTCTGAGGGAGATGTGAGCTTAAATTGTTGTCCTCGTCATTTATTGACGTCATGTTAGGTATTGATCCTGTTCAAAATTAAGAAGCGTTGTTTCTTGTGGTTTTTTTTTATAGATAGAACCGAACCGCAAAATTCCGTAATTTTTACTAACCTATTGTTCATTTCTAGTCAATTTGCATGAATTAATTTAGTAATTTTTTTTTAAATTTGTTTTGGTGCTTGTATTAACCTTTTCGCACCTGGCGGTCTCAAACTAAAGCTACATATTTGCAAATTTGTAGAATCACACACAGGGGTTTCCATGTTAACGATATAATAGGGGTTTCTATGCTAACCACGTGGTTTCCATGGTAACCACATATGTGAATAGGAAGAGTAGAGTATAATCTGTTGGTGTATAGCGAAATTTTTTAGTTTAATTTGTAAATAACAGCGTAAAATTAATTCAAGAGTTACTCTCATATAGAATTGTGAATATATATACATATATATATATATATATATATATATATATATATATATATATATATATATATATATATATATATATATATATATATATATATATATATATATATATATATATATATATATTTGAAATTGGGATTTTAAATTTAAAAAAAAAATAGTTACTACTTTTTTTGTTAATAAAATAAATATTTTTAGCTTTAATCAAATCTGTTGGTTTATAATGAAAATAGAATGTTTTTAAGATTGCCCCTTTAACTTTTTTTTATGAAGCTCCACTGGTGATTCTAAATAAGTTATTCAAAAATTTTATAAAAATTATGTATCATATTTAGATGATTGGAAAACACAATTTATGTATATTATTCTAAAATACTTTTTGACTTCTTTACTTTCGAAGCATATTTCTTAAAAATATTTTATGTATATTATTATACAATATTTTTCGACTGCTTTACTTTCGAAGCATGTTTCTTAAAAATATTTTATGTTTATTATTCTAAAATACTTTTTGACGGCTTTACTTTTGAAGCATGTTTCTCAAAAATATTTTATGTATATTATTCTAAAATACTTTTCGATTGTTTTACTTTCGAAGCACGTTTCTTAAAAATATTTTATGTTTATTATTCTAAAATACTTTTCGACTGCTTTACTTTCGAAGCATGTTTCTTAAAAATATTTTATGTTTATTATTCTAAAATACTTTTCGATTGCTTTACTTTCGAAGCACGTTTCTTAAAAATATTTATGTTTATTATTCTAAAATTCTTTTCGACTGCTTTTATTTCGAAGCATGTTTCTTAAAAATATTTTATGTATTTTATTCAAAAATACTTTTTGACTACTTTACATTCGAAGCATGTTTCTTAAAAATAATTTATGTATATTATTCTAAAATACTTTTGACTGCTTTTCTTTTGAAGCATGTTTCTTAAAAATATTTTATGTATATTATTCTAAAATACTCTTCGATTACTTTACATTCGAAGCATGTTTCTTAAAAATAATTTATGTATATTATTCTAAAATACTTTTGACTGCTTTTCTTTTGAAGCATGTTTCTTAAAAATAATTTATGTATATTTTTCTAAAATACTTTTCGACTGCTTTACTTTCGAAGCATGTTTCTTAAAAATATTTTAAGTATATTATTCTACAATATTTTTCGACTGCTTAACTTTCGAAGCATGTTTCTTAAAAATATTTTATGTATATTATTCTACAATATTTTTCGACTACTTTACATTCGAAGCATGTTTCTTAAAAATATTTTATGTATATTATTCTAAAATACTTTTCGACTGTTTGTGATATAATTCTATACATTTTGAATTTTTTTTTAAAATTGGATAACAGTTTCGAAATTTCTGGAAAAGAAATATAAAAAAACACACCAACAATTTCAAATATTTTTTACGTGTTTGAAACAGAAAAAATATCCTAATACTTATAAACAAGTTTCTGAAAAAATGGAAAATACGTGCAAAAAAAATTTATTTAAAAAAAATCTCTTCAAAATTTCCGTCCCTATTCATCAGGCGTATTTTAATATTTTTAAATAGCTTTTTACTCTCTTATGACATAGCGGAAATCCATGGGAAACTTTAAGTACATATTTATTTTAGAAGATGGATAAAAAAAATCATTACATTTTTAACGTTATGCAAGTAGTCTCTAACTTAAATAGTAATAAGTGTAAGAAACATAAAATATGATAATTAAAAAAAAATCTTTTCGGGAATCGAATGTGTTTATTTTTCAAAAAATGAAACAGAACCTCCTCAGAAATGAAAAAAAAAAAAAAAAAAATGAAAAAAGAGACATTGTAATAATTGCTTTTTCTTCAAATAATTATTCTGGTATTTTTTCGAAAATTTCCAGAGTTTACTCTAGGATTTTTTTTAATAGTTTTATCTTAAATTAAAATATTTTTCACTTGCAATGTAAAAATTCAAGAATATTGATATTAAATTATCTTTATTCATCTCAATTTTTTTTATAGATTGGAATAAAAAATTTAATAAAAAAATATAAGCACGTATACAATGTATAATGTAAATATTTATTATAAAAACTTTTATTTAAAGTATCAGGAAAAAACATAAATTGTTTAGCTAGAAGATTTTTTTTTATTAAATTTATTTTTTAATAAACTAGCATATTCGAATGAATATATATTTTTAAAGAGCTTCTGTTGGTGTAGGACTATAGGATATTCAGAACGATGAATAAGTTTAAATAAAAATTGTGTTCCACATTTTTGTTATTTTTTTGAAAATTTTAGAATATATCACGCTTTTTGGTTTTTAAATAGAATATTTTTTTGCCCATATTCATAAGTTACACAATACTTTGAAAACAACAAATAATACATCTTTAATATTTTAATATTAATAAATTTAGCATTTAATTCATTCAAACTAATAAAATACAATGTAAAGTGTACCTAGTTTTGTAAATAACCAAATAGATATAAGCATATTGGAGGAGTTTAAATTGTATTTGCGAAAATTGGTTTTAGCTGCGTACGTTAGAGTATTTATATCAACTAATATAACTTCACTATAAATTAAACGATAAGTAAAACTTAAAGTGTTTTTACGCTAAATAAATTTAATTGCTTTAAACAAAATTACAATTAAAGATTGTAAAATTTATGTGCTTGATTTTATAATCTTTAAATGTATTTTAGTATTCGTTTATTTTTATACATTACCGATTCTATGACAATGGTTACCTGAGGTTAACCATTGCCTTAGACAAAAACTCAATTAACTATAACGATAAATTAAACAATAATAGTTTAAACTAGAAAAAGTACGCTAAACTGCTATATCCAAAATGCACTAAAATAAAATAATCTTTAAAAAAAATGAAAAACGACTTTAAAATGCACTAAAATAAAATAGTTTAAATTAACCGACTTTAAAAGGCACTAAAATAAAATAATCTTAAAAAAAATGAAAACCGACTTTATAATGCACTAAAATAAAATAACCTTTAAAAAAATGAAAACCGACTTTAAAATGCATTAAAACAAAAAAATCTTAAAAAAAATGAAAACCGACTTTAAAATGCACTAAAATAAAATAATCTTTAAACAAAATAAAAACCGACTTTAAAATGCACTAAAAATTAAAAAATAATTTTTAACTTTACAAAAAAGTTGAAAAAAAATCGAATTATTTAATGCCAATTTTATATTCATTAAAACTTTTTGAAATCGGCGAAAAAATTTATGTACGATTTTTGTAAATTAGCACCAACTTTAAAAAGTTGTGATAAGTATAAAATTGACACAAAATAATTAATTTTTTTCAACTTGTTCGTAAAATTAAAAATTATTTTTTACTTTTTAGCGCAATTCTTTAAAGTAAGTTTTCATTTTTTAAAAAATATTATTTTATTTTCCCTTTTTAGTTTTTAATTTAGCAACGGCACCCCTATATTTAGCACCCCGAATATTATTCACCAAAATTCAAGTTGTTGCTTACACTGTTCCACGTATCGGACCGGTTTTATAAAAGCCCGGGGGAAACAAAACTATATTGTCTCAGCAATGTATATTGTAAAGAAATCCCTATGCATGATAATAAATGCCGGATCAACGGCATGTCATTGTTTTACAACTTCTATCTACAATGAGAGCCCCAGTTGCTCAGTTGGTAAGGCGTTCAGCTACTAATCAGAGGATTGGTGGTTCGAATCCGGGAAATGGACTTGACATAGAAATATAAAAAAAGTAGTGATCTTGCGATCGGAGGGTTGCCAGCTTCGTTACAAAAATACTAGAAAGTCGTCCAGAATATCCAACAAATTATACTGGCGTGTATACGGGACTGGTGCACGACAAATCTGATCGGGGTCCAAAGTCCCGACGTCTATTGAAGGCGTTGGGTGCCAGTTCAGGTGTTTCCTCGTCATCTGCCCATGGTTCTAAAATAACGAGGTGCATGTATGAATGAATGTGTGTATGAATGTGTGTATGAATGTGTATGTGTTCCCGGGTCTTTCCTTCCGAGTTTGACCCCGAACCGTCGCCAATAGCTCACTGTGCAGCTCTAGTGCGACGTTAATTAACAAACCAACCAATCTATCTACAATGAAAACATTTTGAAATGGAAGACATTGTTAAATTTTTTTTTTGAAAATACATAACAGTCGAATTGATAACCTACCTCTGTTGGCGGTTTTAATTAAAACATGTTGGCGATTTTATTTAAATTTTTTATTTGGCACGCTTTTTAGTCGGTTAAAAAAAAGGGAGAGAGGGTATTGCTGAGAAAGATTATTGGAAATATATCGCGCACTATATTTTTAAATAGACCCAATATGGATATATTTTCAATTTCATTTCAATTTCCCGAGGGTAATCCCGTCAAAATGGATTTGAATCACCCTGAACTTTTTTTTAAAAGCCAGACACTTTAAGAAGTTTCAACAGGTTAAGAGTTTTTGGAAGTCAACCGGAAAGATTCTTAACATTAACTTTAAAAATTGTTTCACCAGTTTACAAAAGATTACTTGAGAAATAAGTTGATTAAATTGTTTTGCATATCAATATTCACGCTCAGTCGAAATATTTTTTGGCGATTCTGAAAAAGAAGAACTGTTGCTGTGAAGTTTATATTAGAGTCCGTATTCCGTTGTTTGCGCAAAAGTGTATACGCCGAGTGGATAAAGGCGTCATTTGGGAATTAGATGGTTCCTGGTTCGATCCTGTGCAAAGGACTTGACTGTAAAAAGGTAGTGATCTTGTGATCGGAGGATTGTTACCTTCCTTGCAAAATACTAGGAATGTCGACCAAAACAGCCACAATAATTATCGGCGTGTATACGGGACTGGTGCACTGTAAATCTGACCGGGGTCCAAAGACCCGACGTCTATTGAAGGCGTTGGGTGCCAGTTCAGTTGTGTCCTCGCCATCTGACCATGGTGCAAAAATACGAGTCATCGTTCCCTGGTCTTTCCTTTGAGATAGGCCAAAAACCGTCGCCAATAGCCCACTGTGCAGCTCTAGTGCGACGTTCATTAACAAAAAAAAAAACGTTGTTTGGTTGAATGACGTTTCACCAGAGCTGCAAAGTGGGCTATTGGAGACAGTTCGGGATTTATTTCGAAGGAAAGACCATTGTCAGATGATGAGGTTTGTTTGGTTAAATAACGTCGCACCAGAGCTGCACAGTGGGCTATTGGCAATGGTTCGGGGCCCATCTCGGAGGAAAGACCCGGGAACCGTGCTTCGTATTTTTGAACCATGATCATAAGACGATGACAACATCTGAGCTGGCACCCGACGCAATCTCAATAGGTGTCAGGACATTGAACCCCAATTACATTTATTGTCTACTGTCCCGTATACACGTCAGTATAATTTGTTGGATGCTCTGGACGACTGTATAGTATTTTTGTAGCGAAGCGTTTAACCCTCCGATTGCAAGATCACTTCGTTTTTACTTTTCTTTGTCATCTATTAGTCGGGCTCGAACTCGCAATTCTCTGATTACTAGCCGAATGGCTTTATCCACTGGGCAACTGGGGGTCCAGCCGATTGTGTAACTGTAATGCAACAATCATCCAACCAAATTTTTAAATTTAAACAATAGATTAAGGTGCAGCTCAATAATAGAATATCCAACAAATTATACTGGCGTGTATACGGGACTGGTGCACGATACATCTGATCGGGGTCCAAAGTCCCGACGTCTATAGAAGGCGTTGGGCGCCAGTTCAGGTGTTTCCTCGTTATCTGACCATGGTTCTAAAATAACGAGGTGCATGTATAAATGTCTGTATGAATGTGTGTGTGAATGTGTATGTGTTCCCGGGTCTTTCCTTCGATATTTACCCCGAACCGTCGCCAATAGCCCACTGTGCAGCTCTAGTGCGACGTTAATTAACAAAACCAAACCAATCTTATCGTGGTTTAAAAATACGAGGCATCGTTCCCGGGTTTGGTTTGGATAACTAACGTCGCACTAGAGCTGCATTGTGGGCTATTGGCGACGGTTCGGGGCTTATCTCGAAGGAAAGACTCGGGAACGATGCCTCGTATTGCATCGTTTCCGGGTATTTCCTTCGAGGTTGGTCCCTGAACCGTTGCCAATAGCCCACTGTTCAGCTCTAGTGCGACGTTAACTAACCAAACCAACCAAAACAAACCATCGTCTTCTGACCATCGTTCTAAAATTACGAAGCAGTGCTCGCCGTGGTTTTCTTTCGGGACAAACCCCGAACCGTCTCCAATAGCCCGTTGTGTAGCTATAACGCAACACTCATTCAACCAACTTTGTTAAAATAAAACAATAGATTAGGTTTGGTTTGGTTCATTAACGTCGCACTAGAGCTGCACAGTGGGCTATTGGCGACGGTTCAGGGTCTATCTCTAAGGAAAGACCCGGGAACTCATACACATTCATACATGCACCTCGTTACTTTAGAACCATGGTCAGATGACGAGGAAACACCTGAACAAAACAATAGATTAAGGTGCAGCTCAATAATACAGAAATTGAAATTCTGAGATAGAAAATTCGATGCGATTGATTGTCGCCGGCAATTTTTATCCATTTAACACATTCCAGCACAATTAAACTTTCTGGAAAATAAATCAGCTGTAGCGATCTTTAACATCCAAGTTCAAATGAGTCTTGATGCAGGCAGCAATTCCAACACACGATTTCCCGAGATCTAACAACTCATTAATAACACGAAATGCTTTTCTGTTTATACAAGTCGTTATCGAAATGTGTCTCTAAGACTTTATATCAAGATTATATTTGATGATCTTATCGGAATTAATGTTTTCCTCACATCTATAACTGAACTTAGATATATCAGCGAAAGTAAATTGGGGATGTGAAAAATACTGGAAACTTTTACATCCCCATTTCGGACAATTTATGTCGGCTATATAAAAACTGCAGTTTGTGAGAAAGTTCAGAGATAATTTAAGTCGCATGTGTTTAATCACGTTTGAAATATACGTGTAATGAAGCGTGATAGGCATAGGACATTCATGTTTTCTGGAAAATTAAGAAATAATATTTGTAAATTGCGAATGTGAGATTGAAAAGTTATGTTTAGAGAAGGTGAATTATTGTTTTCCATTATCTTATATGAATGTAGAGTACCGTTAACTGAGATAGTTTTGGGGACCTAAGTTTTAAAGTTTCATGGATATATGAAATTTACTCATATATTTAAACGTTGTAAAATCAATTTGTATTTTTTTTCACTTATTATATCGTTGGCTTAATTCGCAAAAACTCGTAACTCCGTTCTCTGGGATTCATCAACAGTAAGGAAAGTTACTTGGCGAACACTGATCTCTAATTGTAACTTTTGGATAGGTCAAGTCATTTTCTTGACTTGAATCCCATTGAAAAGGTAACAATTCTACATCACTCTTATTGTTTCTTCAATGTTTCGTATATTTTTCATGTTAAAATAAGCCGACGTGTATTGCTTTTGTCTGAGTTTTTTTCTATTTTCTTTTGAAACCTATTTTAAATGCAATCTGCTATTAAAATAGAAAGTCAGTTGCAAGTCAAAGTCGAAGTGGTTAAAAAGCAAGAGCAAAATCTTTTTGTTTATTAATATAAAAATTAATTCTATAAGAAGAAAATATGTATATAAATATATTAAATTATGTATTATATATATTAAATGTATATAAATATTAAATGTATATAAATATTAAATGTATATAAATATTAAATGTATATAAATATTAAATGTATATAAATATTAAATGTATATAAATATTAAATGTATATAAATATTAAATGTATATAAATATTAAATGTATATAAATATTAAATGTATATAAATATTAAATGTATATAAATATTAAATGTATATAAATATTAAATGTATATAAATATTAAATGTATATAAATATTAAATGTATATAAATATTAAATGTATATAAATATTAAATGTATATAAATATTAAATGTATATAAATATTAAATGTATATAAATATTAAATGTATATAAATATTAAATGTATATAAATATTAAATGTATATAAATATTAAATGTATATAAATATTAAATGTATATAAATATTAAATGTATATAAATATTAAATGTATATAAATATTAAATGTATATAAATATTAAATGTATATAAATATTAAATGTATATAAATATTAAATGTATATAAATATTAAATGTATATAAATATTAAATGTATATAAATATTAAATGTATATAAATATTAAATGTATATAAATATTAAATGTATATAATATTTATATACATTTAATTTTTTTACAATGCTATGGTAAAAAAACTCACCACTAAATTACTTAAAAAAATATTGGGACACTGCATGGCTGCTTTCAATTGGCTTCAACGCGCCCATAGACGAAACAAGGTTTGAGCCTTCCAGCAATTACAGTTAGAGTTAAGTGGTGTGAACAAAACCAGTTGAGAGTATTTCGTATAAAAACTAACAATGTCGTGACGTAGGCATGCCCGTCATTGGTATTTCAGCATTTATATAGCTTGGCGGTCCCTGGCGCTGCAGAGGTTATCAGAATATTATTTCTGTTCACAGAGAAATAGAAATTGATTTATAACTAAAATCTAACGAACAATTTATGAAACAAAAGACGTTTTTCTCTTACAGAAAAAAAAAGACTGTCACCTTTTAGAAACCTTTTCTTACCAATCTCCACATGCTTGTCTCAGCTTAGAGCTTTACCTTAAGAGAGCTCTTTTCTTAAGCCGACTTTTCGGTAAAAGCTTAAGGCTTAGTCATAATCTCCGGGCTTAAATGAGTTCGTAAAATGAGGCATGAACTTTTGGCACCGCAATTTAAGAATTATTAAAAGTGCCGTGAAGAGATTCGAAGACCCCTTCCCCTCCCTTTTACGAGGAACGCTCGGGAGTTTAGGGGGAAACATAATTTCGAACTAATAATAGATGAAATGAGCCAATGTTACGGAATCGAAAGGGGAGTACTGAAATAAATTTTTGAAGTTTCTGCAATATTTTCAAAGTGCCTTAGAAATCCTTAGGGAACCATGTTGGGGTGCTTTCAATGCGTAAGGCTGCTTAAGATTAAGTTAAATTTGGGCATTGAATTTCTTAGTAAGTTATTAGTCTCTAAATGGGAGATTTTAAAACTGCTTACGGTACAAAATGTTGCTGCTCATAAGTTTTCATAAATTGTTCGGTTAAAAGCAACTAAGTATAGCTTATAATCTTGCCCTTTGTATAGAGGTTTGCTAAAGCCTCATCTTGAGTATGCTGTACAGTTATGGTCACCAAATCTTAAAAAATAGATTGATTTGTTAGAGAAAATTCAATTCAACTCAGGGTTATTAAAATGGTCCAAGGGTTTTTAGAGGAGTGGATTATGAAAATTGATTAAGAAATTTGAATATGTATACTCTGGTAGAGAGATGAGTTAGAGAAGATTTGATTCAACTGTTCAAATTTATTAAATAAGGGGATGTGGAGGGTTTAGATTTTAATACGATCGATAGAAAGAGAGGTCATGGGTTTAAATTAAACAAATCACATTTTAATCGGGAAGGGAGAAAACACTATTTCTATAATAAGGTAATAGACCAATGGAACAACTTGCCTGTGAATATTGTTAATTGTACAGGAGTAAAGGATTTTAAGCAGTAGTTGAATATTCATTGGGGGATAGTTAGGAAATACTATCTAGACCAACCTTGTTGGGTCTTGAGCCTGTTGTTGGTCGTCAATATTTGTATATTAAAATTAGTAATAAACTTTTAGTGCATATGAATTAGTATTAACGTTATTTGTAAAAAAGTTTACAGATTAGTAATTTTATCATATTTACAAATATTTTTTTTAAATATGCTAATAAATGAATTCAGGAATTTTCTTGTACGAGCTAAGCATAATAAAAGATAAAATATTTTTATAAATTTTTAAGACTTAACATTTTAAGTCTTACCTTTTTACAATGTTCAAAATGTGCACGTGACTAAAAGTTTTATAGTATAAATAGTGTTCTCACCTTCGAGCATGGATCCCTCGTGGTAAAGAAAACATCGGGATATCATCTCGCTGACATCAAAGTGAGGTCAATATGTATCGCTACAAACACGTGACTAATGACGTCATTCCATTCATAAAATTTCACTGTTACACATTTCCCAAATCATCAACCAATCGCGAGTACTTTTTAATTCATAATTTTGAAAAGAAGTCACGTGTTTGTAGAGATGTTTGCCTCACGATTATGACGTCATATTCTCTCTACTACTGGCCATTGATGCTCGAAGGTTCTCACTTCTTAGATACCAAACCGTCACCAACTACGACATCAAATCAATAAACCAATCACAATCTCCCATTTGAAATCTCTGATAAGAGACAATGTAAAACAAACTCTTCCAATCTCAAGCAGCGGGATCAGAGTAAAACCCAACTAAACTTCGCGAATCAACAAAACCGGAACCGCATTCACATTCAGGTCATGGAATAAATACAACAACCATCAACAAAGCACCAACCAAAACAATATTAATAACAACAATCACCCAAGCAGAAATCATAAAAACCACAAACCCCACCGCCCTCATAATTAAACCCCCCACAGTGTACCCACCCCCAGCCATTCACGATTAACAGTACCAACCAAAATGGCGAACACTCCATGTTATCCATCATTGCCTGACTTCAGAGTAATACTTATGAATAAAATCCATATCCAGGACCAGGCCACGGTAGGGTCTTGATGGAAATTGGCGCTGTCGGAAGATTTATTACGTTGTTAAAAGGCAGAGTGAAGCGGTATATGTGGTCACCGCAAGATGTCGCGTTTAATCAATATCCGTTTTATACAGAGGCCGGACACTAAATCAGGACTTAAGTCCTCCAGTAAGGAATCAATGTGCGGGCTGTCTCATCTCTCCCTATGGTCGGGGTTGTTTCTTTAGATGGTTCTTTTTCATGCTGGGTTCATTTAACCGTATCTTTTGCTTGTTGGAGGTTCTTTTGAGGCGGGAGTGGTCAGATGATTCTTCTACTTGAGGTTAGGTTGTATTCTTTTTCTTAGATGGTTTGGTTTTGTTAATTAACGTCGCACTAGAGCTGCAAAGTGGGCTATTGACGACGGTTTGGAGTCAATCTCGAAGGAAAGACCCGGGAACACATACACATTCGCACACACATTCATACATGCACCTCTTTATTTTTGATTCATGGTCAGTTGACGAGGAAACACCTGAATTGGCACCCAACGCCTTCAATAGACGTCGGGACTTCGGACCCCGATCAGAATTATCGTGCACCAGTCCCGTATACACGCCAGTATAATTTGTTGGATATTCTGGACGACTTTCTGGTATTTTTGTAGCGAAGCTGGCAACCCTCCGATCGCAAGATCACTACTTTTTTACTTTTCTATGTCAAGTTCATTGCCCGGATTCGAACCACCAATCCTCTGATGAGTAGCTGAACGCCTTACCAACTGAGCAACTGGGGCTCCTCTGTTTCTTAGAATTTATCATTATTTTTTGAAGGGTTTGATTAATTAACGTCGCACTAGAGCTGTACAGTGGGTTATTGGCCACTGTTCGGGGCCTATCTCGAAGGAAAGACCCGGGAACGATGCCTCGTATTTTTGAACCATGGTCAGATGACGAGGAAACATAAACGAAGCAATTTTTATTTTTCTTCCGTTAGCGAGGTTTTTCCTGTAAATTAATATCTCTATAATCTACAGTAATGGCGATTTAGTGAATTACTTTTCGACATGCTTCTACACGACATTCAAATTCGGAAATCACGTGACCTTTTAAGTCCATCTCTTATCTACAATTTCAGCTAAAGTATTCCGATTACAGCTTGTTTTTCCTTCACTTATTGTTCTCTTTTTGTCTTCTTCTTGCTTGTTCTTCTAGTTATTCCACATTTAGTTAAGAATCGCTTGAATTTCGTTCTCAAGAAGCTTTCGTTACGTCTCTTGAATCTGTGGTTTGGAGTTAAAGTTTATAAATTAAAAAGACGATATGCTTTTTAACAGATTAGTTTACGCTTAACCCTGCAAGAGGTCGCGCTTCTCAATCCAAGGTGAATCGAACTGAAAGTGAGACGAATTGGAAATATTTTTATTGGAATGACATCCCTTACTATTAGGGACCGTCACTTATTACGCCTGAGAGGCTCGCAAGAACTAACAAATGATCTATTTTATTAGATGTTTTCGCACATAGTGAAAAAAGTGAGCAGAAGTTCGAGTAGTTGCATGTTTATTTACTTTAATGTTATTGTACCGCTCGGGAAATAAGAAAAAAAGTATTTTTATCACGAGTGAAAATATTTATGAACATTAAGCAATATTTTTCTGCTGTGTAATATGTAAATATATTTATGTGTCGTATGAATAATTATATAATAATATAATTATTTAATTAAGTCGAATGTGTGCTGGTCCCACTGAACTCTAATTGTTACTGCTGGAAGGCTCAAACCTTGTTTAATCTATGGGCGCATTGAAGCCAATTGAAAGCAGCCATGCTGTGCCCCAATATTTTTTTTAAAGTGATTCAGTGGTGTTTTTTTTATTACCACAGCATTGTAGAAATATTACAAGTATATAAATATTATATTTTCTTCTTATAGAATTAATTTTTATATTGCCAAACAAATAACCATTCTCTTGCTTTTTATCTACTTTGACTTTGACTTGCAAATGACTTTCTATTTTAATAGCACATTGCATTTAAAATGGGTTTAAAAAGAAAATAGAAAAAAACTCAGCCAAAAGCAATACACTTCGGGTTATTTTAACATGAA
The DNA here is from genome assembly GCA_963932185.1 of Troglohyphantes excavatus. Classification (NCBI taxonomy): domain Eukaryota; kingdom Metazoa; phylum Arthropoda; class Arachnida; order Araneae; family Linyphiidae; genus Troglohyphantes; species Troglohyphantes excavatus. Next base: position 66,380,046 of record OZ010673.1, on the reverse strand, counting down.
AAATATACGTAGTAGCAAAGAAAGTGGAGCACATCGTGGCTGCCTCTACATCGGCTTCAAGTCAACAAAATGCCTTGCCCTATCCAGAAGTTACAGTTATAGATCAGTGGCTGGTCATTGGAAGGGTTTATTGAAAAAACTAAAAGAGAATAAAATCGCGATGCATGACGTAATAAATGACGGCCCGTAACTAGAATACGTAATCCCAGTCCTTTTTCCCGATTTCGTCCCACCTCCAATTTATTTCGCCTTGGATTGTGCCTCTTGGGCACAGCGCGACTGTTTTAATGTTAAACACAAAACGAAATAACCACATGCTTTGCAATTCGAAAAAACCTAAAATTACTCCATAAATTATAACCAGAAGCAAAATAAATCCAGATTAAAGAACAAACAATTCCTTTTGTGGATTTTTTCAAAAAGAATTAAATCCCAACACTTAAAACTTCGAATGTGTTCTTTCAAATTGATTCAGAAAACACGGGAAAAACTTTTTCCCGGGAAGACGAATTCTCTCGCCGGCTCCCTTTGTTCTTTTTGTTCTTTTTTGGAACTCCCGGGTCATTGTGTTTAGTTGTTTCTGTGATTTACAAGCCGGGGTGGAACAAAAAAAAAAAAACGATCTTCCCAACAATTGTCGGGTTAGGGGGTTAATTTATAGGGGGCTAACGACGGGCTGTTGTTCGTAAAATAAGACCCAGAGCTATTTGTCAATGTCAGTTTGGCGAATGTTAACGAGTTTTTTTGGGGTTAACTTTAAACTCGGAGTTATCCTTAACTCGTTGGCAAAAGGTAATTTGTCAGACTGGCCACATTAAGTCTGTGGGAGGTGAGAAGGTGATAGGTATTGAACATGTTGTTGAAACTACCATAGGAATTACGGAATTCAACGATGGGATTTTGAGATAAATTGTTTTAATATATTTGGTAATACGTTACATGTATATGGATGTTTAGTAAACTGTTTTAAAAATTGTAAATCAGTCAAATTATTAATTTTTTTCTCTTTAATTCAACGATGGGATTTTAAGGTAAATTGTTTTAATATATTTGGTAATACGTTACATATATATGGATGTTTAGTAAACTGTTTTAAAAATCGTAAATCCGTCAAATTACTAATTTTGTTTCTTTAATTCAACGATGGGATTTTAAGATAAATTGTTTTAATATATTTGTTAATACGTTACATATAAATGGATGTTTAGTAAAATGTTTTAAAAATTGTAAATCCGTCAAATTATTAATTTTGTTTCTTTAATTCAACGATGGGATTTTAAGATAAATTGTTTTAATATATTTGGTAATACGTTACACATATGTGGATGTTTAGTAAACTGTTTTAAAAATTGTAAATAAGTAAAAAAAATTCTTTTTAATTCAACGATGGGATTTTAAGATAAATTGTTTTAATATATTTGTTAATACGTTACATATATGTGGATGTTTAGTAAACTGTTTTAAAAATTGTAAATCAGTCAAATTATTATTTTTCTTCTTCTTTAATTCATTTGATTACATCAAAATTGTATTGAAAGCGTACAGTCTCTTATTAATTTTTTTTCTTATTTATTTATTTATATTAATTTATTTCAAAGTATTTCATTATATTATTATCAATACCTTAGGATTTTATAACAATGTAGATACTATTATCTCTCTTTATAAAAGCCAAATAGTACTACTCACCGACTCACTGATCACGGAATCTCCAGATCCAAAAAACCTAGAGGTCTAAAATTTGGTTCATAGATTCATCATCATTTTTAAAAAATAAAATTCTAACTGCCAAATTAACGATTTTTTAAAAAGCTTTCCTTATGATTAACATGGAGTACATGCAACAATGCAATATTTTAAGATTGTAACAATGTAAAATTTTAGTATTGTGTAACATATGAGGAGTATTCTAATTGTCGGATAACTAAATATTGGCAAAATGTCGCCAAATAAATAAAAACTTCGTCAAATAAATTAAAATGTCTCCAAATAAATAAAAAAATGACAAATGCATAAAAATGTCATCAAATGAATGAAAATGTCGTCAAATGAAAAAATTAAATTACAAGAGTTGTTCATCTTTAAATATCTGGTATGTTACGTAAGTTTAAAATGTGAATGTTAATCACTGGGCCAATTTTATTGCCAATTTCTCTATTTAATCAAGTTTTCCAGTTTTTGTGGGTCTTTGCTATTAAAATTTCGTTGCAAATAAAATTTTTTAATACTTTGGTTATCCTGATGAGTGACAAATTAAAAATATAATTTATTTACGTGTTATACGTGTTGTTAGTGAACTCCATTTTATAAAACATTTGTATAACGCAAATTAATAAGAAAAACAATGTTTTCGAAAGGAATAGACACATATGGTATGGAAACGAATATATTTCACTCTGGAAGCTGGTTTTTTGACTTTTCTTGTAGATTTTCAGTTTCTACGTTTGATTTGTCACGTGAACATCCATATAAAAAGACGCCCACGTGATACTTCAAACATGTTCCATATTCACACTTTTCAAACATATATGAAAAGAGAAGAGGTTTTCAATCCCTTAGTGTAGTTCTAATTTTTCTTTTCGGAATACAATTTTTTTAGTCGATTTTTTAGAGTTACTGATGTGACAGTCATATGGGGTTTCATATAAACGGTTTATATAGGCTTGCATACACTGTGTAAAAAAAGGATACTTAAGAACGAGTAACTGAACATACTCGATTTTTTGTGTACAATTGCATCGTAAATGAGCGAGGACGTACTCACATTTAAGTAACCGTACTTCCTCATAAATTAACAATGGGATATAACATTGCTAATATCAGTTTCTGTTTAAGCCATCTTAACAAAGCGACCTGACAAACTTAAAATAGCAGTTTAAAAGATGGGTTTTCCACCTCATTTGATGTCGATTGCTTAAATGGAAACTGAGTTATTACAACTCAATTATCTTATTACTACCTATTCTTTTGGTACAGCTTTTCAACATTACTTCTGTTTATAACTTCTTCATGTCACCCTTGTATTACAACGGATAAGGTACTGGACTGCCGTGCTTGAGGATCTGGGTTCGATTCCCTAGTAAGTCTTTGTAGTAATTGTCGATATTTATAAATTAGTAATTTATAATTTATATTTATTTATAATTTATATTTATTTATAATTTATATTTATTTATAATTTATATTTATTTATAATTTATATTTATTTATAATTTATATTTATTTATAATTTATATTTATTTATAACTTATATTTATTTATAATTTATATTTATTTATAATTTATATTTATTTATAATTATTTATAATTTATATTTATTTATAATTTATATTTATTTATAATTTATATTTATTTATAATTTATATTTATTTATAATTATTTATAATTTATATTTATTTATAATTTATTATAATTTATATTTATTTATAATTTATATTTATTTATAATTATTTATAATTTATATTTATTTATAATTTATATTTATTTATAATTTATATTTATTTATAATTATTTATAATTTATATTTATTTATAATTTATATTTATTTATAATTTATATTTATTTATAATTTATATTTATTTATAATTTATATTTATTTATAATTTATATTTATTTATAATTTATATTTATTTATAATTTATATTTATTTATAATTTATATTTATTTATAATTTATATTTATTTATAATTTATATTTATTTATAATTTATATTTATTTATAATAATTTATAATTTATTTATAATTTATATTTATTTATAATTTATTTATAATTTATATTTATTTATAATTTATATTTATTTATAATTTATATTTATTTATAATTTATATTTATTTATAATTTATATTTATTTATAATTTATATTTATTTATAATTTATATTTATAATTTATTTATATTTAATTTTAAGAATATGTATAATAAGTATTATAATAAGAATTTTAAGAATATGTATAATAAGCATTGTAATAAGAATTTTAAGAATATGTATAATAAGTATTATAATAAGAATTTTAAGAATATGTATAATAAGCATTATAATAAGAATATGTATAATAAGCATTATAATAAGAATATGTATAATAAGCATTATAATAAGAATATGTATAATAAGCATTATAATAAGAATATGTATAATAAGCATTATAATAAGAATATGTATAATAAGCATTATAATAAGAATATGTATAATAAGCATTATAATAAGAATATGTATAATAAGCATTATAATAAGAATATGTATAATAAGCATTATAATAAGAATATGTATAATAAGCATTTTAAGAATATGTATAATAAGCATTATAAGAATATGTATAATAAGCATTACAATAGAATTTTAAGAATATGCATAATAAGC